>CM060948.1:227408192-227573192 GCA_030765055.1 Mantis religiosa
TCAACAGGGTAAAGCGCTGGAGGAATTTGTAACACTGAATGATATGAATATTGTTAACAGGAGATCTGAACCAACTTTTGAAACCATAAGAGCCAGAAGCTATATTGACCTAACAATAGTCAATAATAAATTACTGAGACAAGTGACCGATTGGGAGTGTGGCACTCAAGAAAGCTGCTCGGATCACAAAATACCATCTTTCAAACTCAACGCAACACGCCAGCGGCCACAGATCACAAACATCGGTCAGAGAACTAGACGGTATATAATAAAAGATGGAGACCTGGTGAAATTTGAAGCCGCTCTTGTGACGGAAATCATATCCAAGTTCGACCATCTGAACAACATTGCAGATACGAGGAGTATAGATCTTGAGTTGAAAGAGAAAATCAATGAATACGAGAACGTTGATGAAGTAGAAAAGTTATTCTTCTCAGCAATTATAGCAGTATGTAACACAATGTTCAAGATTTCCCGAGGCGCGAAATATACGCTGAAAGATAATACCGTACCCTGGTGGAACGATGATCTAAGCATAATAAGGAAAAGGAACAATGTGCTACGGAGGCGATTTCAAAGAACAACAGCAAACGAAAATCTAAGGGTGGAAAGGAAGATAAAATACTATGAAGGCAAACGCGAATATGAGAGGAAATTGCAAGAAGTGAAATTTAACTCCTGGAAAAAGTTTTGTACTATACTTGATGGAACCAACCCCTGGAATGTAATTTATAAAGTAGCGGCAGGAAAACTCAGAGCCACCATACCACTGACAACTCTCGAGAAAGAAGATGGCACATACACCATGGACACCGAGGATACAATTAAACATATGCTACAACATTTTGGGCCCAAAGATAATGAAAACAACGATAGCGCACACCATAAGGAACTTCGAATGGAACTTAGAGCTCCAATAGACAACAAGGATGATGTACTTTTTAAAACAGAAGAAATAATATCTGCTCTTAAAAACTTTAACCCACAAAAACCACCTGGTGAGGATGGTTTAACCAGCGACATCCGCTAAGAAGTTTTAAAGTTCTGCCGTTATCCTTCACACAGCTGCACAGTATATGCCTAGGTAGAGGTTGCTTTCCAAAAAGATGGAAACATTCTGTTGCGATTCCACTCCTTAAACCCGGCAAGGAAGACTGCAAGGACGTGTCTAAATACCGCCCAATTAGTTTTGATAAACGTTGGCGGAAAATTACTTGAGAAACTAATGATAGACAGAATTAACTACCATGTACGATCCAATGATCTACTGAATAAAAATCAGTATGGGTTTACTCCCCAAATAGGAACAATAGATGCAGCGATGGCGGTAAAACTTTTCATTGAACAAGGCTTGAGATCAAAAGAGTGCATAATCCTAACGAGCCTGGATGTAAAAGATGCATTTAATGCAGCATGGTGGCCCAGCTTCCTAAAAAACTTAAAAGAACTTAAGTGTCCAAAGAACCTTTTTATTCTGGCTTCCAATTACTTCAAAATTGGAAAACAACATTATCAATAAATAATTACACGGCCGTGAAAGAAGTCCAGAAAGGGTGTCCTCAAGGATCCTGCTGTGTTCCAGGATTTTGGAATATTATATACAACAGTATGTTAAATCTACAGTTCACCAGAAGAACAAAAGTGATTGCATTCACAGATGACGTTATCATCGCAACAAGAGGAACATCCAAACACGAAGCAGAAAACACGGCGAACCAGCACATACTGAAGATCCACTGAACTGGGCAGCAGACAACAAACTAGAATTCAATGACAAGAAATCGCAGACTCTGTTTATCTCCAGGAAGAGAAACGAAGATAAAGAAATCAGCATTTACTTAAATAACAAGGGAGGAAATGAAATACTTAGGCATCTACTTTGACAGCAACTTCAACTTCAATGCGCACATAGCCCATACTGCAGAAAAATCCATTAAACTCATCAATATGTTATCACGGACAGCCAAACTACAATGGGGATTAGGATACAGATCTCTAAGAACGATCTATGAAGGAGCTATAGTTCCAGCGATGACATATGGCTCACCAGTGTGGATAGAAGCCATCAAGAAATACAAGAACATTATTAAGTACAGAAGAGTGCAGAGACTAATTAATATAAAAATTACTAAAGCATACCGTACAGTTTCATATGAGGCTTCATGTGTAACAGCTGGTACACAACCACTACAAGTAACCATAGAGGGAAAGGTAAGAACTTATCTGGCAACAAGTGCTCACAATGAGGAATATGACGCACCAGTAGAAATGCGACACTGGAGACACCCGGCACAAAATCCTTCAATATATGAGACAGACAATAACAGTACATACGCATTTGAAATATACACAGACGGCAGCAAAATGGGAGACAAAGTTGGGGCAGCGGCAGTAATATTTATAAACGGCATGTTGACCCATAAGTTTTAAGTTCAAGCTGCATGCTCGATGCTCAAATAACCAGGCAGAGCAACTTGCAATTCTTGAGGCACTGAAGAAACTAAAGGAACTAGAAAATGAAGGGTACGCTGATAAATGAGTTGCATTGTTCACTGATAGCAGGATAACACTGGATCTCCTAAAAACAACTCGAAACACCATTACCTGACTGAGGCAATCTAAGCTAAAATCCTTGACCTGAGAACATCAGGCTGGATGCTGCATTTTGGATGGGTGAAAGCACACTCGGGCATATATGGCAATGAAATAGTAGACAGACTAGGAAAAAACGGCTGCTGGGGAAGATCGTGAAATACAATATAATAAAACACCTAAAGAAGTCCTGATAAGCATGGAGAGAGACACTGGACTGAACGCATGGCAACTACAATGGATAGCATCAAGGAAAGGAGCCATCACCAAAGAATTCTTCCCATCCGTGAGAAATAGACTAAAACAAGAACTGCCCATATGCCAAGAGTTTACAGCAATTGTCACAGGACATGGCAAGCTCCGTTCATACCGCCATCGATTTGTTTTACTAGATAGCCAAGTATGCAAATGTCAAGAAGAGGACCAAACAGTAGACCACATAATATTCCGATGACCAAACATAAACAAAGAACCGAAATGATCAGGAAAATAAAAAGCAGACATTGCGCGTGGCCGATTACCAAAGAGGAAATTATTAACACACATCTAACATGTTTCGTCAAATTTGTTAAATCAATAAACTTCACAAATATAGAGTAGACAAATGAAGCATAAAAATTCAATAAAACTGCTAATTAATTGCAACTCTTTTAATAAGAATATTGTAAAATATTGTAGGAAACATTCAATACAAATACAAGATATGCAATATCATTGTAAAATTATTGCAAAAGTTGTATATAATGTAAATAAAATAAGGCATGTAGTATTCCCAAGGAATGGGGCATGCCAGGTAAAAAAAAAGAAAACACACAGACACACACACACCCACCCATGCGCGCGCGCACACACACACACACACCATATACACCACATATGCACACTCACACATACATACATATTTACATATCATATACACCACATACGCACACACATACATAGCATATACACCACATACACACATACACAGATACATATTTACATATCATATACACCACATATACACATACATACCATATACACCACATATGCACATACACACATACATACTTATATATTATATACACCACATACGCACACACATACACACATATATACCATATATACTACATAGGCACACACATACATATATACCATATACACCACATACGCACACACACATACATACATACCATATACACCACATATGCACATACACATACATATGTACCATTCACACCACATACGCATGCACACACATACATACATACCATATACACCACATACCCGCGCACATACACACATACATACTTATATATTATATACACCACATACGCACACACATACACACATATATACCATATATACTACGTAGGCACATACATACATACCATATACACCACATACACATATACACAAATACATACCTACTATATACATATATATGCATATATACTTATATATACATACATATATGTATATATACCATATACACCACATATGCACACACATACATAAATACCATATACGCCACATACGCACACACATACACACATGCATACCATATATGCCATATATATACCACATACGTACACACATACATATATACCATTTACACCACATATGCATACACGTACACACATACATACCATATACACCACATACGCACACACATACATATATACCATATACAACACATACGCACACACACGTACGTACATACATACCATATACACCACATACGCACACACACATACATATATACCATATACAACACATACGCACACACACGTACATACATACATACCATATACAACACATACGCACACACGTACATACATATATACCATATACAACACATACGCACACACACATACATATATACCATATACAACACATACGCACACACACGTACATACATACATACATACCATATACACCACATACGTACACACACATACATATATACCATATACACCACATATGCACGCAAACCCACACACATGCATACCATATACATACCATATACACCATATACACACACACGCATACATATATACCATATACAACACATACGCACACACACGTACACACATATATACCATATACACCACATACGCACACACACATACATATACACCATATACAACACATACGCACACACACATACATATATACCATATATACCACATACGCACACACACGTACATACATACATATCATATACACCACATACGCACACACACATACATACCATCATCATGTTCCTGGTTCTCTGGCCTTCCAAATGCGCCGTCACCACCACCTCGCTCCTCGCGGGGACAAGCACGTCTTCGTTCAAGACGACCCTGCAGATTCCAAGGCGCTCTTCGGGTTGACGGAGTATAACCTCTTCTCCGTTGAGCCGCAGGACCTTCCTGCCGACGTCGACCGTCGCCTCGATGCTCCTGAGGGCATCCAGTCCCAGAATCACCTCCTCAGCCACCTTCGCGACGAACACCCACAGACGCACGGCACTCCGTCCCAAGGTCAGCTCCAGCAGAGCCTCCTTCTCCACAGGCAAGGTTTCGCCCGATGCCGTGACAAGCTAGTATGGTCGGCTCGGCTTCCTTGTCGGCAAACCCTTCGCCACGTCAGGTCTGATGATGGTCAAGTCTGCCCCGGTGTCCACCAGCACGCGGCACGGCTTCCCTCTCACCCAACCGTCCGCGATGAGGCTGTCATCCATACGCCGGCTGACGGCGCGCAGTGTCACTCGAGGGGATGGTGGTGATAGCGCCGACGTGCCCCTCTCCACGACGACCCTTACTCGTTTTCCGGCTGCTCTTCCTGGTGTGGGCAGTCTCTCTGCAGGTGTCCGGGCTGTCCACACCCCCAACACAGGCCACTAGGTGTTCGCCGGTGTCCCTCGGCTGGTCTTCTGTGTCCGGTGTAGCGGACACTCCTAGTTCTCGACGTCGGGATAGCTGTTACCTTGGCCGCCTCCATCCTTAATGCTGCCGTTAGCGCCTCGTGGATTGTTTTATAATCGCCGAGCATTAGGCGCTGACGAATCTCCGTGTCCCGTACCCCGTCAACGAATGTGTAGGCAGCTTCCCGGGATACGAACTCTGGTGGGAGGTCGACCAGGGCCGTGCTAGCCAGTTGTTCAACTGCCAGGGCGAACTCCTGCAGTGTCTCCCCTGGCTGCTGTGACCTTGCCTTTAGATGGCTGCGGCTAAGCGGTGGTGTCCAAAACGCTTCTCCAGGGCCTCCCAGATGTCCTTGGGCGCCGCCGTTGTCTGTACCGCGTTTAGGACTTCCGCGGCCCGTCCCTGGAGGCTGGCTATTAACTGTGTGGCCTCCTCCTCTGGTGACCATTTGTTGTGCTTGGCCACTGCGTTGAATTGGCGGCGGAAGACCTCAAACGTTGACGCGCCGTCATATTTCGGAGGTTTGACGCGCGCCGATGTTGTGTTGCATCCCGTTGCGTCGGCCTTCAAATCCTTCAACCTCCTGCCGACAACGTTCTCCACCATGGCGCTCAGGGACTTGACGCTTTTGTCGGCCTTTCCTTCCAGCTCATTAACGCGGCTCGCCAGGTCTTCGACGCGCTCGCCTAACTCTGTGACGTCCTCTTTTACGCCGGCCAACTGTTCTTCAAACATTGCGGCGAGAGCCTGGTTCGCCGCCTTCATTTCCGGGGCCAGACAGCCGTTCGCTGCTCTCATTTCTGTGGTTAACTCGGCCTTCATTTCTTCCATCTTCTCGGTGATGTTGTCGTTAGCCGTCTTCATTTGTTTCAGTTCCGCGGCCAGGTTGTTATTTGTAGTCTCCAGCTTCGCGGCCAGGCTGTTGTTTGCCGTCTCCAACTTCTTTTCCATTTTCTCTGTGATGTTGTCATTTGCCGTCTTCATTTCCGAGGTCAGTTCGGCCTTCATTTCCATCATCTTCTCCAAAATCTTTTCCAATGCCGCGTCCATGATTGTAATGTTCGGTGATGTTGTCCCGCATCCTGACACCAGTGTGACTTTGTGGGCTCGTGAAATTAAAAGTCCAATTGCACAAACTCAAAATGTTCTTTATTTCCACTGACTTACAGTTGGACACTTGCCAATTACGCAGAATTACGTAATGCACACAATTACGATTCACCAGTTCGTCCGTTACAGTTCCACTTTGCTCTCGCAATTACGTACATTCCTCCGATACACGTACACAGTCTTCTCGTCAGTACACTAGCACGGCACTCCTACGCTGCTCGCCAAGAACTGAACTCACCAAGAGCCAAGAGAGCCCAGAGCGAGAACAAGTCGTCCGGGTGCTCCCGGACGGTGGGTAGAGCGCTACGGTACCTATCCGCTGTGCGGATTTACCCGTGCGGTCTTATAGGTTTTGTCTTTCCTCCAATGCTTGGATGTTTTTGTTAACTGATGGACCTGATTCGGCCTCTGCTAATGCTCCTGGCGGCGGGATGAGCTTCCAAGTAGGAGGTCAGTGCCCTAAACCGCCACACTAGGAGCGGCCTGCGTTGCAGTGTCCGTCCAGCGTGGCGGGGCCAGGAGCGAGAGGTCGGGTAGTTGGGGACCGTTTAGGTTGTGGTTCTCATCGAGGTCACACAGGGGGACCTGACTGCCGGGGGTCAGCCGACGGGCCAGATCCAGCCCTAGTGTGGCCGGGACAGAGTGTAGTGTTGAGGGGATGAGAGGCTGGTCACACCACCCAAGGGCGTCCTTGGGGAGGCGGTAGCTCTTTCTCCTCTTGGGCACACGGTGGTCATATTGCCCTAGTGTATTCACTAGGTGGTTGGGATGGGATGTAATCCTGGCATACAATGTGCGCGAGCATTCACGCACAGCGTCCTGAGCTCACTCGGCACTGCAGCCCCTTTTATAGGAATACCGCTGTTTTCTCGAAGTCTCGCGGTTCAGTGAATCATCACGAAGGTTCGAGATGGCAGGGGGAGGGGGAAGAGATGGCACAGTGACGTTTTCCCAGCCACCCCTCGTTACTGCTACAAGATAAATGGGTAGGCGTGGTCGATTGGCCCTACTGCTGGCCGGTTCTATCGGAAGTTCTGACGTTCGGGTGACAATATATACCATATACACCATATGGACATACCATACCATATACACCACATACACACATACACACAAATACATAACATATACACCACATATGCACACTCACACACTACATACCTACTTACATATCATATACACCACATACGTGCACATACATACATACATACATACTTACATATCATATACACCACATATGCACACTCACACACACACATACATACATATCATATACACCACATACGCACACACACATGCATACATACATACATACTTACATATCATATACACCACATACCCACACATACTTATATACCATATACACCACATAAGCACACACATACATACATAACATATACACCACATACGCACACACACATGTACATACAGAAACACACACACACACACATACACACACATAGTTCTCACTTTATAATATTAGTTTATATTAAATTTTTGAAAACGAATCAATGTTCATATTGCTTCACTTAATAAATTATGTATTGGCAAGACATTTCAAGGACCTGTTTCCTTTTTTGGCTACTGATTGAGTAACTGGTGATTTCTCTAACTTCTTCCTGTGTAACCTTAGCATCATCAGGTGTGGAGTTGGTGAATTTAGAATTTAAACCATCATAAGCTGGAATTACAAAGTTTATATTCAATTACGTAGAAAATGAAGCTAGCTTCAGTGAAGCAATAAATATTACACAAATATATTATAAAATGTTTTTCTTTGTCTGATATAACTTTCACTTCACTAAGTATTTTATTAGTCCTGCACCGTGGCGTAGGGGGCTAAGGCAGCATGCCTTGGTCCCAAGCCATGGAAAGCGGCCCGGGTTCGATCCCACCCATGTGGTGGGGATTTTAGGTCCCGGGTATAGGACCGGTGTCCACCCAGCATCCTGAGGAAAGTGAGGAGCTTACGCTAGGTAAGCAGCCCTGGTCACGGAAACCAACATTCCAGCTGGGGGATGCCGAGATGCTGACCACATCTCCTCACCGTATTGGCTGAGTGGTCGTCCACCTCTGCCGTGTGTAAGTGGGCATGAGGCCGGCAGTCGGGTTGGTGTGCCTTGGCCCTCTAAGGGCTGTCGCGACATGGGTTAGAAGTATTTTATTAAAATTTGTAATACAAGATTTTAAAGGATCTTTATTAATTTTTATAAAATCTTCACCTTGAAGTAAAAGTTTTACTCTATTAATATTTATATTAATATTTATATTTGTGTAATATTGATAATTCAGTGTTTGAAATTTAAGCTCATTTTTAAGGGTAACTTTGTACTGATTTCAACATGTTGAATTTTTATTTTATAATGTGATTTTCTGTGTGGAAGCGATTGGCAAAAGCTAGTTTATCTGATGTTACTGAAGTATTTTTTTTTACTTTTGTGCTTATGTTTTCTTGGTTTCATGGTGTTTTGTTGTAATCTCTACAATAAGTATGCTCGGGCAATCGAAAAAGAAATGAAATACAAGCAGAAGATTAAATGAAAACTTCAAAAATATCAAAGTCAAAGTTAGCTAAATCACTTGTGGGAAGATAATTACAATATAGAATAAAAAGTCAAGCTGCTAAACCACAACCTCATGAATTTGACCTTATGGAAAGGAACATGTATCAAAAGTTCTGAACCTTGAATTATGGACTTTTAAATTCCAGCAAAGATAGTTTAATCTCTAAACTCACCAACCTTATACAATATGATGCTATAGCTAACCAGAGAAGAAGAAAAGAAAATTGATGCTTAGTCGACCAGCAGCCAAAAATGGTCCTGCCAATAACTCAGTAAATATAGCAATATGAATGTAAAACATTGATTCATTTTCCATTATTTAACTGCATTTTACTTCATTATATGAAATTTACAGTGATTTTACATTTAAATTGGTTTAGATATTGCGTTTTAATAATGTTTATCTTGATAACAGGTATAAATGAGCTATCATCAAGGCAAAGAATGCTATTGCAAAGAGTTAATGAACTGAAGAATGCCAATTCTGGGTAAGTTAAATTCATTAATAAAGATTTCTATTAGTGTGAAAGCTGCTGTGTTAATTGATTGCACACTGCGAAAGACATAGCATCAATGGCCCACCACATGCAGCTTATGGTTTCGATTCCCATTGATGATCTTTCTGTTTCATGGTTCTCTTTGGAGGTTTCCCCAGATCACTAGAATGCTGGAAAGGATAATCACATTCCCCAAATTTCCTGTACCTTCTTTTCACCTTAGTTCTTATTTCACTTCACCTGATTAGCTGATCAGGTTTCTGAATGTTGGTGGGAGTTTCAGGATGCATGTAATATAATTTTCTCTCTGTAAAAGCCTTGTCCTGCAGATCAGGGAAAGTCTCCAGGTTCCGCCCTCCAAAGGGAGGAAGGAAGCTTGTATGACAGGCCACCAGGGAGTATCAATCTGTTGATTTTAGCAATCCTAGCTGCTGCTGTCGTCTTTCCTCAGGTTTGATCATCCTTAGTATCCTCTCACTTCACTCCTGCCTTCCAGGGGGCACCTCATCAGGGGCACAGGCACAAAAGATCTTCTATAGGTCGGAGTGCTCCTTCTTAACCTTGTTATAGAGTCATTAATGGCTATCCTGAAAATACTGGTTGTTCATTTGTAATTATTCTTTTGATGGTTACGCAAGATGTCACTGCTGTCCAATGAGCATTTAGTTTCAACAAATTGAATGAGTGAATGAGTGTGTGGTGTTTAAGGGCCCGTCGACAACAAGGTCATTTGGGCCCCAACAAATTGAATGAAACAGCAAACAAACAAACACTGGCATGATAGCCTTAAAGGGCCAAGGCCTACCAACCCAACTGCCGGCCTCACACCCACTTATGCAAGGCAGATGTGGGCTATCATCCAACTGATATGAGGAGGAGATGTGATCAACATCTTGGCATCCCCCAGCCGGAATGCTGTTTTTTTGACCAGAGCCGCTTACCCAGCATAACTCCTCACTTTCCTCACGATGCTGAGTGGGCACCGGTCCTATACCTGGGATTTAAAATCAGCAGCCCATGGGTGGGATCGAACCTGGGATGCTTTCTGTGGCCAGGGACCAAGGCATGCTGCCTTAGCCCACTACGCCATGGCACAGGACAATTGAATGAAACAGGTGTCACCAAATAGAGAGTAGCCACATCTAAGGTTGTAGGGGAAATTATTTCTACTATCCAAGTCTGTACTTTGCATTCACAAAGCTTTCTATAGAGCATACAAGAATAGTTTCTTCCATCTGTTTATTGAAAGGCTTTCCAATGGCAAAATTGGGAAGTGAGAGACATGTGACTACATATAAGCATTATACTCTAAGTTCGAAGGATGCCTATATGTGCAGTCTTGTAAATTTGGAAACAGCAATTAGGGATAGCTTCAACTGAAAAATACTCTAACTAGCTCATCTGACACCAACCACCAATTCAGCTACCAATGCTCATAGAAACATCACAACCATACATTGTCAGATGGTAACATGTGAATGTTTCTAGGTAAGAACCATTCAAAGAGTGTCACACATTAGAAAGAGAAGTCACACTACTTTAAGGTTGGAAAAGGAATGTTGTATGTAAATGATGAGGCACATATTGTTAACTTTTTTGCTGCCATGCCTCTTGACAGAATTGCGGCCCTAAAGCACAGCCTGTCGATATAATCGACTGTTGAGAAAACTATTTGTGGTTGGTTTTTTGACACTTCATCACTTACATTTTTATATTATTGAGACACTAGTTTTGGAAGCATTGTGTCCATTTTCAACATCTAATCCAAATATTGTCTGCGGTCGTCTACTCTCTTTTCTCTGGCAGTGGAGCTATAAACTTCTTTGTCAAATTATCTACTTGTAGGATTTTAAATTTCACTACCTGGTCCTTATTTTTCCATATTAATATGTTCTGCTATAAATACGACTCATCTATAAATTAATAATGTTCTGCTATGTTGTCAGTTTATTTTAATTTATCACCCTTTTAGTAATTTTGGAATAATTGTAGAATAATTACGTGGAAAACGACAGTGACAATGAAGCTCTTCAAAGAAAACTCCAGTTAATCCTAACCCTCCTAATCAACTTCTTTTTCCTTTTAGTAAACTTTGCCCAAAACAAGCCCCAATCCCATCTTCTCCCATCTTTTTCTATTCTATTTTTTGTTTTAGTTTTTTTTTGTCACTGTTGAGGCTGATTTTTTTTGTGTGTGTAATTTTACATCCTCCAACATTAAGTCATATCGGACGGTGAATGAAATGGGTGAAATGATGCTCAAATGTGTCCAGGGTCCATGGAGCTTAGAGCTACCAGACATTCATCTGTAAGGATAAGGGAAAACCCGGGAAAAAACCTTATCCAGGTAACTCACCCTGACCGAGATTCTAACTTGGGACCTCCTGAACGCGAGGCAGATATGCTACCATCTACGCTACCAAGGCGGGCGTTGAGTCTGATTGTTACTGAAACAAACAGATGTGCAGATCTGTTCCTTTTAATATGTTTTTCATCAGTATTGAGAATAAGGATTGGCAGCAGACAACAATGGACAAAATTAGAGCATTCATAATCATGATTATGAATATGGCAGTAATTAGAAGTGAAATAACTGAAGATACAGTTACCAGTTCTCCTTTTACACTATGTGGCCATAGAAGAGGGAAGCTGGTATAGATAGACAGATAATTTATTCATCTTTTAAATCATACATTGTACATGAGTACTATGATATAAGACACATCAAATTGTGAATTTACAATGCAATTAACTATCCTTGTAAATTAACAAGTCACATCCAATAAGGACAAGTCAGGGTTTGTACAAAATAATGTTTTATAAAGATATATAAAGAATTTTATAATATACACAATTAATTCAGAAATGTAACAATATTATAAACTTTCCATAAATTCGCTAACAGAATAAAAACAATGGTCTTGCAAGTATGCCAAAACTGACTTTTCAAATGCTGAAAAATTGCAAGTGGTTTTATTGGCTATAGGCAGTTTATTAAAAAAAGTGATTCCTAGGTTTATTACACTGTTTTGATGAACTCTTGTGTTACTTCTATTCACATGAATATCCATTCTCTGTCTAGTATTATGATTATGAACTGTCATTAAAGGTACAGTGGCCATTTCCTTTCATTAAGTTTGTCTTTGTAAATTTTAAAATTTCAAAAATGAAAATACATGGGAGAGGTGAGATTTTAAATGTTTCAAAAATACAGTATGTTATATACTGGACCAACAAATAAGATAGCATACAATGTGCATATAATATAAAAATGGGCTACATCCTCAAGGGATTAATTTAGACAAGGGCTTCAAGTAAATACCAAAATTAATGTTTTGTTGTTAAATAGCATCATTATAATTAGTTAAACTTTTTATTAAATGCAGTTTAGTGATCTTTAGAGGCTATAAGTGATTACCTGTGCAAAATAAAATTCATTCTTTTTAATTAGTGTTATGACCAATGTAGACATTTATGGAGGAGTTGGGAAACCAGTCAGATATGTTAAGGGTAGTTGGTATGTTGAGAGAAAACATCGTAAAATTGAGGAAACTGTAATAAAATTAGAGGAGTTAGTGAAACAGGCAGGGCAAAAATGAGAGTGATAGATAAACCAAGTATTAGAAGAGGCTGGTATGATGAAGAGTGTAGCAAGGCAAAGCAGAGAGTTATATGGGAGTTAAGGAAATGGAAAAAAAGAGGGAACATAAGAGAAACAGAAAAGTTTATAACTGAAAGATGGGGTATAGGCCCTCATGGAAGCTAAAAAGAAGGAATGGGAGGAAAATATGTGTAAGAAAATGAGGTAGGCAATAAAAATGAATGATACAAAGGCAATATTATCCTTAGTGAACCTACAAGGTTAGAACTAGGCAGAGCAACATAAGTTCAGAAGCATGGTGCAAGTACTTTGAAAGCCTTTTAGGGATAAAAGAGGGGAGAAAAAGTATTCGAGAATTACATAATACTGGAGAAATCCAACAATTAAAAAGTATGATAAGAATAGAGCAAAATAAGGGAACAAATAAAAAGATTAGAAAGGAACAAAGAATGTGTATAGATGGGATTCCAGGGGAGTTTTGGAAGAAACGAAAGTGAGAATTCTAAATAAAGTATTTGAAAATCATAAAGTTCCAAGTAGTTGGAGAAAAGCAATGGTTATGCCAATATTTATGAATAAAGGGGTGGTAGATAATCTTGCAAATTATACAGGAGTCAACTTATTATCTGCGTTAGGTAAGATATATACTGGAGTTTTGGCAGAAAGGGTACAAAAGTGGGCAGAAGACGAGAGCAAGCTATCAGATTTCCAAGCAGGCTTTAGACAAAACGGAAGAAAAGTAGATAATATCTTTGTGATAAGCACATTGATGAGTAAATATTTAGCAGATAAGAGGGGGAGGGTATATATGTTATTTATTGACTTTGTAAAGGTCTTTGATACAATAAATTGTGGAGCACTTGGCACAAATTGAGTAAAAAAGGAATGAGCAGCAGATTCATTCAGAGTTTATAAAGTATATATTCAGACAATGAGTTTTGTATAAAGATGGAAAATAATAAAGTAACAAGATTCATTCAGAGTAATATAGGATTGAGGCAAGGCTGCAAGTTGAGCCCAGTACTCTTTAATCTTTTTATAGATGATATTTTGGATGCAATTATAATGGAAAATAGGCATCTGCCAATAATTAATAACAGGGAAATACCTGATTTGTTATTTGCAGATGATTTAGTAGCAGGAGTTATTTCCAAAGTGAGAATAGATAGAGCAATTGGAGCAATAGACGAATTTTGTAAGGAGTGGAGCCTTAGAATTAATATAATTAAAACCAAAATTATGGTATTTAAGAAAGGCAACAAGTTAAGAAAAGAGGAGAAATTGTACTGGCAAGGAAGAGAAATTGAGGTGGTCAATACATTTAATTATCTAGGAGTACAATTAAGCAGTAAGGGGGGTTGGAAAAAGCAGTAGAGAATGGCAATGGCAAAAGGTAAAACTGCATTAATAGCTTTTAAAGCATGCCTAGATAAATTACCAGAAATGCAAATAAAACAGCTGGAGAGAATTTACACAGCCGTAGTAGAAGTAGGTTGCAAATATGAATGTGATACATAGAAACTTTTGCAAACAAGTTTTGGGCTTACCACGAGCTTTACCAAATAGAGTGGTGCAAGCAGAATTGGGAAGACTGAGAACTACAGGGATGATGGTGGAAAGGGTGTTTAAATATTGGGCGAGAATTAGGAGTTTAGATGAGCAGAATATTCTACGTCAGTGCTTGATAGTACAGGAAAGATTAAATCAGAAAGATTTATGGCTAATGATGTTAAAAATAGGGTTGGGTGTCAATGTTAAAAATAGGGTTGGGTGTCATATGGGAAAACCGGGAATTATTGCAAAGTGGATTTTGGAAAGAGCTTAGGTTAAGAACGGAAGATATTGAAAGGTAAGAAATGTTAGGAAGCTTCAACTTGAAAAGCTCACTGGAAATTTATAGAGAGATGAAAGTGATCTGGAATAGGGAAAAATACATTGATATTCGTGATAGAGCAGCAAGAGAAGGGTTTGCATGGGCCAGAACAGGGGGACACTGAAGGGTTTGGGAAGAGAGAGAGAGAGATCTGGAGAAATGTCCATTGTGTCACCAAAGAGATAAAGAATGGCATTTGCCTTTAGAATTGAAGAAACTAGGTTGCTTAGTGAGAAGATAGGTAAAAAAGAATGGGCAAGGCTACCAAAAGAAATTCAAACAGTGAAGTTAATGAGTGTGAAAACTAGGAAGAATTTAATTGAAATGGGGCCAAATGGTTGAGGAAAATAAGTAAATATGACAAAAATGAAGATGAAGTTATTTTAGATAAGATGCCAATAGGGACCCATTAGCTCGACAGCCTCAGAGTTTGAGTCTATTGGGCCCAAAGGTAACCAGCAACTCTGTAGTAATAAGTATGTAAATGTATAATATTTGTAACTGAAATGGAAATAAAGATTACTTACTTACTTACTAGTTACATAAACTTTACATATTTGTTATATTGTGTATAACAACCCTTCCCATCTGCATTTTCAATTTATGAATGTTTCCTCCTCATATTTTCACTGAATGTATCCTGCTTCCACTTTCCCCTTTAATTTTACTTTCCCTATTTCTCTGTATTTGCACCATTATTAATGTTTCATTATACTTTCAGTAGTCTTCTCTATCACAAATTTACTGTTTCATAACATTCACTTTCACTGTATATGTATTTCCTCAAATCCTTCACTTACAGCTTACCCAAGTGTTTACTTAACCTTGTCACTCTTGGCAAAATGTCCAGGTCATTCTTTGTCTATCTTGCATAAATTTTTTCATTAATTTTCAGATTTATCTTTCCCTGACTACATTTTATTACCTGATATTAGAATTTTTAAATTTACCCATACCTCATTTCTTATTGTATTTCCTTCCTGTTTTCCTTTCTGTGCATGGCTTACCATTATTCACTTGATTAACTAAACTTTTGTTAACACTCATTTTCCCTTTCCACTTTCACCACATCTTCTTACTCTGATAGTTTTTTGTCACACAGTGTGCTGTTTGCAATTTTCTGTACTCTTATGTTCTCCCTATAACCTAACATCATTTCCCTCTTCTACCTGCCATCAACCTACTTCATTCCTCCATATTCTAGCTACTTTATTTTGCTCAGTTCTTCTCTTTGCCAACTATCTAGTGTATTTCTTCCTTGTTATCTTATGTACCTATTCAAATTGATCATAAACTACATTGTCACTTTCAAATTTATTTCCAATTGCCCACACTATCTTCCTCTAATGCTGTTGTTGGTGTTATCATCCCTTCTCTTTCTACAAATTGACTGTCAGCATCCCATCGTTTCCCGCCTCTCCTGCTCTGTCATTACTTCACTATCCTTATTCTAACTTAACTTCCCTCATTGCCTTCTCTGTCCTTTTCTCCTTCATTTCTCTCATTGCCATCTTTTGTGCTTTATGTTGATTTTCCATTTGCTGACATCAGTTCTTGTGTTGGTATAATGTCCTGTTAAACATAAGGCCCACTTACACATCATAAACATGTCAAGGCTCACCATCTCAGATGCAGCATTCTGCTTACCAAGCAAAGTGAACTGTTGACTTTGATGAAGAACAAAGAGAGAGGAAACAAACATATCACTGAATTTAGTTCCATCTTGGCAATAGTTTGCATTACAGTATACTGTGTAATTACTAGCGCCCAGATAGCTATGTACTAAAAATCAGTAAAATATGTACATATATATGTATTTTAAAATACTGAAATATGTAATTAAACTATTCAAATACAAAGCAATGTATAACATCATAATATTGAATTCCCCTACACATTCTTGAATTAGGTATAGTAAGTTGGAGTTGTATGTAAATAAGTCAAAAATTGGATCCCGGCTGAGGATAGAGGCAAAGTCTCTGAAACATGTTCCGGAAATATTTAAAAGTAAGTGTTGTTTAGTGTCATTAATCGACTGACTCCCTTTAAATTTAACACATTGCTGTGTTTCACCCCATCGGGTCACAAAAGTCCCATCGCATCATTAAATAATTTAGCAATACTTTGATGATTGCATTTTGGTAACAACCTCACAAGTTAACAACACAGACTTACTCACTTCATTATCGTTCAACACGCCCATTATAACATTTCCAATATGTCTTCCCTGTACATTAGTTGTCTCGTCAATTGAGATCCAAATGGGATCATCAACACCAATTTTCAAATGAATAGAATTTATTATTTGTGTATATAAATCAGGAACATAGTTCTTTCTCATTGTAGATTCATCTGGCACAGTTTCATGTGTGTATTACTCAAGAAATTCACGTAGTGCTGGATTTTTTTAATTTCCAGATAGGGATATCAGCACAAACCATAGCATGGAAAAGATCACTTGCAAACTCATATTTCTGATATCCTGGACATTTCTGAGCTTGAGGTTCAGTGAGTAACAACTGCTTTTGAGATGTGTTCTTCGAATCATGGGCTTGATGACGCGACGTGGATAAATGTTGCAACACTTGAAAACATTGAGAACAGGGAACATTCTTCTTGCAGACCAGGCAAAAAAGGTCCTCCATCTGTTGCAAAATTGTTAAATTTCTCTGTGTAATGCTTTAACTTTACACAGAGTGAGGTTTTCTCCTTCAGCATCTTTTACTACAATGAAAAGTTCAATCTACACATGCCGTGCCAACTGCAGCTGACTGACTATTTTCTTGCGTGATGGCTTGACTTGGACATGCAGTGGTAAGGTGCGCATCACGTGAACAAAGGACACGCAGTGGCAAGGGGCTAATCACAAGATCAACGCGACAGACCAGACAGACTGACTGTCTACTGCTAGCTATATACTTCTAGTATAAACGCACATGTTAAAACAAATAAAATTGCAACAAAGCTTGGAAATGTCAATAAATACATAAAAATATGTAATGAAAAGTAACATTTATGAGAATATGTACTTAAGGGCAAAATATATAAATATATGTACTTTCATGTATTTACATAACTATCTGGGCCCTAGTAATTACATATTCACAAATACAAATGATGGCCATTTTAGTGCCTCCTTGGCTATGTTAAAAAATATGAGATATATGTACTATGACAACAATGCAAGACACATTGGTATGGTCTCATGGTCTCACATCATCTCATTTTGAAAGAACCTTAGACCTGTCAATAGTGGTGGATTAGTTGTACATGGTGACATCAAGTGGTTAAGAAATGAATTTATAGAGTGTAAGAATGTATTTTCTGGTGGCAAATCAAAAGTCGAAATAACACACAAATTTTGAATGAATTTTGTATTACCACCAGAAAGTTCTCTTTCGAAGTTCAACTCTCAACCACAGAATGTTACCACATACAACCAACCTACAACAGACAGTAGATCTAGCCAATTGGATACAATTGCTGATGTTAGAGGTGCATCATCTCCAAAACATCAAATGATGTTTGATGAACTTTTAGTGATGTTAGTGTTCCTATATTTAACTCATCAATAATTTAAAATGTTTTCTGTCTCTGATGGCTTCAGTAAAACGTAGATAATGCACTGTCAGTATGAAAACTGGGAATATAAGGTTTTCTGTAGTTACCAACAGTTTTTTTAATGTTTTTTAAGGAATAATGGTAGAGTTTTGTCACTTATTTGTGCAATTCTACATAAAATGTAATATTTTATTCAGGAAACGGCGGTCGCGAAGCAAGCATCGAAATGCTGATGGCGATGGGAAACCTGCTACAAATCAAAGGTAAAGTATAGCTCATTATTTGCTTTGAATAAAGTCAGCTATAATTGAAGGCCATTAATAAGAATCACATACTAAGATAACATGATTATTATTGAAATTTCATGTATTAGATGTTTCCAAAGTCTTTGTGATCTCCTTTGTGTGTTGGAGTAGTGTGTCTGCGTCACATTCAAGTGGTCCCACTTTTGAATCTCGGTCGGGATAGGCTTAAATCCAGGTACCCGCCTTGGTAGTGTTGTGGTAGAGTGTCTGCCTCACGTTCAAGAGGTCCCAAGTTCGAATCTCGGTCAGGGTGAGTTACCTGGATAAGGATTTTTCTGGGGGTTTTCCTTATCCTGAAAGATGAATGACAGGTAACTCTAAGCTCTATGGACCCTGGGATCACTTGAGCACCATTTCACCCATCCATTCATCGTCTGATATGACTTAACGTTGGAGGACGTAAAATTACAAAAAAAAATTAAATCCAGGATTTTCCCTCATCCTAAGAATATGAATGTCAGGTAATGCTAGGTTTCATGGACCTCAGGTATATTTGAGCATCACTTATTCAGTCATCTGGTATGATCTATCAGGTTGAAGGACATTAAAACTCTTCTAATCAAAAGAAAAATGTTGCTGAAATTGCCTTGACCCTTTCTTACGATATTCTTGAAGTGAGATATTATACAGTACAATACAAAAAATAATTTATTAAAAAATTGATAACGAATTACAGAATAACTTGCTATAATCATAAGAACACAAATTCAATGTTTATTAGCCACAGGAATTCATACAGAATTATAGGCAGTCAATATAGTTAGAGTATTTCACAATATTTCAGTTCATCTAAGAAGTATTTACAATCTAAAGTTTACAGATAATTTACACAAATTACTATTCACACTTGGAAATATTAAGACATTTGAGTACAATAACAGATCAACTCAGTTATGAATAAAGTAGCAGATCATTTTTGGTCATTTAACCATGAAATAAATCCAGAAGCTAAATTATTAAAACAATTAAATGGTCCGATAAATTTAATAGTGTGGAAAAAGATATATATTTTAAAAAATAAACAACGTGTAATGAATTTTGAAATACCAGCAGTTGATTCTGTTTTTAGGTTTGTTTCATTTTCAAATTTTGGTAATACTGAAAAAACAAAAGAAAAACATGGTCACTGGAATCCTTGACACCGGAGTTTGTTTGTGGACTGAAGATACAAATGATCTGTTTGTGAAATCGATCTCCATTAGAAAGAAGTATTAACACCAATTTCTTAAGATAAGTGGAGCCTTTATATCAAATATTTATATATGTGTAATACTTATTGCTTCACTGTAGCTAGCTTCATTTTCTACGTAATCAGTTATGAATATTTATGCAGACACTGACTCTAGTATAACACTTAATTTTAACGCTTTGGCCAGTTAAAGTCCTTTATTGATGAGTCTTCCAAGCTCGGACACATGAAACAAGAATGGAAATATAATACATTAGTATAATTAGGTACAACAAACTGATTAATTTATACTTTACCTGAATTGTATTCATTTACTGAGTAATACTGCTTTTTTTTTAAGAAATTATGTAGCTCTACCTTAAATTTATTTATAGAGGGTATGCTTTTTAATTGAATTTGGCAATTAATTGTATAGCTTTAAACCCATGCATTTGACAGAAGTCTCAAAAAGTTTTGTTTTATGAATATAGGTGTGTAGTTTGTCTTTATTACGTGTGTTATGGGTGTGCATTTCAGTATTTGTGACATAGTTCGCAACATTAGTCTTCATGTAAATTAATAACTGTTTCATATATAAACTTGGTAGGATGAGGATATTCAAATCTCTAAAATGATTTCTGCAGCTTTCCATTTTTGGAATACCAACCATAATTCATAATGCTTTCTTTTGTAGCTTAAATATCATCTTACTATTTGTAGTATTTCCCCACAATGGTACCCCATATGATAGTAGTGAATGAATGTAAGCAAAGTAACAGGTTCTGGGTGCAGTAAATTCTCCTCGAGGCTTCAGCTGATGTAAAACAAAACAAACACGGCTCAGCTTCTCTGCTAACTTTTCTATATGTTTATCCCAACCTAAATTTTTGTCTACTCATAGTCCTAAGAATTTAGTTTGCTGTACAAAATTTACCAATCTGGAGCCAATTCTGATGCAAGGCTTTTCCATTTCCCGCTTTCCTACAGGCCTTATGCTGAAAATTGAGTGCTATTGTTTTTTCTTCATTTACAAGCAACTTGTTGACTTTAAACCAATTTAATACATTTACTATAGCTGGTGTTATATATATATATATATATATATATATTATATTATATTATATTATATTATATTATATTATATTATATTATATTATATTATATTATATTATATTATATTATATTATATTATATTATATTATATTATATTATATTATATTATATTATATTATATTATATTATATTATATTATATTATATTATATTATATTATATTATATTATATTATATTATATTATATTATATTATATTATATTATATTATATTATATTATATTATATTATATTATATTATATTATATTTAATACATTTACTATAGCTGGTGTTATATTTTCCTGCAATGAAATTGCTTGTATCATCTACAAAGAGTATGATTTTAGCATCCAAATTGTTCTTAAGATATAATGGGTAGCTTGTTTAACAGAATATTGTGATGCACCATGTCAAAAGCTTTGGATAGATCCAAAAATATTCCCATCCCAACTTCACTTCTGTCCAGTAGATCATAGATACTTTCAACAAAATTGATCACTGCCAGACTAGTAGATTTCTTGCTTTGGAACCCATGTTGAATGCTACTAAAGATTTTAAATTTGTTGAGGAATGCTATAAGCCTCTTGTACATTACTTTTTCTAATATTTTTGAAAAGGTTGAAAGTACAGCTATTGGTCTATAGTTGTTTGGGTTCTTTTCATCTCCTTTTTTGAATAATGGTTTTATTTTTGCTACCAAATCAAATCAATTTATTCATCCCTAGAGATCACATACATGATGTAGGACACGTCAAATTGTGTAAGTTACATAACTAGATAAATAAAATTATTTACGATGTTAAAGAAAAATCAAAATATTTACAATGTTAATGAAAATCAAGATGATGCATTTACAATAAAAGATATTACAATATTACAAAGTAAAATATTTCCTGAAGTGAATTGGGAGTCAGGAGCTGTATGCAATATATCCAGATGTACAGTGTGTTATGGCTTATACTGCTTAACTGCTGATTATTTCTTGTGTCATAATTATGCTTATCTTTGTTTAATTGAAATGATATGAGATTTTTCTGAGTGTTTATTAAGATTTATAAAATATAAACGCAAGGAACCGGTAATATCTTTAATGATGTGAACAATGTTTTACAGGATGAATATGATTTCTTATATGTGATGATTCTAATTGCCCTTTTCTGCGTTTTGAAGATAGCATCAGAGCTTTCACCCCAGAATATGATTCCATATCTTATAAGGCTGTGAAAATATGCAAAATACAGGCTTCTCAATGTCTTTTGACTTACCTTCTCCCTTATTATTTTGAGTGCAAAACATATTTGACTCAACTTCAAGGTCAGTTTCTCAATATGCGTGCTCCACAGCAGATATTCATCAATCCATACTCCTAAGAATTTAATATTGTTTGCGTAGGTAATAGTTTTATTTTCAAGTTGTATAGGCGGTTGGTACGAATTTGTATTCCTTTGATGTCTAAGAGATATAGCTTGAGTTTTTTCTTTGTTAATCACTGGCTTATTTTTGAGAAACCAACACTGTAATTGCTTTATTGATTCCCTTATATTACTGGCTACTTGTATTTTGTCCCCGCTGAAAGAAAGATTAGTGTTATCCGCAAAAAGAGTTATTTGACAGCTTTTAACTTGATTGGGTAAATCATTTATATAAAGTAAAAATAATAGGGGACCAAGTACAGAACCTTGAGGAACACCCACATTGACGCACTTTACAGTGGAATTATGAGCCTCATAAGTACTTGAATGTTCGTTTCGACTGACTATTTCAACAAATTGTGTTCGATTGCTGAGGTAGGAATGGAACCAATCTCTTGCAATTCCCCTGATACCATGGCATTCCAGTTTTTGAAGAAGTATTTTATGGTCTACCAAGTCGAAGACCTTAGATAAATCTAGGAACAGACCAATATTATGCTCCCTTTGATCTATTGTTTTGTAAAGTCGATTTTCAAAAGCATGAATTGCGGTCTCTGTTCATTTCTCCTTTATAAATCCATGTTGTGCGGAGTTTAGGATATTATGTTTATTGAAGAATGCGACCAGTCTGTTTAGCATTACTTTTTCAAAGATTTTTTTAAACTGAGCATAGTAATGATACTGGCCTATAGTTTTCAACATTGGTTTCTTCCCCTTTCATAAAGTCTGGGATTACTTTAGCTGTTTTCAAGCAGTGTGGGAAGGTGCCAGATGATAGTGACATATTTATAATGTGACATAGGGGCTTAACAACATTTTCGCTACATCTTTTCCAAATAATATCAGGTATGTCATCTACTCCACTTGTATATTTGGATTTTAAGCTTTTTAATACAGTATCCGACTCACAAATATCTACTGGATAAATGAACATTGAACTGGTTGTAGTAGGAATACTATCAGGGGACCATATTTCTGGACTTTGTTGTTGCAGTTTATTGGCAAATCTAACAAAATATTCATTGAATTTGTACGCTACTTCACATGGTTTAGAATACATTTTGCCTGATTTACTTTTAAGCTGATATGTTTCTTTTTTGTTCTTTAGCCCCATCTCATTTTTTGCCACCTTCCACATTGCTTGAGATTTATTTTCAGATGAATTAATAATATTATCGTTATGGTATTATTTAGCAGCAATTATGACTTTTTTATATGTATTTTTGTAATTAAAGAAATAGGCTTTAAAATTATCACACTTGCTAGTTTTAAACAATCTATTTAGAAACTTTAATCTTTCTGAGGACTTTTTTATACCTAAAGTAACCCAAGATTTATTAGAGTTCTTATTTACTTTTAGTCGCTGATTTGGCATAGCCAAATTAATGTAGTACTGCATTATTTTTATAAATGACTCACAGGCTAGATATGCATCATTTTCCTTGTAGACTTTTTCCCAGTTTTCATTTATTAGCAGTGAATTTAGAGTGTCTATATTGTCATTATTAAATACCCTCCCAATTTTGTATTCACTGCCATGCTGCTTACGTTTCTTCTGAGTATTGTTAACTACTGTAAACTCTTGTGCAAAGTGATCTGAGAAGCCGGTATCAAGGACTCGGATGTTTTTTACTACAAGGAATGACTGTCTCACTAGTATTTGATCAATAATAGTTGCTGATTTTGAGGTTACTCGAGTGGGTTCGTGTATAAGAGGTAACAGGTTATGCAGCGCAATGAATTCCTTAAATTTTTTGTCCAGCTTCCCTGGGGTAAAGTCTAGGTTCCAGTCACCTACTATTAAAATATTTTTTTTGTATTTGCTATCCCTTTTATTATTTCTCCTATTTTTGATATAAACAAGTCTATATTTGCATCGGGGGTTCTATAGATACACACAATTATAATGTTAAACTCAATTATTTCCACCATACATGCCTCAAAGTGGGTGTCAATACAGATGGTATGATATTTGGTCACTTTTTTAGAGGTAATACTATTCCTGACAAATATGCAGGAGCTGCCATTTTTCATTGAGGACCTACAGTAATATGAAGTTAATGAATAATTGGGTAAGTGTATTGCTTTAAGCTCAGTTTCATTAAGCCACTGCTCTGTGAAGCATAGAACATCATAATTATTATTTTCTATCATAACCTCAATATTTAGTAATTTATTTCTAATATTTTGTGTCTTCTGGTGATAAATATTCAAGAACTGACCTCGAGTTGTTTGGGCAGGAACAGTACCTTTTTGTGATATATTTCCCCCCCCCCCCCCTCTTTCCTATTTGGTTTAGAAGCCTGCACTTTACATACCTTGTTTATAAAGGACTCCTTTGGCCATTTTGCAGTTGGTTGAACAAAGTTATCTGGTTTCTCTGCATCCACCACCTCACACATCAGTTTCCTTTAAGCACTGATGAAATCACCTCATTTAGCAGCTCCCCAGAATTTGTAAGATCCTGTGCAATTAAGATGAACGCCATCCTTAGCAAAGTCAAAATCTTGAAGCTAGAAGTTTCCATCTAAGAATATAGAGTCTTTAGTTGAGCACAGCCAGTCGAGTTCACTGTTAATTCTCATAGTTTTTCTTACTGATACTCCATGGCGTTGAAGCACTCCACTTACAACAATTATTTTAGCATCTCTCGTTTGTGATCTAATGCTACGTACTAGGTCCATTGTTTCTCCCATGATGTCCTCTGCCATTACGCCTGGTCGGATGTTATTCGTGCCAGCGTGCATTAATATCACTTCTGGATTTGCTTTCTTTAAATCCATCACTTTCACTTTGGTCTGCAGTTCGTTCAAGCGTATTCCAGAGTAGCAACATACCTGGTAACCTTTCTCCTTGCATGCTTCGCCCGAGAATTTAAGAATGGAATTCCCGAGTACTAACACACGCTTGTTACTGTGATGCGCTTTCCTTGGTTCATAGCTGGAGCACTGATCCACTTTTTGCGCATCTACGTTTTCATTTTCGATTTCACATAGAACCTTGTATCAGTTATGGCTTGTGAGGTTTCCAGTTAGTTGTCGTACAGGCATAAATTGGCGCATTGGAAGCATCTTCCTGGTGACGACTGAGTAGGTTTCCTTTTCGGTGTATGTCTTCAGCCTATTTTTCAATGTTTTATTTTACGTTTTCAATGCATTGATCTGTTTTTGGGCATTAGTAAGATCTCTATTAAGCAGGTTTGTTACGGTGTGAAGCGATGCTATTGTTTCCGCATCATGTGATAGCGCCATGCTTGTTGGCTCTGGTCCATACCGCTTTTCATAGTCAGTTAATTTAACAAATAACTCTTCCCCAGCGTTGTCTTCATTTCGTCTTCTTCCTTGGACAGTATGGTTGTTGTACAGAACTTTTGGTGAAACATTTTGAACTTCCTCACTGTTATTTAAACGCAAAAGTTGAGTGTGCGAATGCATTACTACACCTACGGCTGCCTATCTTTAGTTCCTGGAGGAATGTGGTGCTTTGAACAAATTGATTTACTATATGATACAGAGGTTTCAAGATATTCTTGCTACACTTTTTAATTAAGTAGGTTGAGCTTGCATCAAGGGCATCTGATTTTTTGTTTTTTAGTTCCCTAATTACATCAACTAATTCATCATTGCAGACTGGTGCTAGGAATAATGATTTATCATTACGAATGTGGGCTTTATTTTCTGGACCCTCATTTATACTGCTTTTCGTTTGCACACTTTTTGAGATATGTACAAAGCAATTGTTAAACATGTTGGCTATTTCTCTTGGATTTGTTACAGTTTTCTCTTTGTGTTTCAATACAAATTTTGGTTGCAATGGTTTGTTGAATTAGTTTCCCTTACTATTATGTCCATCATGGCCTTCTGTTCATTTTTGGATGAGTTTTTCTTTTTAGTGTTCTCTAATATTTTTGCTGCCTTAATAAGCTTTTTATAGATTGATTTATATTTCTTACAATAGTTTACCAATTCTTTGGAAGCATTACCATTTCTAATTAAGTTGCTAAAGAATTTTAGTTTCTCACTAGAAGTTCTAATGCCCTTGGTTACCCATGTGGAATGTTTTTCCCTGACTCTGACTTTAACCAGTGGGAATGCTATATCGTAGTAGTATTTAAAGGTTACACAAATAAAAATATTTGTTAATTAATGTCCACTTATTTTAAGAAGTTTCTTTCTTCTTTTTAAAAAATTGATTTCACGAACATTCGCTTGCATCGCCAGTTAACACACTTTGTAAAGTTAACATGTTAATACTTCTTTCTTCTTTTTAAAAAATTGATTTCACAAACATTTGCTCGCATCGTCAGTTAACACACTTTGTAAAGTTAACATCAACTTAAGTGGACATTAATTAACAAATATTTTTATTTGTGTAATATTTATTACTCCACTGTAACTAGCTTCATTTTCAGTGTAATCAGTATTTAACTGTGTTTAAAAATCTAGTGAATGTTATATCTACAGAAGTTTCCTCATAAATATCTACCCAAGTTTCTTGCCACAGAAAATGGTTGAAGTAATCAATATTTTCTGCCTTCTGTAATCGACCTTCTGGAATGTTGTGCCAGATTTTGTAAAGTTCTTTCTGCTTGGCCAATTGATGGTTAGAGATTGTGCAAAATGGTCAGAAAGACAAGTATCAAAGACATCAATGTTTTTAACAAAAGTAATTAGATCTTTGCTTATGGCTATTTGATTTATGGCAGTTTTTGTACTTTTAGTCATCCTTGTTGGTACATCAATTGTTGCCAGAATGCTATAAATATTTCATAGAGAGCAAATGGATGGAAACCAGGAGATCCATGGTTCAAATACTGGCCATGACATTAAATTTTTTAGTTTGACTCTATCTATACAAAACGTTAGCCTATATACATATATATGGATGATTAATTTCTATCAATTAATTTAAATAATAAGATTTTAATGATCAAGCCTGGGACTCAGGTACTTACAATAGTAAGTCACCACAAACGGTGTATCTCGAATACAGGAGCTCCTAGTGGTTTACCAGGAAAATATATAAGTAAATTGGTGAATTTAATGTCAGGACGGCACATTGGCCATGGTAGCTCAATGGGTTAGAGCGACTGGACGGAAACCAGGAGATCTGTGGTTCAAATCCCAGCCATGACATTGAATTTTTCAGTTTGACTCTATCTGTCCAAAACCTTAGCCCATATACAGATGATTAATTTCCACCAATTAATTTAAATAATATTAGCTGACATGTCAGAAACTAAACTTCATATTTGTAGAAGTAGAAAAATGAATGTATATTGACTGTATAGGCTATGATGTACTATGTCTAAATAGGAAAGCAGCATTTAAATTTGAGGTTATAAAGAAAAATATAATTAATATATGCCTGCATGAAAGCTAAAGTTAAGGAGAGGTACTAACAATTTAAAAGAAATGAATGGACTGGATATAAAGGCAGATAAAACTACTCATTAAAAGCTAATGATTGTACAAATGTAAATGATAGTGACTACTATAATCTAGTATAATATGGGGCCCAAATGACCTTGTTGTCGACGGGCCCTTAAACACCACTCACTCACTCTAGTATAATAACATCCTCAACAAAATGATATGACTGACAAAAGTATAGGTAAACCAATACTTTAGGATCCTTCACCAAAACATACAGGATATTCCAAATAAGAGATCAGCAATTAAGTTAACAATAACCAACATTAAACCACATGTGGTTGTGTTTTCAGAACATTGATTCAAAATTCAGGAAAGTAAAATAAACCACTATAAATTGGAAAAAAAAAAACTATTTGTAGTCCGTTTTTAACATTCCGTCACTTACATTTTTATATTATTGATGGACTAGTTTCAGAAGCAATGTTAAAACCAACTACAAACTGTTTTTTTTTTTCAATTAACTTTGATCTTACTCTTACTAAATTCCTCCAATTATGCATGAACAACTATACTTCAGCCTCCAGCTACTGTAGCGAAAACTATAAAAGTATAGGAGTATCGGTCTGTGTACATAAATATGTTAAACACAAGGAGATAAAACTGTGAAACTTTCTCTGAATAAATGTACTGTGAGTTACCAGCAATAAAAATCACCTCAAAAAAATAGAAATCTAAGAGTAGGCATCTTTCTATAGCTCACCAAAAGCAAATAAAAGTCTATTTCTAACGAAATTAGGAAACTCTTTAAATATATTGTAAAAAATTAATCAAAGTGTAATATTAAGAGACTGCAATATAGGTGTATTAGTGGGTAGTCTAAAAAAGAAGGTATTATTAGTCTCATTAATTACAAACAGCCAAGGTGAATCTGCTACCTAAATAGGCCATATGTATACTAATGTGAAATGAGTAAATTTAGTATAACTACACTCCTGGAAATTGAAATAAGAACACCGTGAATTCATTGTCCCAGGAAGGGGAAACTTTATTGACACATTCCTGGGGTCAGATACATCATATGATCACACTGACAGAACCATAGGCACATAAACACAGGCAACAGAGCATGCACAATGTCGGCACTAGTACCGTGTATATCCACCTTTCGCAGCAATGCAGGCTGCTATTCTCCCATGGAGACAATCGTAGAGATGCTGGATGTAGTCCTGTGGAACGGCTTGCCATGCCATTTCCAGCTGGCGCCTCAGTTGGACCAGCGTTCGTGCTGAACGTGCAGACCGCGTAAGACGACGTTTCATCCAGTCCCAAACATGCTCAATGGGGGACAGATCCGGAGAGCTTGCTAGCCAGGGTAGTCGACTTATACATTCTAGAGCACGTTGGGTGGCACGGGATACATGCGGACGTGCATTGACCTGTTGGGACAGCAAGTTCCCTTGCTGGTCTAGAAATGAGAGAACGATGGGTTCGATGACGGTTTGGATGTACCGTTCACTATTCAGTGACTCTCTACGATCACCAGAGGTGTACGGCCAGTGTCGGAGATCGCTCCCCACACAATGATGCCGGGTGTTGGCCCTGTGTGCCACGGTCGTATGCAGTCCTGATTGTGGCGCTCACCTGCATGGAGCCAAACACGCATACGACCATCATTGGCACCAAGGCAGAAGCGACTCTCATCGCTGAAGACGACACGTCTCCATTCGTCCCTCCATTCACGCCTGTCGCGACACCACTGGAGGCAGGCTGCACGATGTTGGGGCGTGTGCGGAGGACGGTCTAATGGTGCGCGGGACCGTAGCCCAGCTTCATGGAGACGGTTGCGAATGGTCCTTGCCGATACCCCAGGAGCAACAGTGTCCCTAATTTGCTGGGAAGTGGCGGTGCGGACCCCTACGGCACTGCGTAGGATCCGATGGTTTTGGCGTGCATCCGTGCGTTGCTGCGCTCCGGTACCAGGTCGACGGGCACGTGCACCTTCCGCCGACCACTGGCGACAACATCGATGTACTGTGGAGACCTCACGCCCCACGTGTTGAATAATTCGGCGGTACGTCCACCCGGCCTCCCACATGCCCACTATATGCCCTCGCTCAAAGGCCGTCAACTGCACATACGGTTCACGTCCACGCTGTCGCGGCATGCTACCAGTGTTAAAGACTGCGATGGAGCTCCGTATGCCACGGCAAACTGGCATACACTGATGGCGACGGTGCACAAACGCTGCGCAGCTAGCACCATTCGACGGCCAACACCGCGGTTCCTGGTGTGTCCGCTGTGCCGTGCGTGTGATCATTGCTTGTACAGCCCTCTCGCAGTGTCCGGAGCAAGTATGGTGGGTCTGACACACCGGCGTCAATGTGTTCTTATTTCCATTTCCAGGAGTGTATTATGAAAATAGACACATGATCATTTTAGTCAATTAATAGAACTTATAACTTCAAATAACACAAAAAAGTAGAAGTTAAAATAAAAAAGATTTAAAATAAAAACACCTGGATAAAAGCTTACTTTAGACAAATAACATTTTGTTTTATACAATTTTGTTTTATAATGTTGTTTTATACTCCTGTGTATAAAACAACAGGAGTTAATGAAGAATATGTTTTGTTTAGTAACATACTGGAAGTTGATCTTAACGAGGCAATGCCATTATGCAAGACCACAAGACATAAAGCAAAAACTAATATTTTGGTAACTAAGGACATAAACATATCCAGAAAAAGGATGCACTTTCTAAATAGCTTAAAATCTCTTAAGTTAGATGAAAAATCTCTTATCTATATAAGAAAAATCAGTTATATTTTGACCAACTGTGCTTTTATGATTTGAATTATTGCTTAACCTTAGAATACTAACCTTATTTCTATACTAAATAGACACTAAGTCTCTTAAAATGTACTACTATTTATTTCCATTACAAAATACATTACAAATACCTCATGACAGTTTATGTTGTGAGACAGCATACACTAAGTGGTAAATAGACCCTAAACTACACTAATACTACACTGAGTAGTAAAATAGACATAGACCCTAAGCCTCTTAAAATTTAATACTCTTTATCTTCATTACAAAATATATTACAATTACCTTATGACAGTTTATCTTATGAGACAGCATAAACTAAATAGTATAGGAATAGGGTTAGTATTCTAGGGTTAAGCAATAGTTAAAATCTTTAAAGAACAGCTCACTTCCCTTTGTATGGCCAAGAGATGAAAAAAATAAATGACTTCCCATTTGAGAAGGTATACACATTGAAAAATTTAGACAAATAACAGGGAATATCTGCAAAATGGTTCACTCCATAAAAAAATGTATTTGACATAAGTTGTATGTTTTAACAAGCTTTACAACTTTTTGTAAAGATTTTGCAGTAACCAAGTTTGGTATATAATTGATTTGTTCATGCACGCATGCACATGCACGCACACACGTGTGCGCGCGCACACACAGGCCTGCCTCAGTAGCAGTAGCGTTTCTGCCTCACGTTCTCGGTCAGGGTGATTTACCTGGATAAGATTTTTACCAGGGTTTTTTCGTTATCCTGAAAGACGAATGTCGGTTAAATCTAAGCTCTATGGACTCTGGGCTCATTTGAACATCATTTCATCCTTTCCACTCACCGTCTGATATGACTTAACATTGGAGGACGTAAATTACAAAAAAGAGAGAGAGAGAGAGAGAGAGAGAGAGAGAGAGAGAGAGAGAGAGAGAGAGAGAGAGAGAGAGAGAAAAGCTTTCTTAAACAAAAAACAAAAAATGTTTAGATTCAGGTGATCACAAAACATGTTTTTCTGGTGAAACGAGGAAAACAAAGCCATGGCTGGAACACAAAATTCAAGTCCTCCCTGTTGTGTAGCAGCTGCAAAAGGTTGTCACAAGTTCAAATCTTAATATTACTAACCCATATGATCAATAATTATAACAAAATACATAACTTATGCTTTCACAAATCGTGAAACAGTTCGGATTGTATGGCATTATTACAGCTTATGCTGTGATGAGGGTTGCAAATTTGCTTCTTGCATGTACCAGGAGAAAATTTATTTTTTCCCCTTCTCTTAATGATGTTGAATCAACACATAGTGGCTATTTATTTTAGATATACTTTTATAATATACAACATTCACTTAAGTTAATATGATAATGATTATGATGCTTCTTTAAGGGTTTATTCTGCCAAACAGCAATATTCTGCACACGAAAGCACTTGGTGCACACAGTGGTTCACAAATCATCATGCACTAACAGTTCTCTTTCAATGAACCATACCACATTTGACAATAACAGAACGTGCACACAAAGATACAGGCACAAGGAGGTCAGTCCTTGCAGTAGTCAAAGTAGGAGGTTTGTCTGCTTTTGAACCTATAACTCGTATCCAGTCATAAAACTAAAAGACATAAAAAAGGATGACAAGCAGCAGGAGATTTGAAATTAATAATTTATGAGTGAAAGCAATGCCTTCTTAACCTCTTGGCCACCATAATGTTATTCTGTATTCTGTTTTCAGTGCACATAATTATGTTAAACATTGCACTGTCAGTAACAGACCATTATACATATCTTCCGTGTGTATTGTGAACACAGCTTTTACGAAGATACATGAAGTTCTTCCATGGACACACATGGTTCATTTTTTGTGACTACGACTATATAGTAGAGGAAGCAAGAATAGTAAAGGACATTTTCTATAACTTTTCATAAAAATGTTGTGAATAACAAAGTTTGTCAAACCATTATGTTCATGAATCATTGTTTTATGAAATGTTTTTAAAAACTGATTAATAAGCAAAATATTTTATTTTTGATAATGTGCCTTAAAGTAAGATGTTATATAGTGTACATATATTTTGGGGAAAAGAGAGAAGGATATTTTAAAATTACAATTTATAATTCCAAGGTATTCCCTGATACATGTCAGCATCGGTTGGTTATTCATTAAGAATTAAAATATTTTAGCTCAAGTTTGATTACAAGCATATGTTTATGTGATTTATTATATTTACTTAATGATGCCATGAATCAAATGTATATGTAATTTTTAGATATGATAAATAATATTAAATAAGGACAGCAATAACAATTAAAATAATGTGATTTTTGTGATTTTAAAATTTGTTTTTGCTTTTAAAATTTGCGATTTCTGCAGCCAGGGACAGCAGCAACAAATACCAAATTCACATGGTGCATACAGCAAGTACAAAAATCTTCATCCTGCCATGAAAGGAAAGGCTAATCTATCCTCCTCTGGAAATTCATACAATGGCTCTAATTCCCAACACCAACGAGGGCCATTTGTAAGTGATCTAGATGGTACAAAGACATTGCAACATCACCAAATTACTGGAACTGGTCCTCAGCAATATCAGGGAGCTGGAGGCAATCAGCAGCATTATCAGAGTCCTGGAGCTGCTCAGCAGCATTATCAGGGTCCTGGAGCTGCTCAGCAGCATTATCAGGGTCCTGGAGGCAGTCAGCAGCATTATCACGGTCCTGGAGGTAGTCAGCAGCATTATCAAGGCCCTGGAGGTGTTCATCAGCAGTATCCACACCCTGATCCTCAAGTTTTCTCACAATATCAACAGAATCCCCAATTTTACCAACAAAAGTCTCAGTTTAGACAACCCTATAATCCAAATCCTGGTCAGCCATATCAACTACATCAAAATGGACAGCAACAAAGGCCACATTTTAGTAGTACAGAAGCTGTTACCCAGCAAGCTGAGGGACATCAACATTCTCATCATAGAGGACAGTTTCATAAGGGATATCAATTTCAACAAAGAGGAAAATTTCAACAAAGAGGGAAGTTCCAACACAGAGGACAGTTTGCACACCGAGGAGGATTTGATCAACAGAGGGATAATTTTCAGGCAAAGGACAGAAGGAAGATGAGGTAAGTGGTCTTAGCACATAAAGTACCAGTAATTTGTCTTGATATTTAAACCCATGGATCATCATAACGTTTTCTGCATCTACTGCCCATTCCAAACCAGAGTTCCCTTTGATGTAAACAAAGGTATGTGCTTCTGCTTGTCATGAACTTAAGCATGCTCATTTATGCCATTGAAAATAGTTCCTTGACCTATTAATGCCCAACTTATTTTTTAAATTTAAAAAGAAAAGCCATGTTTTATGTATTGGTTCAGCCTACAGGGTGTCAACTTATTTAATGTGAGATGCCCAGTGTCTGTTGGACATTAATGCTATGAGAACATACTGTCACCCAATTAGCGGAAGGTATGACGGAGGGAGCTGAGCCACGCCTCCCATTAGTCTCTGTCACTAACTGAAGGGTGGTTAAAGGAATGTCACCCGCCCCTGGATGTTTCTCTCCCCTTCTCCGGTGGTCTGGAACGTTCGGTAATTAGAGACTTCTAGAAAAACACTGACATTCCTATAAAAAGGATTTCAGAGAGACAGTTAGTCAGTGTTTGACGTGCTAGTGAAATAGCGCCGTGTACGTGCATCGGAACGATAACGGACGAACTGGTGAATCGTAATTGTGTGCATTACGTAATTTTGTGTAATTGGCAAGTGTTTAACTGTAAGTCGGTGGAAATAAAGAACATTTTTGAGTGGTGAAATTAGACTTTTTATTTCACGAACCCACAAAGTCACACTGGTGTCAGGAAGCGGGAAAACAACATCACCGAACATTACAACAATGGAGGCAGCATTAGAAAAGATTTTAGCGGAACTGAGAGAAATGAAGATGGCTAAAGACAACATCACTGAGAAGATGGAAGAAATGAAGGCCGAACTAACAACAAAAACGGAAGCGGCAAATAACAGCCTGGCCGCGAAGCTGGAGACTACAAATAACAACCTGGCCGCAAAGCTGGAAGAAATGAAGACGGCTAACGATAACCTCACGGAGAAGATGGAAGAAATGAAGGTTGCGAACGAGGCCCTCGCCGCGAAATTTGAGGAACAGTTGGCCGGCGTGAGGGAGGACGTCACGGGACTCGGCAAGCGGATCGGCCAGGTGGACGAACGCGTCGAAGACCTCGCGAGCCGCGTGAATGAGCTAGAAGGAAAGGCCGACAACAGCACCAAGTCCCTGAGCGCCATGGTGGAGGACGTCGTCGGCAGGAGGTTGAAGGATTTGAAGGCCGACGCACCGGGACGCGACATAACATCGCCGCGCGTCAAACCTCCCAAGTATGACGGCGCGTCAACGTTTGAGGTCTTCCGCCGCCAGTTCGACACAGTGGCCAGGCACAACGGATGGTCACTGGAGGAGGAGGCCACACAGTTAATAGCCAGCCTCCAAGGAAGAGCCGCGGAAGTCCTAAACGCGGTGCAGACGACGGCGGCGCCCAAGGACATCTGGGAAGCCCTGGAAGATCGCTTCGGGAACCACCGCTTAGCCGCAGCATACCGCAGCCAGCTAAAGGCAAGGTCACAGCAGCCGGGGGAGACGCTGCAGGAGTTCGCCATTGCGATCGAGCAGCTGGCTAGCAAGGCCTTGGTTGACCTGCCACTGGAGTTCGTATCCCGGGAAGCCGCCTACAATTTTGTCGACGGGGTACGGGACACGGAGATTCGTCAGCGCCTAATGCTCGGGGAATATAAAACCATCCACGAGGCGCTGACAGCGGCACTAAGGATGGAGGCGGCCAAAATAACATCCACCCCGACGTCGAGAACGAGGAGTGTCCGCTACGCCGGAGACAGAAGACCAGCTGAGGGACGCCGGCGAACACCTAGTGGCCTGTGTTGGGGGTGTGGACAGCCCGGACACCTGCAGAGAGACTGCCCACACCAGGAAGAGCAGCCGGAAAACGAGTAAGGGCCGTCGTGGAGAGGGGCACGTCGGCGCCATCACCACCATCACCACCATCCCCTCGAGTGACACTGCGCACCGTCAGCCGGCGTATGGATGACAGCCTCATCGCGGACGGTTGGATAAGAGGAAAGCCGTGCCGCGTGCTGGTGGACACCGGGGCGGCCGTGACCATCATCAGACCTGACGTGGCGAAGGGTTTGCCGACAAGGAAGCCAAGCCGGCCATACCAGCTTGTCACGGCATCGGGCGACACCTTGCCAGTGGAGAAGGAGGCCCTGCTGGAGCTGAACTTGGGACGGAGTGCCGTGCGTCTGTGGGTGTTCGTCGCGAAGGTGGCTGAGGAGGTGATTCTGGGACTGGATGCCCTCAGGAGCCATGAGGCGACGGTCGACGTCGGCAAGAAGGTCCTGCGGCTTAACGGAGAAGAGGTTATACTCCGTCAACCCGAAGAGCGCCTTGGAATTTGCAGGGTCGTCTTGGACGAAGACGTGGTTGTCCCCGCGAGGAGCGAGGTGGTGGTGACCGCGCGACTGGAGGGCCAGAGAACCAGGAAGATGATGCTGGACCAGAAGACGCCTGTAAACGGACTGTGTGTAGCCAGGGCTTTGCTGCCGTGCCGAGAGGAGGTGCCCGTGAGACTGCTAAATCCTACGGACGCCGATCACGACGTCCAGGCCGGGACGGAGTTGGGAATGTGCGCGCCCGTGGTGAGCGTAACAGCTATCGACGAGACACAGGAGCCGGCGCCGAAGCAACACCTGGGGCCCCGGCTAGAAGGCTTGGTGGAGAGGGCGGCCGACCACCTGACCACAGAACAGTTGGAGAAGGTTCGACAACTGCTAAGACGGTATCAGCGCGTCTTCAGCCAAGGTGATAGTGACTACGGCCGCACGGACAAAGTGCTTCACCGCATCGACACCGGAGACGCCCGGCCTATTCGGCAACCACATAGACGCGTTCCGCTGGCGAAGCAAGGGGCGGTGCGAGACATGCTGGAGGACATGAGATCCAGGGGAGTGATTGAAGAGTCTGACAGCCCTTGGTGTTCCCCTGTAGTCTTGGTGACAAAGAAGAACGGCGAGCTGCGCTTCTGCGTAGACTACAGAAAGTTGAACGCCGTCACCCGGAAGGACTGTTTTCCCTTACCCCGGATTGACGACACCCTGGACACGCTAGCTGGTGCACAGTGGTTCTCGACCCTGGACTTGAAGTCGGGCTACTGGCAGGTAGCTCTAGACCCGAGAGACAAGGAGAAGACTGCATTCTCGACGGGCCAAGGGCTCTGGCAGTTCACGGTTATGCCCTTTGGCCTCTGCAACGCACCAGCTACCTTCCAGCGCCTCATGGAGTCAGTGATGAGAGGGCTGACTTACGATGCCTGCCTGCTATACCTGGACGACATCATCATCGTCGGGAAGACTTTTGAAGATCACCTCGAGAATCTGAGTAAGGTGCTACAGAGACTGCAAGCGACCAACTTGAAGCTGAACGCGAAGAAGTGCCAGCTCTTCCGCAAGGAAGTTAACTACTTGGGCCACATAGTCTCAGCAACCGGAGTGGCCACAGACCCGGAGAAGACGCAGGCTGTGAGAGATTGGCCTCGCCCAAAGGATAAGAAAGAATTGCGCAGTTTCCTGGGGCTGTGCAGTTATTACAGGCGCTTCATAAAGGGGTTCTCCAACATCGCGAAACCCCTCACCCGCCTGACAGAGGAACACCGGCCTTATGTGTGGACGGAGGACGCAGAAAACGCTTTCCAGCACCTAAAGGAGACCCTGTGCAGTACTCCAATTTTGGGTTTCCCACAACCGGGTGGCACCTTCATTGTGGACACCGACGCCAGCGACCATTGCATTGGAGGTGTCCTGTCGCAGATCCAGGACGGCCATGAGCGGGTGATAGCCTATTACAGCAAGACGCTATCCAAGGCAGAGAAGAACTACTGCGTCACCCGACGGGAGTTACTGGCGGTAGTAAAGACATTGGAGCACTTCCACAAGTACCTGTACGGTCAGCCATTCCACCTGAGGACTGACCATTCCGCCCTAACCTGGCTATTGACCTTTAAGAACCTGGAAGGCCAGACAGCACGTTGGGTCCAGAGGCTGCAGGAGTACGACTTCACCTCGGAACATCGTAGAGGGAAGAGCCACGGTAACGCAGATGCCATGTCCCGAAGACCCTGTCCAGAACAGTGCGGCCAGTGCACAAGAGTGGAAGAGAAGGAGCGTGCCGCAGCAGTCCGAGTAGTTGTGGCAGTGCCTGCTGAAGGCTGGGATAGCGCAGGCCTGAGGAGGGAGCAGCTGGCGGACGCAGACTTGGGGCCACTCTTGAGGGAAGTGGAGGCAGGGATGAGACCAACCTGGGAGGACATCGCACCGAGGAGCGCCACCTACAAGTCGTACTGGGCCCAATGGGACTCGTTGAAGGCCAGAGAGGGCGTGCTGTTCCGGGTATGGGAATCACCCGATGGGAAGACGCAGAGAGAGCAGTTGGTACTTCCCCGGAGTAAGGTCCCGGAAGTCCTGGAGGAAGTGCACGCCGGTACTTCGGGAGGACACCTGGGAGCGAACCGAGCAATTGACAAACTACGGCAGCGCTACTACTGGCTGAGACTCCGAGCAGATGCTGAGAGATGGTGCCGTCAGTGTCACGTGTGCGCGGCGAGTCGTGGCCCTCAGACTAGGAGCCGGGGTCGCATGCAGCAGTACAACGTCGGAGCGCCATTCGAACGGATCGCCGTTGACATTGCTGGACCGTTCCCAGTTTCCGACCGAGGCAACAAGTACCTAATGGTGGTCGTGGACTACTTCACCAAGTGGCCGGAGGTGTATGCCATCCCAAACCAAGAGGCAAAGACAATCACAGACTGCCTTGTGGAGCAAGTGTTCTGTCGATTTGGGGTGCCGTTAGAGCTACACAGTGACCAGGGTACCAACTTTGAGTCCAACCTAATGAAGGAGGCACTACAAAGGCTTGGGGTGAACAAGACTCGCACTACGCCTCTACATCCCCAATCGGATGGCATGGTCGAAAGGTACATCAAGACCTTAGAGGAACACCTGAGGAAAGTCGTGGCCAGCCATCAGCGAGACTGGGACGTCAAGGTGCCACTGTTCTTGCTGGCCTATCGCTCGTCTACACACGACACAACTGGGATGACGCCAGCCAGCTTAATGTTCGGCCGAGAGTTACGCCTCCCTTGTGACCTGGCTTTTGGAAGCCCTCCGGAAGCGAAACAGCCAGCGACCGAGTATGTGGAGAACTTGGTGGACCATCTCCACGACATGCACGAGATGGCTCGCCAGAACATCCAGAAGGCGAGCGACCGCATGAAGACCAGGTATGACAGGCAAGCCAACAGTCAAGGGTTCCAGCAAGGTGACCTGGTCTGGTTGTACCGTCCTACCCGGACCAAGGGACGCTGCCCGAAGCTCCAGCAGCCATGGCAAGGACCGTACCGGGTGGTGAAGAGGATTAACGACGTGGTCTACCGCATCCAGAAGGTTCCCCGAGGAAAGATGTTGGTGGTACACCTGGATCGACTAGCCCGCTACGATGGTGCTGTTCGGGACGACCAGCTTTGAGGAGGGAGCAGTGTCACCCAATTAGCGGAAGGTATGACGGCACAGCTGTGTGGGGAAACCGGAGGGAGCTGAGCCACGCCTCCCATTAGTCTCTGTCACTAACTGAAGGGTGGTTAAAGGAATGTCACCCGCCCCTGGATGTTTCTCTCCCCTTCTCCGGTGGTCTGGAACGTTCGGTAATTAGAGACTTCTAGAAAAACACTGACATTCCTATAAAAAGGATTTCAGAGAGACAGTTAGTCAGTGTTTGACGTGCTAGTGAAGTAGCGCCGTGTACGTGCATCGGAACGATAACGGACGAACTGGTGAATCGTAATTGTGTGCATTACGTAATTTTGTGTAATTGGCAAGTGTTTAACTGTAAGTCGGTGGAAATAAAGAACATTTTTGAGTGGTGAAATTAGACTTTTTATTTCACGAACCCACAAGGTCACAATACTGTAATGTAAACAAATACATTTTCCTCAACTTTATATAATTTATTTTTAAACTTTATTTCTTAAAATAATTATGATTTATTAAGTACAAAAGCAAATACATTTTGGGCTTCCCCTGTGCTGAGCCCTGTGTCCTTTGTAATATGGCAGCCTTGCAATACACTTACTTATTTCATACATATTTGCCCCTTAAATAGTTATTGATTTCTTTTTACTTGTCTCTCATGCATTTGTTTTGCTATTGCCAAATTTTTGTCTATCCCTGTTTATTATCACTTCTTGTTTCAACTTTTTATTAGTTTTGTTTCACTAAACATGAATACAAACTACAGCTGCATAAGCGAAGTGTTCTCCAATTCAAGGTTTATGGTACAGTTTAAGCTACAATGTGATAATAATTGTACAATAAAACCTTGTTTACCCGGATCAGCTGGGACCATGGCCGATCTGAGTTAACAAAAATCTGGGTTATCCAGAGAATGATGGAAAAACAATAAAAAGAACTTGTACAACACCACTGAAATATTTTTAATGGATTAAATTTAAAGGGAATGGATTAATTTTTAATGAACTTTATAAATTACTATCAGCACACTTTCATCTAAAAACATATGCACTGTATGTACTGTAATTGCCTGTGTATTTGCACTGTACATAAACTAGCTACAAACTAGTCAGTAGTAAAAAATGCAGTGAGCTTCTGCTGTCTCTGTTTAGTGTATTGTTTATGAGCAGTTTGATCTCGCATCAGTTTTAACATTAGAAGTTCATTTTACAGTGTTTTGGCTTCACTCTCGAAATAAAGCATGAATTTCTCTATGCTACTGTGGGTCATAACCACAGCTGGTTCATCAGCACTATCTGAATCTGAATACTCTTCATTTTCATTTTCAGTAACACTGTATGTTGGAATTATGCCTTCCTGTGTAATCGGTTTATAGCCTCTGCCACTGTTAATTTGGAACCAATTGTTAACATTTTCTTTAGCAACATTGGAACAGCCATCAATATTTTTAGAAATGTCCATAAAATCTTCTTCCACAATTAATTTTTCTTCTTCTTCAAACTTGTTTTCTGGCAAGTCACACACCAGACACAACTTTTTCCATGACTTTATCAAAGTTTGTCTTCCAATCTGGTCCCAAGCAGATGGGCTGAGTGCAATGTATCTACTGAGAATAGCAATTTATTATCTGTAAAACAAGGTTTCATTTACTACGCTAAAGAATATATATATTTAAATACGTATATATATATATATACGTATTTAAATACGAGTCAGTTGGAAAATTTAATCGGCACGTTGGCCATAGTAGCTCAATGGTAGAGTGGCTGGACGGAAACCAGAAGATCCGTGGTTCAAATCCCGGCCATGGCATTGAATTTTTCAGTCCGACTGTATGTTTCCACAATTTAGCCTACACACGGCCAGTGTGAAAGAACAATTAATTTCCAGAAATAATCATTTCTTGCACACTAGCCTGTGTAACCTAAGATTTGGATGAGTGGAGCCAGACTGAAAAATTCAATGCCATAGCTGGGATTTGAACCATGGATCTCCTGGTCTCCGTCCAGTTGCTCTAAACCACTGAGCTACTATTGCCAAAATGCTGACATGGTATTACCAGGAAACATACGAGTTCATTGGAGAATTTAATGTCATGCCGGCATGTTGACCATAGTAGCTCAGTGATTTAGAGCAACTGGATATGGGAGATCCATGGTTCAAATTCTGGCTACTCAGTATGATTTGCCATGAATGTACAGATGTGTCCTTGCGTGTTTATCCATATTTTGAGGTGTACCATTCAAGAAGAAACCTTTAAAAGTAAGCTTTTATCTCTTACAGAATTTATTTAAATTTATTGCAAAAGAGAAAAATTAAAGTAATTAACATTAAATAAGCATTAACTGCATGTGTGCACAGGACATCAATATATGTCCATATCACTTCCCCAGCATTTTAAAATGGATATCATATGACGTCCGTATTGATGAAAGGGTAAATAAATGCTCTCTTGCCCCTGGATCATGTTTCATTCATCTGTTAGATTAACCCTCTTTTCTTTACTCAGGTCTTTATTAATAAATATATTACTTGCCTTCAATTTATTTGCATACTTTAGTATATTATGTATCAGATGTATTGATGCAAATTTCATAGTATCATTCTCACTTGAGTCTTTTTTCCCACTCTAAAAGCCTCTCCTATTTTCCATCTCTTTAGGTTCATTTCTAATTCATATCTGAGAATTAATTCCACTTCCTCCTGAGGCCAATTCCCTCTTCTGTCCTTTGCTCATGTAAAGACCAAATTAATCTTCTGCTTCTCTCTTCTGCAATTTCCACTCTTTAATTTCAGGTGTGTTGTATTTCTTGAAATTTGTTGAGCTCTCTCCTTTGTTTCTTCTTTTATTTCTACTGCTATTCAAGTCTCGTTTTGTTTAATTGTTGCCTGATAGTATTCATTTTAGTTAATGTTTTCCAGGATTTCCTATAATTCCTGAGGTCCAGGCTTTATTTCCATTCCAATTATGAATTGTATTAAAATTACACATCCTAGTACAACTATGTTAATCTTTTCTTCCATTTCTTCTTTTTACCTCTTAATTGACTTGTTCCACAAAGACCAATTCTTGGCTGATATATTCCCAACTTCACACCTATAGTTACTTAGGTCACTCCTTTCACATTTCTAGCCCTCTCACTGTTTATCCTACCTCCTCAATTCTGGCTTAGCACTTCCACACTTTTTGCAGAATGTTAGTGGTCTGCTTTTACATATTTCCAGTTGACAATTGCTCTTTGAAGAATATATAGCCATTAAGTGATCTCTTTCACCAAATCAAACTGTAATACATGAGGCTTTGAAACTAGCAACTCCATCTGTCTCCTGTTTGAAAACATTCTTTAGATATTGCACTGCCAAGCAATGTTGAAATTCAAGCTAGTCCAGGGAGTCTCATCCATATATTTATCTATAGTTATTTCAAACATTTATTCAGTCATGTTAAAAATTCTTGTGAACAGACCCATTAATACATTTTTTTCAATGGGTTGAAGAAGCATATTTTCTTGTCAACCAGTCATGATGGCCTATTCCACCCATGATCTTACCACAGTGATGTATGACTATTGGTTGTTGAATACTCACATTCTATCTGGCATTTCTATTCCACCTGTTTATGCAGCCACTGGTTTTACTACAAGTATATCAAATTACCAAGCAACAGTTGCACATTTATTATCATACTGTTTGACAAAAAGATATTTTACCTTCAATGTCAAAGGTATAATCATAGGATCCCCATGTTGATTTTTAAATACTTTTGTCTCTTAGAGAAGATATTTCTCATGTCTGTTTGCTCTAACAGTTCCACTAACCAGAAAACCAACATTTTCAGGGTGGAGAAAAATTATAAAAGTTATCAAAATAGATGTCATGAAAATAAGGTTTATCAGTATAACCCAACATGTTCAGCACCACTTTGCTGCCTAAGGCTAAGTCATTTCTGTCTTTGGCTTCATTTCCTATTATATCTTAATCACAGTGTAAGTTAAATTTGTAGCAGTACCCGTTAGAACTGCAGAGAGCCCCATCTTGTAACCAAATTGGATGTTTTCATTGAACAATAATTGTATGAGAGAATTCTGGCAGTAATATTTTACTCTCATTTTATCTATGGCAAGCTGTTCTGAAAATATACCAAACTGCTGAAAGGAAGCACTCAGCATAGATATAAGCAGTCACACTTTGAATCCTTTATCTTGCTTCTGATCATTAACAAATGCATTGTTGTTAAAGTGTGTAAAGCTCTTCATCCTTAGGTACTGATTTTGAGATAGCCCAAATCTGGCTGCTTTGACCAGTAATACTGTTCAGAAAGAAGTCTACGCAGTGCTGAAAGCAGTAGGATGTCTAAGAAAACTGTATGCTCATCAGGATTAAAGGAGAAGTCAAATGTGTTTTTATAGGCTCCATAAAATACTGTTCCTTTAACCACAAATTAAAATATTCCATTATAACTTAGAATTTTTTCCCCAATCTCAAGTGGCATACAATCCTTCAAACATTTTTCAACTGTTCCTATTTTTCATTTAGAGCGTGGTCATTTTCTGGAATTTTTCTGTACTTGAGGACATATTTCTGCATCTTGTTGATTGGTTGCAAAATATTTTTTTTGTTGACTTTTCATTCCTAGAGGCATTCATTTCCTGTATGTCACTCTTTTTAGAGGCAGTAATATTTACTCTAGTTAGACAAGAAATATCATTCACATTTACTATAACTATAACATCACCAGGTGCTTCATCTTCGTCAGTCAGGCCGTCTGGATCAGGAGGAAGAATCACAACCTCAACTATATCCAGTCATCATGAATTTCATTGGCAAGGTTATGGTTACTTACAATATCCAGTGCTTCTTCCTTTGAATATAACATCAGAATTATTATATGCCATAGCCCATATCGCTGAATGAAATATAAAAATAGAGAGAATAAAAAAGAAATAACTATTTGACTGAAGTATTATTGGTTAGTGCAGAATTGTAAAGCTATCCCCCAAAACAAGAACTATAAGGTACTTTAAGGATCAATGTACTTACATGTTATCGTAGTTCCAAAGAACACAATATACAATATCATTGAACACCAGTTCCATTCTTTCAAACAGAAAAACTGTAGAAAGTAAGCAGACGCTCGTATACTATTACAGAAGTAACATTGTCACTAGCTGTCATGTAATGCTAAGGTTTCCATGTGCTGATGTGAGGTAAAATATGTGCCCAGTGGTCTGCAAATAAATCAGTTGTCTTTCAACTCATAGTTTCAGCATTAGATTGCTTACAGCTGCGCATTCTATGATGCAATAACACAAACCTTTATTGACAGCTTATTGTATTATGGAAAGTTGGAACTGAAAGAAAAACAATGTGCTTTCACAGGCACTGCAGTCATTTGCACGGTACCATTATATGCAGTGGCAGCTCCTGGAATAAAAAAATGGGTGTTCACAAGACCTACACTTAAAATGCACATTAGCACTATCTGCTACTGCTACCACCACTACTACTAATGAGTGCTAGCTCCAATGCTCCACAAAATTTTATACAATCTATTAGCCTACAAAGAATGTATCTATTCCTATCACATTGCTTATTGTGTCGCTTTACTGACAGTCTGTAAGCTGAGCATTCATATTCACACGACCAAACATGGCGAACTGAGTACATGTATTTTTACGTCAGCGTGAATTCCCGTGCTTCTTTATCTTTTCACTAAGATGTACCAAGTCGGCACATGCTACTTTTAAACAATTACTAACTTCAGAGCTAGTCCTGCGCCATGGCATAGCGGGCTAAGGCAGCATATCTTAGTCCCTGGCCACAGAAAGCGGCCTGGGTTGGATGCCACCCATGGGGTGCAGATTTTCGGTCCCGGGTATAGGATCAGTGCCCACTCAGCATCTTGAGGAAAGTGAGGAGCTTACGATAGGTAAGCAGCCCTGGTTACGAAAACCAACATTCCAGCTGGGGGATGCCGAGATGCTGACCACATCTCCTCCCCATATCAGTTGGATGATCACCCACTTCTGCCGTGTGCAAGTGGGCATGAGGCCGACAGTCGGGTTGGTAAGCCTTGGTCCTGTATGGGCTGTCGCGCCAGTGGTTAACTTAACTCACTTCAGAGCTAAACAGAAGGCACGGAAAGCTAAAAAGTGTATTTCTAATAATACTACAACCATATAACCATTTACAGGTCGTATATACATTGTTCTTAAATTTGCGCCTGTAGTCCCGCTTCTGATTTTTGTAACACTCTTTACTGTCAAACTGGGCTATGGATGTCCTAGTCGCTTTATTACATTTTTTCTTCGCAAGTCACTTTATCTATTTTATGTCTTAAAATGGAATCCACTGAGTTCGTAGCTGCCTCTTGAGAGAAGTTCAACAGTCACAAAGATTCCAAAAACCTCGTGATCAGTCGCTGCACACAACAAAGAGTAATTGTTTTGCGCTAAAACACTAGCTGTACTTGATTACTAAGAAACTCACAATCGTCTCATCTGCTGATTATCTACTAATTCCAAGTTTATCACAGTGTTTAAAACAAAACATCTGTTTAGAAACTGGACTGTAAAAACATGCCGTATTCAAAGCAACATAAAGCAACAAAGCAAAGGCTGAGAGTGCTAGAAGCTGTAAACATTCTTTGTATTTGCAGATAGTTGCAGTTAAACTCTATAGATAGTAGCACTTCCCGGAGATGACCAAGAACTCGTCTGGCATTGCCAATGTGAATTAATGTGCACATCGAAGCTGTGCTCTGATTTGGGCATACCCAACTAATGCCTGTCTGTAGCATTTGTCGTCTACGCATGCATAGAGCTTTAAACGTTACATGATCTGCTAGCACAAGAGAAATGTGCTACCTACAAGGTTGCCACATACTCATTCTATCACCGTCCGCTTACTACACAATAAGCAATGAGCACGGTAAATACAAATAATGAATGAAAAGAGGAAAATGGCTTCTACAAGACAAATATTGGGGGTTCACGTGCTCTCATGTTCCTAAGCAGCAGTCGCCCCTGATTATATGTTAAACTATACAATATTCTAATTTCTGAAATATAATTAATGTAAACTAAGTAAAAAATAATATCTCTAGCAGTCTATAAATAGGCTGTTGGGCCTTACTGAGAGTATCTTGCTTATGAATTATCAGGTGTGTGGATGATTGTTATTGTCTTGCATGTACGATAACTACAGCAATGAATCCCCAGAGGTGCTATCTAAATATGGAATAAACTCTTTGTGTAACACAGAAAATATGATAAGCAAATAATCATACATAATACGTTAGCACACATATGCTGAGCTCAAGTTAAATCTTATGAGTATTTGAGTATTTGAGTTCTCATGGTAGAGGAAAGTCTGTGTAGTGTGCAAGGGTTTCAGCTCTGTGTACTTTTAAGGAATGTGCTCAAGATTACGTTGAATAAGAATGGCACTAGAGAAAGGAGTTGAGTGCTAATGACCAGATAGACAGTGACACTTTAGTTTTTTCAATGAATGCATAAAACTAAACACGGCAAATAAATGTCAAAACCACAGTAACTGGCACTATTAGTGTCACATAGTAGACACTATTTAAGGACGACTTATTTACTATAGTGTACATTTAAATTTAACTTAATTCAAAATGCCCAATATTGGTAAACAGTAAGAAATATGCAAACCTTTATAGCCATTGTTATGTATTCACTTTCACATCTCAGTGGTCGTGCCAGTAAAACTATGTTTATTGTCACTCTGGTGGACCTATCTTCTGTTGTTGTATTCACAATGATGTAATCTATAACACCCATGTAATCTGTCCATGCATCTGTTCTTTTTTTTTTTGTCGCCCCCCCCGGCCCTCCAATTTTCAGCTTCTGTTTCCTTGACATTCTTTCTTTTTTCTCAGGTGATGGACTTCCAGAAGGGGAATAAATTTCCTTTCCTCATTTCTTTGTTACAATTAATGCCACAGTTTTGCAATACATTCATTATGTCTTTCTTGATAGGATGTTTGGGGACTTTTCAGAAAAGATTCAATGTCCAAAATTATAACTAAAGAAGGTGGGATGTGTGGAATAAACACTTCTTTCAACCACTACAACCACTTTGGTAGTTCATTGGTCATAGTAATTCCCACTGGTGCTTTCTGCCTTATATAGTGGTTTCACTATATTCACAAACCCCATCTTCCTACTAACATGAATCATAAAACAATGAAACAAGTGCCTGCAATGTAACATTCGACAACTTCAAAAACATCTTTTTGGGTTACTCTCCAACCAAGTTTCATCTAAAAAAATATGTTTCCACCATATTTCTGCAAAATTTTAATATGTATACAAGATTACGTAGAAAATGATACAAGATACTCATGCCACATAGAATTTTAGGTTTCTCAGTTAAAAATCTTCTCGCAAAGACTATTTGTAGTTGCTTTATTGATACTCGTCACTTACTTTAAGAACAAAAAGTAAGTGACGAGTACCAATAAACCAACTACAAATAGTTTTTGTGATTTATTTTGATGTCACTGTCACTAAATTCCTCCAAACAAAGTAAGCGACGAGTATCAATAAATCAACTACAAATATTTTTTGCGATTTATTTTGACATCACTGTTACTAAATTCCTCCAAACACATATAAAAATCTTCTGTTTGCTTCCACATTTTCTCCACTTGAAGTCAATAGTTTTTAAGACTCTTATCAAAGATAGTGTGATCCAAGGAAAATGTATCCTGTGCTTAACAATCGGATGGAGCTTCTTTGCTTTTTTAATTACTTTTGTATTTTGCAGAGTTGCTGAACAACTTCCCGGATAACGCACTTATCAAATTTACATACAAACACTTTTCTATTGCCTTTCTGTGTTTTTATTTTTCCCCCGGTGTTGAACATAAAATAGAATTACAAAAATATAAATATTTGTTACAATATTTGTTAATACTTCTTTCTAATAGAGATCGATTTCACAAACAGATTGTTTGTATCTTCAATCCACAAACAAACTCCGTTGTAAAGGATTCCAGTTACCATGTTATGTTTTTTCAGTATTACCAAAATCTGAAAACGAAGCAAACCTAGAAACGGAATCAACTGCTGGTATTTCAAAATTCATTAGGCAATATTTATTTTTTAAAATAAATATCTTTTCCCAAACTATTAAATCTATAGAACCATTTAATTGTTTTAATAATTTAACTTCAGGATTTATTTCATGGTTAAACGAACGAAAGAACAAACAACAAATTAAATTTTGGTATTTATAGGAAATCTACTCATATTGATAATTACATAAAAAAAAGGTTTTAACCCTTTTTCACATAAATTTGCTGTTTGCAATAGTTTGGTTTATAGAGTAATAAATATACCCCTGAATAAAGAAGAACTTAATAAAGAATATAAACATATTATTGTCACGACAACAGGCATAAAAGTTTTGGCACAAATAAGAAAACAGTCAGCGGAATAAGTTTCATGGTAATAATGAGCCTTGCTAAGCAGTAAACGATAGTGCGGCTATTGGAAACAAGCGCTGGCAAGCAGAGATAACTGAGGTAAAGGACTCGCCGGCATAGATTAAGTTACGCTTCTAGAATGTGATAGAATATTTGGTTTCCTTATTCTTCCAGAAATTTCTGGACTGATAGAGATTGTTCAGGTTCTGGCTTATAGTAGAACAATCTAGAGTTACGAATTAGGTATTTAAGGACGTGACGGCTCGCAAAGTTAGTTGTTGTTAAACAGTGAGTTGTAAACAGAGTAAGCAGAGAACAGCTCAGAGTGTTGTTGAAAAGACAGTTGTGTTATTGAAACGAGAGCTAATGTAATCAGCTGTCACGGTTTGTTATTGTCATCGACCTTGGAAGATTGTGTTATTATGTAATGTAATGTTGTTACGTAAGAATTGAACAGTGTATCTCTACGGAAATAAAGGAGAGTTTTAATTTCTGCAACTTGGCCTTTTAATTCTACAGACCCAACAGTCACAACTGGTGTCAGGAAGTGGGACGACGGCCATGGAATCGGCATTGGAAAAGATTCTACAGAAAATGAAAGAAATGAAGACGGCCAACGACAACCTCGCTACAAAAACAGAAGCGGCAAATAACAACTTGGCAGCGGAACTGGAACAAATGAAGACCGAATTAACAACAAAGACGGAAGCTGCAAATAGCAATTTGGCCGTGACAATGACCGCGAAGATGACCGAATTGACCATGGAAATGAAAGCGGTGAGTGAGACCCTCGCCGCAAAGTTTGAAAAACAGTTGGCCGACGTAAAGGAGGATGTCACGGAGCTGGGAGAGCGCGTCGAAGACCTGGCGAGCCGCGTTAACGACCTGGAGGGAAAGGCCGACAGTAGCACCAAGTCCCTGAACGCCATGGTAGAGGACATCGTCGGCAGGAAATTGAAGGACTTGAAGGCCGACGCGCCGGGACGCGACACAACATCTGCGCGCGTCAAACCTCCTAAATACGACGGCGCGACAACTTTCGAGGTCTTCCGCCGCCAGTTCGACGCAGTGGCCAAGCACAACAAATGGTCAGCAGTGGAAGAAGCCACACAGTTAATAGCCAGCCTCCAGGGACGGGCCGCAGAAGTCCTGAACGCGGTACACACAACGGCGGCGCCCAAGGACATCTGGGAGGCCCTGGAGAATCGTTTTGGACACCACCGCTTAGCCGCAGCGTACCGCAGCCAGCTAAAAGCAAGGTCACAGCAGTCAGGGGAGACGCTGCAGGAGTTCGCCCTGGCAGTTGAGCAACTGGCTAGCAAGGCCCTAGTCGACCTCCCACCAGAGTTCGTATCCCGGGAAGCTGCCTACACATTCATTGACGGGGTACGAGACACAGAGATTCGTTAGCACCTAATGTTCGGCGATTATAAAACCATCCACGAGGCGCTAACGGCAGCCTTAAGGATGGAGGCGGCCAAGGTAACATTAAGTGCGAGGATCTACTCCCATTAGTCCTGGACCCATAGGACCAGAACCCGGGCCTCTCGGGCTTTTACTCTAGGACAGTACCTGTTTTATAAACTGCCCTCCCCCGCTGCACACGGCAGACAGGACGGAAGTGGATACGCCACTTACGCGCCGGTCCTTAATGAACCGGCTACCAAATAACCTTGGTAGGGCCGCCGGTGATCTAGCACACCAGCTACTAGCTCTGCAGGCTAGTACCCGGGACTTATGAGGCAACCCTCTACCCCCTCTGGGCGGCCGGAAACTGGCCGGAGGTGCCCAATTTCCCGTGGGTGGCGGGAACACACTGCCCCCTTGAGACCAACCCAATCCGAACAGCTCACAGAGGGAGGGGCTCGAATGTTCGGCCCGAGGTTCCTCTAGTAACGTCAGAGCTACCACGAGTGCTAAGGGTCAGCAACGCTCGCACCACGGCAGCTGAAAGGGAAGAATCCCCTCCGGCCAAGGTAACAGCTAACCCGACGTCGAGAACGAGGAGTTTCCGCTACACCGGAGACAGAAGACCAGCAGAGATACTGCCCACACCAGGAAGAGCAACCGGAAAACGAGTAAGGGCCGTCGTGGAGAGGGGCACGTCGGCGCCATCACCACCATCCCCTCGAGTGACACTGCGCGCCGTCAGCCGGCGTATGGATGACAGCCTCATCGCGGACGGTTGGAAGCCGTGCCACGTGCTGGTGGACACCGGGGCAGCCGTGACCATCATCAGACCTGACGTGGCGAAGGCTTTGCCGACAAGGAAGCCGAGCCGACCATACCAGCTAGTGACGGCATCGGGTGACACCTTGCCTGCGGAGAAGGAGGCCCTATTGAAGTTGACCTTGTGACGGAGTGCCGTACGTCTGTAGGTGTTCGTCGTGAAGGTGATTGAGGAGGTGATACTAGGATTGGATGCCCTCAGGAGCCACGAGGCGACGGTCGACTTCGGCAGGAAGGTCCTGCGACTCAATGGAAAAGAGGTGATACTCCGGCAACCCGACGAGCACCTTGGAATCTGCAGGGTCATCTTGAAGGAAGACGTGGTGGTCCCCGCGAGAAGCGAGGTGGTGGTGACGGCGCGATTGAAAGGCCAGCGGACAAAAAACATGATGCTGGACCAGATGACGCCTGTGCACGGAGTCTGTGTAGCCAGGACACTATTGCCGTGCCGAGAGGAGGTACCAGTGAGGCTGCTCAACCTGGCAGACACCGATCAGGACGTCCAGGCCGGAACGGAGCTTCGGACGTGTGAGCCCGTGGTCAGCGTAACCGCAATCGACAACACACAGGAACCGGTGCCGACGCAACACCTGGGACCCCGGCTGGAAGGTTTACTGCAGAGGGCGGCCGACCACCTGACAGCAGAACAGCTGGAGAAGGTTCGACAACTGCTGAGGCGATACCAGCGCGTCTTCAGCCAAGGCGATAGTGACTACGGCCGCACGGATAAAGTGCTTCACCCCATCGACACCGGAGACGCCCGGCCTATTCGGCAACCACCTAGACGCGTTCCGTTGGCGAAACAAGTGGCGGTACGGGATATGGCAGACGACATGAAATCCAGGGAAGTGATTGAAGAGTCTGACAGCCCTTGGTGTTCCCCTGTAGTTTTGGTGACGAAGAACGGCGAGCTACGCGTCTGGGTGGACTAGAGGAAGCTGAACGCTGTCACCCGGAATGACTGTTTCCTCTTACCCCGGATTAACGACACTCTGGACACGCTAGCTGGTGCACAATGGTTCTCGACCCTGGACTTGAAGTCGGGTTACTGGCAGGTGGCTCTAGACCCGAGAGACAAGGAAAAGACTGCATTCTCGACAGGCCAAGGGCTTGGGCAGTTCACAGTTATGCCCTTTGGCCTCTGCAATGCACCAGCCACATCTCAATGCCTCATGGTATCAGTAATGAGAGGATTGACATATGACACACGCCTGCTCTACTTGGACGACATCATCATCGTCGGCAAGACGTTCGAAGGCCATCTCAACAACCTGAGCAAGGTGTTACAGAGACTGCAGACAGCCAACTTGAAGCTGAACGCGAAGAGGTGCCAGCTCTTCCGCAACGAAGTTAACTACTTGGGCCACATAGTCTCACCATCCGGAGTGAGATCAGTGTACACAATGAAAGCGCCGCCTGATTGTGGAAATCCCAAAAGAGGAGCACTGCACAGTGTCTTCTTCAGGTGCTGGAAAGCTTGTTCAGTGTTCTCCGTCCACACATAGGGCCAGCGACCATTGCATTGGAGGCGTCCTATCGCAAGTTCAGGATGGCCACGAGCGGGTGATAGCCTACTACAGCAAGACGCTATCCAAGGCAGAGAAGAATTACTGCGTCACACGGTGAGAATTACTGGCGGTAGTAAAGACCTTGGAGCACTTCCACAAGTACCTGCACGGTTAGCCATTCCACCTGAGGACTGACCATTCCGCCCTAACCTGGCTATTGAGCTTTAAGAACCTAGAAGGCCAGACGGTACGTTGGGTCCAGAGACTGCAGGAGTACGACTTCACCTTTGATCAAGGTAGAGGGAAGAGCCACGGTAACGCAGACGCCATGCCTCGAAGACCCTGCCCAGAGGAGTGCAGCCAATGCACAAGAGTGGAAGAGAAGGAGCGTGCCACAGCAGTCCGAGTAGTCACGGCAGTGCCTGCGGATGGCTGGGATAGCGCAGACCTGAGGAGGTAGCAGCTGGCGGACACAGACTTGGGGCCACTTTTGAGAGAAGTGGAGGCAGAGACAAGACCAACCTGGGAGGACATCGCACCGAGGAGCGCCACCTACAAGTCGTACTGGGCCCACTGGGATTCATTAAAGACAAGAGAGGGCGTGCTGTTCCGGGTATGGGAATCACCTGATGGGAAGACTCAGAGGGAGCAGTTGGTACTTTCCCGAAGTAAGGTCCCGGAAGTCTTGGAGGAAGTGCATGCCGGTACTTCAGGAGGACACCTGAGAGCAAACCGAACGATCGACAAACTCCGACAGCGGTACTACTGGCTGAGGCTCCGAGCAGACTCTGAGAGATGGTGATGTCACTGTCATTTGTGCAGGGCGAGTTGCGGCCCCCAGACTAAGAGCCGGAGTCGCATGCAGCAGTACAACGTCGGAGCGCCATTCGAAAGGATCGCCGTCTACATAGCTGGACCATTCCCAGTGTCCAACGTAGGCAACAAGTACCTGATGGTGTTGGTGGACTACTTCACCAAGTGGCCGGAGGTGTATGCCATTCCGCACCAGGAGGCGAAGACAATCATGGACTGCCTTGTGGAGCAAGTGTTCTGCCGATTTGGGGTGCCGTTAGAGCTCCACAGCGACCAGGGCACCAATTTTGAATCTAACATGATGAAGGAGGCACTAGATAGGCTTGGGGTGAACAAGACCTGCACCACACCCCTACATCCACAGTCGGATGGCATGGTGGAGAGATACATCAAGACCTTAGAAAAGCTCCTGAGGAAGGTGGCCAGCCATCAGCGAGACTGGGATATCAAGGTGCCGCTCGTCTACACTCACACAACGTGGATGACGCCAGCCAGTTTAATATTCGGCCGAGAGTTACGCCTCCCATGTGATTGGCTTTTGGAAGCCCCCTCGGACGCAAAACAGCCAGCAACCGAGTACGCGGAGAACCTGGTGGACCATCTCCACGACATGCATGAGATGGCTCGTCAGAACATCCAGAAGGCGAGCGACTGCATGAAGACCCTGTACGACAGGCAAGCCAACAGCCAAGAGTTCCAGCAGGGTGACCTAGTCTAGTTGTACCGTCCTACCCGGACCAAGGGGCGATGCCCGAAACTCCAGCAACCATGGCAAGGACCGTACCGGGTGGTGAAGAGGATTAACGACGTAGGCTACTGCGTACAGAAGGTGCCCTGAGGGCAGATGCTGGTTGTACACTTGGATCCTCTGCCTGCTACGATGGAGCTGTTTGGGACGACCAGCCTTGAGGAGGGAGCAGTGTCACGGCAACAGGCATAAAGTTGCAGCACAAATAAGAAAACAGTCAGCGTATAAGGTTTAATGGTAATAATGAGCCTTGCTAAGCAGTTAATGATAGCGCGGCTATTCTAAACAAGCGCCGGCAAGTAGAGATAACTGAGGTAAAGGACTCGCCGGCATAGATTAAGTTATGCTTCTAGAATGTGATAGAATATTTGGTTTCTTTATTCTTCCGAAAATTTCTGGATAGAGATTGTTCGGGTTCTGGCTTATTGTAGAACAATCTAGAGTTACGAATTAGGTATTTAAGGATGTGTCGGCTTGCAAAGTTAGTTGTTGTAAAACAGTGAGTTGTAAACAGAGTAAGCAGAGAACAGCTGAGAGTGTTGTTGTTGAAAAGACAGTTGTGTTGCTGTAACGAGGGCTAATGTAATCAGCTGTCACGGTTTGTTATTGTCATCGACCTGGGAAGATTGTGTTATTATGTGATGTAATGTTGTTACATGAGAATTGAACAGTGTATCTCTACGGAAATGAAGGAGAGTTTTAATTTCTGCAACTCGTCCTTTTAATTCTACAAACCCACAAAGTCACATTATTAATACTGCTTTAATTAATGATTTTAATTGAAAAATTTAGATAAAAAAAAAACTGTTAATGATATTTCTTCCCTTAAAAAAATAAAAGGCAATTATAATTTAAAAAAATTTACTTACCATCCTTGGGTTAATAAACATTTTCAAATAATTTTTAAAGAAATTGGTGTAACTAAAATTAGGCAAGTGAGTCAACCTTGTATATACTTTTCTCCACTTACAAGTTTTTTATGAAGACTAGTTTCTGGGGACTTCTCCCCTATCGTCAGCTCTGTGGTAGACTGATGATGCATCCAGTGTCTGCATCTGGCTTGGTGTTGTGCTGCCATCTAACGTCCTGGTAAGTTTGATGACGTCATCTACCGCGGGAATTTCAAAATTCATCAAGAGGTCCTGTTTTTTCGTAATAAATATGTTTTCCCAAATCTGTAGTTCCAGAGGTTTCTTTGCCTGTTTGATCAGTTCTATTTCTTGTTTTATGTTGTGATTCTCAGACCAAAAGTGATGTGATACGGCCGACTTGTCCATTTGTTTGAATTTAATATTTCTGAAGTGTTCTTTCATTCTTGTTCCTAGATTCCTTTTGGTCTTACCAATGTATATCTTGTCACAATCCTGGCAACTCATTTGGTAAATGCCTGATAATTGAGTTTTCGGTGTGCTATTTTTTAGAGGGTGGTTTAGTAAGTTGCGAATGTTGTGTTTGTTTTGAGGGGCTAATTTTATGTTGAAGCTCTTAAATATCTTTTCAAATTTTTTGAAGTATTTTGGATGAAATGTAAATTTTCCATATCTGGTGTTTGGGTTTTCTAGTTTTTTTAACGTAGTAATGTCCTTTAAGTATTTGTTTCTTTTGTGTCTATAGATCAGTTTTTTGATGAAATTTGTGTTATAGTTGTTCAGTTCGGCAACCTGGTGTATGTGAGCGTACTCCTGTTCATATTCTGTTTTTGTTAGCGGAATGTTGATTAATCTGTGAACTAAACTATGGAATACTGCATATTGATGTTGTACTGGGTTGAATGGGTTGCATTTAATGTAATTGTCAACATGTGTTGCTTTTCGGTATATTCCAAATTGTAATCCTGTTGGTGTTCTAATGATTTTCAAATCTAGAAAAGGTAGCCATTTATCCTGCTCTACTTCAATGGTGAAAACTATGGATTTTTCTTGTAGGTTTAGCAACTTTATAGCATCCTCGGTTAGTCTTCTAGGGACTATCGCAAACACATCGTCGACATATCTATGCCAACATTTGAAAATATGTGGAAAGGCTTTAGTAATGTGTGTTTCCAAATTACTCATGAACAGATTAGCTAGTAATGGAGAAAGAGGGTTACCCATGGCCAAGCCTGCTGTTTGTTGGAAGATTCATTTGATTTAGTAAAGAAAATTGAAAACACAATTATAAAAACTGAAGAGGTGATGGTGTCCTTTAATATCAGATCTCTATTCACGAGCATACCAGTAGAAAAAATTCCAAAATTGATGAAAAGCTGGTTATCCAAAAGCAACGTTGCAGATGATAAAATAGAGGAATACATCAAATTAACCACCCTATGTATTGAACAAAACAGCTTCACGTTCTCCAGCAAGATCTGCTAGGCTTTGGCAATGAAGCCATTAGCTCCCTTGCTCTCCAATATTTCTGTGTAGTGGGTCCGGCAGGTAGGGCTTCACAGGTTAAAACATGTTCTTCAGTCATTTCCTCTTGGCTTAATGTTGGAGAACGTGAATTACATATAAAATTTTCAATATATAATTCATTTATATATTATATGTATTCCGCTGCCCCCTTTGTTACCTACTTGAGTGGGATATTTAAGGAATAATTTTGCCTGGATTCCTTGTGACATTTTTCTATTATACTCCAACTGATGAACCTCACTATGGACCACAAGATTTCATTCACAAATTGTCTCTGATGAGCCCTTATCCACAATGATTTACAATAGCTTGGCACTTGTAATAAACAAATGCTTAGAAGTGAGAGCACCGCCACTGATGCTCATGTAAGTAGCAATAACATAACACTACCAAGTGATAATTTCTGTTTATGCAAGCATTGCCATATGTCACCAGCTTAATTCTCTCATCACCGTGCTCTTCGACCCACAAACACACAGTGCTGTGTTCCTTAGCAATAAATACCAACTGTGCAAACATAAAAACAGCAAACTGTTAAATAGAGGCAAATAATAATACTTAATGTGTTCAACTCACTGCCAGAAAAATATGCATTGCATGCAGTAATGGATGTTGTGGAACTAACATCCAAGTTTACAGACATTTCAGTGAACATTCTAACCAATTTATATAGAGAATATAAACAGACTGATTCCAATATGGCAGCTGAGTCATCTTAAGTTGATTTGGATTTCTGTTTGCACGTTTGCCTGAAGATTATAATTAACTTAAGTAAAATGATCATTTTTCTTTTTTCTGTTCCCTCCCCTATATCATTGATGTCAGTGTTAGGGGATGTGGATTTCTCTAGCCGGGAAAGTCGGGCCGAGGGAAGCCAAAGCACTGGGCTTGGTAGAGGAACCTGGGTTGAGCGGCCAGCTCAATGCCCGGGATGAGAGCGAGAAAAGTGGATGATAGTATGAAAGTGAAATAAATTGTAGGAAAGATGGAGCAATTGGTAGAATGATGGTGGGGAAACCGGAGGACCCATAGGAAACCCACCCCAGCGCCATGTTGTTCACCACAAATTTCACTTTGCAGTCACCTGGGATCCAACCCAGGTGAGAGTCAAGCAGTCTAACCACTCGGCTGTGGCGCAGCCTGTTTATAACACTGATTATTCTTCAGGTTGCATTTTGAACTATGATTTTCATGAGAGCACCTTTTGTAGATTAAATAATGTTCAGCTGCAAGTAATATGCAGCAAGATGTACGACAGGACGAAGATCTGTTAGAGGTGGGGATTGTGAACTACTTTCACATGGATAGTTTAAAGAGTTTGTTTACAATAAGAGGTGCTTGTGTTTCGAATGAACAGTAATAATAAGTGCTGTATGGCTGAACTTCAAATTCCCATATCCATCATTCAATTTATGCAGTCTAGGCTGGTTTACATTATAAATATAATGAAATCCTCATTTAACATTCCTTGAAGTGGGGCTTGTCTATACAATTCTTTCAAAAATTCTGTCCTTGAACAGATTTCAAGCTGGAATAATTAAAATAGTGATTGTGATTTGCACATAGATGCTGATACTTTTAGAGCAGCCTATACTAATGTAAGGGATTGTATTAGCAACGCTATGCCTATTTTGTTTTGAGTAGGGGCAACAGGTGTAGATATACATATGCTGTTGGGTATTTTAAGCTTATGTAAGAAACAAAGGGCTAATTTGTTGAAAATTCTTTGCAGTTACATTCGACAACACATGCCTTCTCTAAATTGTTCATTATAAAATCTTTGCAAATTTTCACGGAGTAGTGGAGAATGATCATTCTATGTCATAGGAATTCATTTTTCTATATTTCATAAGAGACACATTACTTAACCTTTATACACTTGTTGTCCACTTGGTGGCCTTATAGAATCTCTGCAACTCCTCATAAATTGAAACCCCATGACCTTTTCAAACTTGATTTCAATTTGGTTTTAAAATTTGCACTTTTAAGTCTTTGAATGAGTGGATTTTTATTTCTGCATTGATGATTTCTTAACACTTTATGTCAAAAGATTATTTGTTGCTTCCAGTTTTTTTTAAAGGAATCAACAAGAAACTCTTAGCAGCAATATATGTCATGTCATTTCTTAAACAAAGTCACTTTGCAAATGTTGAAGCATCTATTTTAATGAAGCATTATCTTTGTTCATTTAATCCACAAGCAATTTAAAGTTTTCAAAATGTTCAGCATTTTACACCACTGCTGAAAGCCAAGCCTCCTGGCAAGTAACAATTGGTGTTAGTGGTAATGGAATATTGGAGTTTTTGTTTCTAAAGAGATCAGTATTCAGAGAGACTTTAACAAACACCTTCTTTCCATTGGACACCAAATTTACCACATTGGAATGCAGAGACCAAACAATATAGCACATGCACAGTGTGAATTACATGTATAATTTTTGGACAACTTCTGCGGCTTACTTCGTGTAAGATGTTATGTCGGTCAGAAAAATAAGCACTTCATGTACTTAACTTTTGGCTGTTTATGCATACTTTCATTAAAGAGCCTAGCAGCATTAATGTGATTCATTGCTGGCATTGTTTTTGCAACATAAACAAACAGAAACTGTCTCATCATTCTTAAGGACACTGTCAACTACATTACCCACCTTTTTTCCTGAAGAGTCTTGAGTTTCAACAACACTTCCTATTTTTTCATTTTTTCATACATCCAGATTTTTAATAATGTTTCTTCACAGCAATTTGGAAGGTAGCATTTCCTTAAAGTAGATTCATCTGGAGGATCAAAGTTTGTGTACTACATGAGAATAGCTGTATCCTCTGGATCCTTTACATGAAGCAGAGGAATATCTGCTGAAATAATTTTTTTTTTTTTTAAAAAATCCAAATAAAACTCACAACACTTGGAAGCTCTTGACTGCAGGCTGGAGGCTCTGCTTCATAGTAAAATGAGAAACTGCTAAGGCATGTTTTTTGGTGGATGAATGCCATGAATTGCATTTTTATATTATTGAGGGACTTAATGAATTAAATAAGATCTTTAAGGAACCAAATATCATCTTGGCACTTACTAATAGATACTCAGTTTTAAAATTTGTAAATTCAAAAGCAAAAGTTGAAATCCGGAATATACCAAATAAGTTGTAAGAATTGTTAAAAATGCCACATATGTCAAACTAAAAGAAACCTAAAATTCCTTTAATGATTAATTGAAGTCTTGAAGGAACCGACCTAGACAAAAGTCTAATGTCCAATCTCTCACATTTACGTGGTGCAGCTGTTAGTAATCACCAGGATTAGGACTTTTAGGTGCAAATTTCAGATGAAAAAAGAAAGGGAGAAGGTGCTCAAATAAGGTAAAAAAGGGACATAAAGATGCTGGTTTATTCAATTAATTCAACAACTTCTCTTTCCTCTATTCTAATTTATTGATTTACAAAAAAGTACATTAAATTATCACTCACCAGAAGAAGGAAAACGCATGAAGCTGTTATACTCCAAGACACTAAGATATCTATATTTTTAAAAGTAAGTTTGTTTTTCTTAGGAGATAGAATGCCTTTGCAGATACTAAAACTTCTTTCGACATCTACAGAAACCACTGGGGCTAATCTTGTGTATTACTGGGAATGGGAATTCTACAGATGTGGCACAATCCTCAATGTCGGGATTCTTCTGAAGACTAATCTCAAGTTTGTCTTTGGCAAACTCACGGAAGTAAAAATATCCTTCTGTTTCTCCTTTTCCAAACTTTGTTCTTCTAATATTTTATTAGCTGCAGTCAGGTGCTTATAACTATGGACAAAATGTAGTTCTGTCTGCAAATTATGTATTTTCTATGGTAACAGAGGTTGTCATGCTGTGGAAACTGCACCTGCATCACCTGGATCCAAAGAAAGCACAAACTCTTTAACTTTGTTAAAATTCTCACACAACATAGCAGCACACTCAAACCAAGATCCCCAGCGAGTAATGACCGGAAAATTTGGAAGGAGGAGGCCAGTGGTTTACTTGTGGACCACAACACGATTTAGAGCTTTCAGCAGAATCTTCTTCAGGGCCAAGAAGAATGTATTTGTTCCTTATGGATTCACAAACCCTGTAAAGGGCATGAACCAAGCATGTCACATGCTTCAACTTAGAAAATAAAGGCTTCAATTAGTTAACAGCTGAAACCATGTATGGAACCTGGTCTGTAACCACAAGAAGAAGTTTTTCAAACTATATATCAGCAGGCCAGAGTTTTTGACAAAAGTTCATAATTGATTGCATTGCTGTACTGGCATTGACTTTCTGCTGCTCATACATTTTTAAGAACATGGACTTAACTTTCTCCCCTGCTAAGGGAAAAAATAAAAAGTTCAAAACATATCATTCCACTGAGTCTGTGGTTTCATCCACAATGATTTCCACATTGTAATCAAACACTTTCTCCTTGATTCTTTGTATGGTTTCCTGGTAAATAGGCTTCATGTATCGAGATTTAACTGTATTGGAACACCACAGTGAAGCGAAAAATTATTAATTTTTAGATGAGTCGTATTTATCACACATCTGCTTGACTTTCGTACTTATCACACATCTGCTTCACTTTCGTACTTATTACACATCTGCTTCACTTTCGTACCACTTACGTAGATGCAAACGATGATTTGCGAAATATGTCCTCAAAATAGGTACGAAAGTGAAGCAGATGTGTAATAAATACGACTCATCTAAAAATTAATAAGGCTTCATGTAGTTTTTTCTTAAAGTACTCTCATATGGCACTGATGTGTTTGTGTATTTTTCAAGAACATTTACGAACGGTAGGCTACTAATTTTGGTGTGATTTCAACTGCAAATAAATTACTTTCCTACATTTCTTTGTAGCACTTATATATTTCAATTTATTTGCAGCAGTAAATGTCAGCATGAGACAAACAATTTGTCATGTTTGGTAATTGAATGCATTAAATTGAAAAGCGCTACATTTACCTGTCATAGAACCTTTCAATTTAGAAAAGAATAATGTTGATGTGTCTTTTTTACAGGGATGATGATTCAATCATTAGCCAGTTTACAGCAGAAGAATTGATAGCTTTGAAAGATATACTGAAAGAGAATAAGCTTCATGGTCACCAGAAAGAAAAAATGTAAGTATTTTAGGATTACTTCTAATTCCAGTATAAAGAGAAAGTTGTGATAATTTTACAAAATATACAGTGTTAATGAACCAAACTGAAATAGTTTCAGCGATTCTAGACCTCACTAATACAAGCAAGTTGAGATAGGCAATGCATGGTCTGCGGCTTAACATAACACATTTAATTGTGTTAAACCTAGTTGGCATCAGATGCTGATAGGTATTTAAATAATGTGGGTAAAATTATTGGTTTAGATGTCTTTTAAACTGCTTACTAAGTATAGGAATATTGATACTTAGTAGCTCATTATTGGTGGCCTCAAGATTTAATGCCTCAAAGATCTCTCAAATCTTGAACTAATCACCTGCCAGTGCCACACTGGACAGTGATTAACTGCCCTTTTGCATCATTTAGCCTACTCCAATGATGTTTCTGTAACTGTTCTAGTGGCCAAATCCATAATGCTTAACACTGGTATTCCAAAGGTCATTGGTTTGGTTTCTGTCATGTAGTGAGTTTTTGTTTTCTTCAGCTTTTTAATACTTAAATTCTAATATGAAGAAACACCATGGTTCATAACTAAGAATGTGAATCTGATTGGCCAATGCAGTAACACTACTTTGATTTCCTTGATTCAGGATAGAGCAGTTAGTGAGCTAAGGATTGCCTGTTGGATAACAATGAGAACGTGTACAGCTTTTCTGAACCAGCAGATATGCACCTCATTTACAGTGAATCATGGGGTAATGGGTTAGCTGGTGCAGCGCTGTACAGGGAAAGGTATCCCTATAGGTGCCAACCACATCACTTAACCTTCCAGTACATTGATAGATGTTTGTGAGAGAGAGGAACCTTCCAGGTCAACAGAGGCAATACTGTTGTTGCACGAGCTCAACACACAGTGCAATTCAAGGAGAATGTACTGCAAATCATTCCAGAAGAGCCATCTGCCAGCACACATACTATTGCATGTGCGCTAGACACTAACCATGTTAGTGTATTGCATGAAGAACAAATTCACCCATTTCACTGACAAAAGGTGTAAGCACTAATACTGGAAGACTATGGCCATCAGCTACAATTTTGCAAATTGACTTTACTCCAGCAGTCTGAATTCTTTTCATCAGCATTGTTCACTGATGAGGCCTTGTTAACCAGGGGCAGTCTAGTTCTTAATTCAAGAAACAGACATTTGTGGAACTCTATGAATCCATATGTTATGGAGAAGAATCACCAGCAGACCTTTTCTGTCAACATATGGTTTGGAATAATTTTAGACCAGATCATTGGCATATACCTGTTTCCCCCTTGGTTAAATGGACATGTTTATTTTCATGTATTACAGAACATTTTATCTGTGGTGTGGTGTTTTAGGGCCCGTCGACAACAAGGTCATTTGGTTTGGTTTGAAAGGGGGAGTCCAACTGTAGTTGGGCCAGCATGCTCTCTTGACCTCAACGCAGTTGATTCCTTTTTCTGGGGTTATCTCAAATATCTGTTGAATGAAACACCTATTACCTCAGAAGAGGACCTAACTGCCCGAATAATAGTTGTATGTGAAGTTATTTGACACACACAAGGAATTTTGGACCTGACATAAAGAGTTGCATCTACTTTTTATTGTATGTTAAGTTCGTTCACCCTTTAAATCACCTCCCGTTTAGACATACAGCATGTGAAAGTACTAAGCAGGATTCAATTGTTAGAAAGAAATATAATTAATTGCACTGATGAGGTGAAACTGCTCTGTAAAATGTATACATTTATTTAAAAATTAATAGCTTAGTCAAAATATTAAAAAAATAACCAACCAAACAAAGAAACAAAATAAAAATAAAAAATGACAAAGAAGTGAAGCAGACTCAAACCCGTTTACCTTTCATATGTCATAACCGTTGCACCAGGGGGAGTAAATTAAATAAATCTGAATATCGTGCTACAGCATCTAGTGTCTACACTGGGGTATATATTCACATTTATCTATTAATTTATAAAATTTCAAAAACATATGCAACAATATACATCCATTTTTCAGATACTACTACTACTCCTATGAGTAAGGACTATGATACAATGAAGCACAAAATTAATATAATTTTGAGTCGAACCAGTACTCAATGCTCCATATATTGCTAGTGTCTATCTAGAATGCGTTTCATTAGGATCTTCCTAACATCCTTAGCTAATGTCGACTATTGAATATTGGTTTGGTAAACTCCTTGGAGGCGATAGGGGCATCTCTACTGGTATCTTGATGAACTTGAAGTTTGGGTTATCTCCAAAGGTAATTTCAAAATTAAACAGTTTTCCTTCATATTTCCTTATGAATATCTTTTCCCATGTGGTTAATGCAGTTGGACCCTGAATGCTTTTTAATAACTGGATTTCTCATTCTATATCATGATTATCATTTCAAAAATGGTATGCTACCTTCGACTTATCTATTTCTTTGTTCCTGATGTTCCTAAAATGCCCTTTAAGCCTAATGATCAAATTTATTTTAATTTTTCCAATGTAAAAGTTGTCACAGTCTTTACAGTTTATCCCTGATGTTTTGTCTGTGGGTATCTTCTTCATATTATATGATTTCAAAAGCTGTTGTACACTGAATTTGTTCTGAGAAAAAACACACATACTACAGAACAAATTCAGTGTACAACAGCTTTTGAAATCATATAATATGAAGAAGATATTCACAGACAAAAAATTAGGTGTGTACCGGATACACACTGCTGCCACTACCACAACTAGGATTAAAAAATTAAGAAAAGTTATTTAATTAAAAAAATACATCAAGATAATATTAAAAAAACAATAAAGAGAAACATCAATTCCTATCTTAAAAGTACTGGTATCCAGCCTGTGCCTGGTTATCTTTTTAAAGCAATAAATAACAATAATTTGCGAACATTCATATAAAAAAGTAAGTGACGAGTATCAATAAACCAACTACAAATAGTTTTTGAGATTAATTTTCAAACAGCTTTGTTTTAGCTTTAAAAGCACTGGTATCCAGCACTACACTTTAAATATAAATTTTTTTAATTATGGCAATCTGTAATTTATTTTAAATATAATTTTAAACTAATTTGCTATAGTCTAAGTGTAATATTTCTTCAAGTCAATCCGGGACATTTCTTTTTTTCAGGTTTAAATGGATGCTTAGGCTTGAGATTTTGTATGCAGTAGACATGGCACCTGTGTCCTTTTACCGGTAGATGGTGCTCATTTCCTGTGCATTTAGTTTTTAAGTTTTAAATTCTTAGTTTTAAGTTTTTAGTGAACTAGGGCATAGAATTCACTTAAATTTACAGAAGACTTCAGGCTCAGTATGGTGATGAGACACTCAGTCACAATAAGACATTTGAATGGTGTAGGTGCTTCAAAGATGGCCGTACCTTGATCACTGACAATCCTAGTCGTGGTGGTTCACAGCTGATCCTGGACAATTGTTGCATAATCTGTTGTGAAATTGCAAGGGTGTGTAATCTGTCGTTAGGAACAGTAAACACAATAATTCATTAAATTTTAGATGAGTCACATTTTTTACACATCTGCTTCACTTTCGTACCTATTTTGAGGACATGTTTCGCAAATCTTCGTTTGCATCTACGGCTCTTGTGCGACTGAAGCTAGATCCAGCGGTGTGGGTAATTCTGGGGTTGTTGCTGCCATCTGTTGATTTAGTGATGAACTGAAATGTGGGATTCTCTTCTAGCGGGATTTCAAAGTTCATTAGTTGGTTTTTATGTTTTTCTATGTATATCCTCTCCCATATGACAAGTTCACTATGTTTTTGTACGTATTTTAGTAATTCTGTGCTATCTTCAATTTCATGATTTTCAGACCAGAAATGAGCTGCTATTGCGGACTTATCAATATTTTTGTATCTTAAGTGCCTGAAGTGTTCTTTCTTTCTAGTGCCTATGTTCCTTTTTGTCCTTCCTATGTAAATTTTTTCACAGTCTTTACACTTAATTTTGTAAATGCCTGACTTTTCCTCTGGTTTTATCTTATCAGTATTATTACTGTGAAGTAGGTTTTTAATGTTTTTAATGTTGTAATTGTTTTTTTAAAAACCTACTTCACAGTAATAATACTGATAAGATAAAACCAGAGGAAAAGTCAGGCATTTACAAAATTAAGTGTAAAGACTGTGAAAAAATTTACATAGGAAGGACAAAAAGGAACATAGGCACTAGAAAGAAAGAACACTTCAGGCACTTAAGATACAAAAATATTGATAAGTCCGCAATAGCAGCTCATTTCTGGTCTGAAAATCATGAAATTGAAGATAGCACAGAATTACTAAAATACGTACAAAAACATAGTGAACTCGCCATATGGGAGAGGATATACATAGAAAAACATAAAAACCAACTAATGAACTTTGAAATCCCGCTAGAAGAGAATCCCACATTTCAGTTCATCACTAAATCAACAGATGGCAGCAACAACCCCAGAATTACCCACACCGCTGGATCTAGCTTCAGTCGCACAAGAGCCGTAGATGCAAATGAAGATTTGCGAAACATGTCCTCAAAATAGGTACGAAAGTGAAGCAGATGTGTAAAAAATGCGACTCATCTAAAATTTAATAATTTTTCGCTTCACTGTGGTGTTCCAATACAGTTGAATCTCGATACAATAATTCATGATCATTTGTTTTTCCGAAAAGTGAGTGCATGCTGTGTTCCCAAGCAGCTTTTGACAAACACAGAAGGGTTGAAGTCTATAGGGAACTGAAGGACCATTATGAAAAGAAAGGCCAGGATTTTCAGAATTGTATCCCCACATATGACAAAACATGGATTCACCATTTCACTTCATTACAACATGCTGTTCCATGTGGCATAGGCATCCACTTAAACTTGAAAAAAAGAAATATCCTGGATTGACTTGAACAATCCACGTATATAATTTTATACCGGTTTAGTAAATTAATTTTTTTTTTATTCTCTTCATCACTTCTTGCTTAAATTATTATAAAAATATAATTTTAGAGTAATGAAATTTATTAGTTTTATTTTAAATCAATTAATTTCTTTCTTTCTTTCATAATTCAACAAGTTTCATTGGCACTAAACTTATTTCAAAACAAATTAAAAAGAAAAAATTTACTTTCCACCAAACTAAAACAAAATTAATTTTTATTTAAATAAGCCAACTCTCTTTTTTAAACTGAAAAAAAAGAAAAAGAAAAATCACTAATTTATTAAGCACTCATTATAAAACACACCAAACTATCACAAGTGGCCTAGCAGGGTCCATCTCCTTCATCCCATGTATTATTTCTGCTATCTCCATACCTCTCGTCCATCACTGCTGCCCCTTCAACTACACTGGTGCCTTCTTCCCATCTTTCCTCTTCTATTACTCTCTCATCATCCACTCTCCTTCCTCTTTTTCTCCATTCTTTTTGTTATATTCTTGAAGATCTTCGTATCACTCCAATATCTATATGTTGATTATGTTCCTCCCAAGCTTTTATGGTTATAAAATTAGTCAAACTCTCCAAGTATTTTATAAAGTCGGCACTCCTTATCATATCATATAAGTATATTCCTTCTAAATTTCTCCATTCTTCTAAATTTAATTTGCCGTACTTATTACATTCAAATACCAAGTTTCTCTGGGATATCTTTAACTTTGCAAATACCACAAATATCATTTATAGTTTTATTTATTTTTTTGCCAGTATGTTTTACGTGGCCCATAACGTGTTAAAAAATTTATCAGTCCTTTTGTTGATGGAACAAATTTTAAGTACAATCTTTTGTATATACTATTAAAAAATCCATAAGTTCTTCTTCCTTCCTCCATTTGTTCCCATTCGTTTTGCTATTGTAATTTTAAATTTCTTTTTATTTCTAGTATCATAGTACATCTCTTGCCAATTATTAAATTAAAACATTAAAAACTACCATTTCTCAACCAAAACTTGGAGCCTTTTAAGAAAATTAAATAATCAATAGGCCATATGGTAGTTGTTACCAAAAGTGCCATTGTCCGTGTTGTACTTATTGCTCCTGTCAATCTTAACAATATCTGAGCTCTTCTTAATAATCTTCTGGTAACAACATATTTCATTCTATGTGCCCAATTTGCTGCTGCATACATTATTATGGAAGAAAACATAGTGTTGTAATATATAAGTATTGTGCTAATAGATACATTAAAATTTTGTAATGTTATCCTAGCTAATTTCATCATAATTTCCTCAGATTTCTGTCATACATACTCTGTATGTTTTCAAAAATTAAATTTCTCATCTATCATTAATCCTAAATACTTGGCTTCTATTTTTCTCCTTATTGTTTGTTGATTTGTTTTAATTAATGGATTTCTTTTAAAACTTCCTTTAAATAAAATATAACTAGATTTATTAGGAGATATTCTTAATTCTGTTCTGTCCCTCTTTAACAATAGTTATATCATCAGCATAAACTATAATATTAAAAACATGTGGATCGTTTTCCAGGTCCTCTATAAGCGTTTCCGAGCCCAAATGACCTCACAGTCGATGGGCCCTAAAACAGCACACACTCACTCAGTCACTATAAGTGTTTCCACCACAATATCCCAAATAAGGGGCCCCAAAACAGAGCCCAGAGGGTAACCTTTTTTAATGTTTTTTTTTTTTTTTTTTTTTCATAATTCATTATTGACACCAGTAATAAAGGCTTATCCATTCAAACAATAATCTTTTAAGATATAATACAAGGTGTGTGAATATTTATCTTCTCTAAGTGTATTAAAAACATGTGGTCATCATAAATTATCAAAAGCTCCAAATATGTCAATAAAAATACAAATCACATGCTGTTTCAAACTACTTTTTATGTTGTCCTGGACTTCAAAGATTGCATTTTCCATCGAGAAGCCTTTCCTAAATCCAGACTGTTTATTATTTAACCCAATCATCAATCTAAATTATATAATTTGTTTTTAAATTAATTATTCAAACATTTTTCCTAAGGTGTTTAGTAAACAGATTGGCTGGTAAGATTTTGTTTGTTTTTAGTTTTATCCACTCCTTTAATTGATATAGTCACTTTGGCTTCCTTTCATAAAACAGGAAATCTCCCTTGATACAAGCAATTATTAAATCATAGATGCAAAAATGGAATAATTTTTTCTTTAAGATTATAAAGCACTTCATTTATTATGCCATCCGATCCAGCTCCTTTCTTCTTTTTTAGTTTATTGAAAACTAGCTTTATATCTGTCATATCAAAGGTGTATATAACACTCCCACTATACTTCAATTTCATATTCTCTCTACTTTAAATACTTCTCCTAATTTGGTGAACTGTTTGCCTTCTTTAACAATGTTCATCACAGAATGAGCACTCACATGACAAGTTTGTAACATTAATTCTCGACTCTGAGCAAAATTTGTACTTTTGGAAATGTCTTTAATTGGTAACTGTTTGAAAAAGGAATACACATTAACAAGAATATTTCTAGCCTGCTTATGTAAAATCTTACGAGTTGTTTTGCAGTTATAACTAGGTGTACCATTACTAGGCTTGCTAAGCGGTATATTTACTAACTTTGAAAAGCATGTGTGCACTCTTTGAAGATCACCACTTTTCTGAATGTAAGGTACAAAATGCAACTGCAGCATAGCACATGTGTATTTTCTTCACTGACAGTTTCTTTCTAGCCAGGTGACTTATCTTTCCATATCTCTGAAACCAGATGTGCTACAAATACGGGGTTTGGACAGTAATCCTCAGAAAAAATAGCTCTATAACATGGGAAAAACAAAATAATTCTGTAATTAGTATCTTTAGAGCATGCAAAGAAATTAGCCATATGGTTTGGCAAAGCGAGCCAGTATGCATGCTTAACTGTACAACGTTGCATGCACCGCACTAGCTAGTAGCGATAGATCAGCCACGCTTAGCCCCACCTTATGTTCATTCCTATTTTGTAACTACCTTAAAGTCATGCTCCAACGGAAATGTATCACATTTGTAATATGTATTGAGGGACTGCCTTAATGGTGGAAAGTCCAGTGCCCAGTTCAGGGTAACCCAAGATGTATTCTCATAGTACTCAATAAATTATATATCATAAATAACAATAAACATTTCAAGAAAACTATCACTAACAGTACCTAGACTTACTATAGATCACGATTGCAATCGTCAGCATATTTAGTGGCGATAAGTTCCCTATGGAATTCATGCTACGTGATGTGAATGTGAGGATGCTTTCATTCCACAATGATAACAGAACCTTAAATTTTGCTTGGAAGGTCAGAAGAGGAACAGAATATACAGATTGTATTTCAATATCTTTCCAAACAAGAGGTCTACCTCTCATTTTAAGACAAATTAAGCTGATGCTCTTCTTCATTAAAATGATTATGTACAGATTCTCCCCAGATTAAGGTTAAATTGTAATTTGTTTTATTATTTTCCATTGCACTTTTCGGTTTTCTCCCATCAAAAGTCCAATTACATGACATCTCTGTGATACATAATTTTGTGGTTTTAAAATCACTTTGATTCATTTCTGTGATATTGGCTTTCCTGCTTGTTCTTGCCATTTTAACTCACATTATACATTTTGCAGGAGAGTAAATACATATTTTGTCATTTTTTTCTTTCAGTTAATGCATGCACTGCATATTCATTTTGTGTATGTGCTTTCTCCAAAATTTTTGTGTAATTTTAGTGTTCTATTTTTCACAAATATATGCATAAAGTGCAAATATATAGTTCCTTTTATTCTGTCCCAAGTAGTTGATTGAATAAAAAATAAACCTTTGTTAGTTGGGTTTAATCCCAATTTTTTTTCTATCCACTTCAGCAACAGATACTGATTTCAATACATCCTTTTTTTATGCTCAATTTCTTCTCAGGCAGCAAGCCAGGTGAACAGATGATTAGAAATCAATGTTTTGGGAGTGTGTCAGGACCATCCACAAGCCACCACTGAAGATTAAACATCTGTTGAGACCGGTGAAAGACAGACTGGAGTTCCAAGTTCCGGCAGTGTACCACATTCCGTATATAGGACAAACTGGAAGGACCATCGCTAACTCAATAAACGAACATGAACGGAGCATTCGTTTAATGAAACTTGAGAAGTCTGGGCTGGCAGAGCATTGTTTTGATAATGACCATAGAGCCAATTTTCGGGAGACGAACATCTTGGCAAAATACAGCAGTTACTGGGAGCTGAGAATTAAGGAGGCTTTGGCCATTTCCTCTAATAGGAGCACGCTTAATCGTGATGCTGGATTTCAGTTCAGCTCCTCTTGGAAACCATCCTTAAAAATAGAAATCCGTCAATTTAAGAAGCAAAGATCAATACAGCTTGATAATCAAGTTAAGTAGTTATGTTTATTTGACCCAATTAATTTTCTATACTCACGCCATCTCCTGCTCTGGCATTTAATTTACTGAAAACAGTCTTTTCTTCAGTAATGTGAATTTTGATAGTGTTTTGTCTTTGTTTATATTTGTGTTATATCCAGTGTTTCATTTGTAGTTATAACATTTAATAAATGTCCTGATAAAGAGAGCGATGCACACTCCCGAAATGTTGATTTCTAATCATCTATCGAGATTTAACTGTATTGGAACACCACAGTGAAGTGAAATAATTATTAATTTATAGATGTGTAATAAATACGACTCATCTATAAATTAATTCTAATCATCTGTTCACCTGGCTTGCTGCCCAAGAACAAATTGAGCATATTCGTTGCCAGGAAAGCTTAAGGACTTATTTTACATCCTTTTTTACTTTCTCTACCAGTTCATAGCAGCTAGATAGAGAAAATTTGGTATCAACATTTCACTGCAAATACATATTTTAAGACTCCCTGAATCAAAACAAAAAAAAAAAAGATAAGGAAGAAAGACAGGGCAAAGGAAGGGAGGGAGGAAGGAGGGAAGAGAGGAAGGACAGACTTTTCAATGAAAATTATGCAATCCAACCAAAATTGGAGCTTAACAATTATGTTGGTATTTTCAATATTTATTGATTCACACACAATAGAGTAATAGAAGAAGTGTAATGTATTTGAAGATCTGGGTGATTTTTCATTTTGTTGAAATGTATTTGGAATCAGTAATTGTGATTTCAAATGTAATGTGTGAATGATTAAGTTTCTAAAGCAAAAAAACATCTATTAACCCCCAACAGTGTTATGTATCACTGCAGTTTAATGCACCTGAACATTTCAAGAACTTTGATGATACAGACACAACAACAACATACTACATAAACACAGAATTTAAAATGTCATTGTTTTATTATAAAATTGCTATCAGAATGGGGGGGATACCACTTTGAAACAGTCCTTTTCATCCCAAGCTACTTTTTACATGCATCATTTTGCAAAATGTTTCGTTTTCTTAAAAATGGCTCTTATAATTTTTTTTTTTGAAATACCATATGTTTAAAATGTACACATACCCAAATATATATTTAATTTTCCAAGAATAAGCTGATGTGAAGTCCTTTCATTTGAAAGGAGTTTTATATAATTTTGGTTAGCTGATGAATTTGACTTACACAAAAGTGTGCTGCATAAAAGCTGTAGTACTCTTTAAAACAGATAATTTATTGTAAATAACTCTTTCTGCAGCATTATACATTTATGAGATATTGTTTTGAATTTTTTAATGCCTACCTTTGTCATTCTTTAAAGTGCTATACAGCTTTTTTTCCTTTTTTTTCCATTTAAACCCTGTCTTTAACTGCAGTGGTCATATCGGCGGCCATTCTCCTTTGGAACATATTAATGGTGTCAACTCATAAACGTTGGGTTGTATCATTAGATCACGCACACATTTGCACTCTCATTCGGGAAGATGGGGAATCATCTTGATTGGAGAAAAATTCCCACTCCCAGCCGGGAATCGAACCCAGGACCCCTAGCACAGCAGGCTCTACCGACTGAGCTACGGGGCCAGCGCTATACAGCTGTTTCTTATTAAGTCATGGAAACAGCATGGAATCTCAAAGCCAGCATATAATAGCCACTTAAAAATAACTTGTGATTACACTGTCCTATGGGGCGCGCGGTAGCCTAGTGGTTACGGCACTAGACTGCAAGCTGCAGGTTCGATTCCTGATGGTACACTGGAATTTATTCCCTGGTATAATCGTGCTGGTCTCACTATGGCCGTGGAGTTCACTCAGCTTCTAACAGAAATGAACCAGGGTAATTCCTGGGCTTGAAGGCGGTTGCCTCATGAGGCTGACAACCTCACAGGCCTTGTATGTGGATGCAAAGAAAATGATTTTAAAACTGTTACATAGCAACCTACTCTTCAAATATTTGACTATATTCTTCTAATCCCAATGTACCAATAAGGAAATGTACAGTAAATCAATTTCTGCAAATGTTTATCTTAATTAAATTGAAGTATATAGAAGAATAAGTGTTTGTAACTTTAATTTGTAAATGTTCTAGTTGAGGGTCATGCAGGTGCATTTCATCAGTTGTCTCTTACAGATGTTTAAGTGTATTAATTTGTTCAAGAGTGAGTTGAAATAAGTATGTGAGTGCAACACATATTTTTTATCTCTCTGGGAATGAAGTGTACTAACGTATAATTTTATTTACATTCATATTTTTTCTAGGGATGCTGGGCCAAATTCCCAAATGAAGACTAGATTCAAAAATAAACAAAAGAAGAGGGAAGCTATATCTCAACCAAACAAGTAAGTCAGTGTATTTGTCATTTCTTGTACAGACTCATATAAGTTAAAAATGGTATATCTTCATGGAATAAACAAATCTATGCAGTGTTAAAAGTGTTAAATTTAGCTGATGTCCAAAGTGTGTTGACTGGTGCACTGATACCTCTTGCTACTGAAACTAGATGTTGAAAAATAACAGATTTACATATAATTAAGTTTCAGAATTTAATTATTAGTTATGAGCCATACTTAAAGCTAAATTTTCTATAAAGCATATATCTTTGACTTTTGTTCCAATAGCATTTTGTTTTTTATGCTAACGAAATTTTGATTAGCATAATAACAGTGAGGGCCATGCCATGGCCGAGTGGTTAGACTGCTTGGTAAGTAGAGGAAGTATTTGTTTTCCACCCAAAAGTGTGATTTGGAGATTTTACCAGAAGTATACATTTAGAGGTTCACTGGGGAAAAAAATATTTTTTGTTAAACAATGCATTTGGGAAAGTGAGAGCTGCATTAACCAAAAAGTGCATAAAATACCAAAATTCGTATTTTAAATTCAGCATCTATAAAGGGTGCAATGCAAAGGTTTTCAAGAAAATCTTCTTAAATCCAAACTACCCCTTAAATGGAAAATTGTATGCATGTTTGATTTATCAACAATGGCTCAAATGATTTTGATTAAGTAGTATATATTTAAGATACTTGTATGACAAACAAAATGTATAACTTAAATTTCTGTGAGTATTCCTTAAGTCCCCTTCATCCTGAAAAGCTTTTGAATAGTTGAAAAGACAAAATCTTACTGCTTAAAAAAAATGTACATCTCATTAAAGAAAATAATTTATCTCAAATATGTGACTAACCATTTTTGAGATATACTGTGTTATTGGTTTGTATTTTCATATTCTTGAACTTTTTTCTTGTGGTAAATTGTTAATAATTTGCTTTTTGTTATTCAAAGACAATGAAATTTCAATGCTATCACACCAACATACTTTTTAAGAATCTTAACTAGCTTTAGCATACTGTGTCCTCCATGTACGTACACTAAAATGTGTAAGGAAAGCATTTTTAAGATATTTATCACGATTATCAAGAACTAGATAGGAAAATAAGTGTTTGTAAGTATAACAGATATTTATTTTGCATAAAAATGTATATTTGTAAGAACAATTGAAGGGCTGAGAACCATAGTGGTTCCCCTCTCCATGTGAGGTCGAAATTGAGCTGTTGCCATCTGTCTGTACATTTTATGTTTGTACATCATATATTGCAATGAGCGATGTCCAGCATTTCCCATTTACAAACAGTAGAGCATCAAAACATTGGTCTAAATGAAACTGTTAATTCTGTTTGAGTCAGAGTGGTCCAAATCCATGCAGCAAATCAAGCTACCACATTCTGTCATGTGACTGTTGAGAAAGATACCGGATACTGATGTAGAATTTATTTACAATCACACTAAATGTTTTCCATTAGAGATTAACCATTATAGCCAAAAGGACAATGAGAAACGTTCACATTTGTCTCCAGATCTATCCCTGAGTAAAATGTATGAACTGTATCATGTATTAAATATTACAAATAGAAGCATTATTAGCAGTGAAGTTTTCTTCATGTTGAAGTTTTGTTGAGTCACACTTGTTTACACTCACCTTCACTTATTATTTTTAAAAAACACTGGAACGTTTTCCAGGACATTCGCCCTCTTCCTCAGCAGTATAGTCACTGACTCTCCCCTCTCCTTTCCTCTTCCTTCTCCTGTATCTGATCCTGTTGCCATCTGGTTTTAGGAGCGCAAAGAGACCACCGGATGAGAGATGATGTGAAATGGTAATGGAGATGAAATGGAGAGACAGGAAATTCAGGGGATGTAATTATCCTACCCAACATTTGCCTGACAACCCGGGAATCTGTATGTTAAGAAGATAAAAATATATTTCTTTAAGTATATTTTTAGGGTAGAAGTGTCGGCAGGTGTCTTTGGACCTTGGTTTGACCACCCTCTGTCTGCTCTCACCTCATCCTTCCTCCTGGGGATGTCCCATTTTGGGCTTAGGTACAATAAACTGCAGGTTTCAGTGCTGAATCCCCTCCATAGTAATCCTAATCTTAAATCTAAGGAACTACCAAAATATAAGATGAAAGTGTAAATTTAGCCTTTCAAAGTATCTATTGTTCCAAAATTATATGCCTGATTATACTTGAGCTTTTATGTGAAGAGATTAAATTTGACTTATGAATTCTCCTGAAGTTATTTGGAATAATTTTGTTTTATAGTATTCCTGAAATTTGCTTTCAGATACACTAAACAGGATGCTTTGGATACCTAAGTCATTAATGCTCCTCTTTTACCTAAACATTATGTCACATGCACAGACATAAGGACACACAGATAATATATTGTTTTTTAGATTCAGGAAATCTTATGAGGGGTAGTCGTAAAGTTTTAATTATCACCTCGAAAAACTAAAGTTGAGTAATTCATTTAGTTAATTGATGGAGGTGAGTTGGTGAGTGGACCATGGTAGCTCAAGGGATGGAAGCGACTGGATGGAAACCAGGAGATCCGTGGTTCAGATCCCAGCCGTAGCATTGAATTTTTCATGTTGACTCTATCAGAAACCTTAGCCTATATATGGCTAGTATGAAGAGATGACTAATTTCCATCAATTAACTAAAATGATACAGAAATGTCAAAAAAGGAAAGTCCACACTATTGCTTTTGATATACAACAAACACTCCCATTTCCATTATTGACATGTAGTGTGTATGTTTACAAGCAGAAGTTTTGGATTTACAACTTAGGAGTGTACAACTGTGAACACGATCAAGGTTATATGCATATTTCGGGTGAACAGATAGCTCAAAGTAGTCCAAATGAAATAGGATCATGCACCTCACACTATTTAAACAACATACACATTGATGCAAACTTTGATCATCTTGTCACTTACTCAGATACTTTTGGGGCCAAAATTACAACCAGTACATTGCAAATCTTTGGACATCCTTGGTTCATCATACATAAGTCAAGACAATAAACCATAAGCTTTTAGAGTCTGGTCATTTATACTTACCAACAGTCAGGGACTTCATTACAACTGAAATAGCAAAACAAAAAGCTAAGTCAATATTCACGATAAATGACTATTATGATTTAATGTTACATTACAGAAAAAAACAAACGTTTCATGATTGCTAAAATGGAACAGTCCTAATTTGTTAATGTGAAGGAACTTGCCACTCAATTTGTCATACACAAAGAAACAACTGAGGGAGGGAAAGTACAGTGGTTCAAAATTAAGTGGTTTCAATTTGAGAGGGATAATCCAATGAAATTCAAGTTCTGTTGCACATTAAATAAAATGAAAACATGGAATATTGTTGACATTTCCCTAACATGCAGAGGCTAGCAGCCAGTGGAAGTTTCATCTTCTATACCTTGGGAACTATCCACTTCATTTACAGCCTCCATCCCACTAAAGAAAGCCAAATATGATGATCACCATGCTATCATTTATTCCTCCAGTGAATCATGATTTTTACAAGAGTATGCATGTTCAAGTCAGTAATGATGATCAGCAGGACTCTGGTTAGATGTATGGAAATGACCCAGTTAGATTCCTTTTCAGATACTTAGAGCCAGAATGGGCCAAATCCCAGCATAGGAAAATAGCTCCAAATAAATACCTGTAAAAGCTAATTTTGCATGAAACAACATTAATGTTGAACTAATATAAGATAGAAAATATGTTCTAGATTGTTGTGGTAATTAGTTATTATGTGTAACTTGGTTCAGTAAATTATGACATTGAAAAAACTTTGATCTTCAATTTCTCATTTTTAAAAAATGGTGCTTGGCCCACTATGGTTCTCAACCCTTCAATTAATAGTTCTTTCACACACTGGTATGGATAGGGCAAGGTTTGTAAGGTAGAATCAGACTAAAAACATTCAGCGCCATTACTGGATTTGACTCACAGATCTTTTGAAATCCACTGGTAATTGAACCTGGGACCAGTTTTACTGCAGCCAGGATTCTACTGACAGGGCAACTGGGTCAGCTCAGGCACTTGTTGCTATTGTAACCATAACAATTAGCCAAGGTCTTTAATAATAATAATAATGATGATGATAATGATGATGATGTTGTTGATGATGATAATGATAATGGCAATGCAGTATTTATTGAGGTACTAAGATTTTACCATTTTTGTACTGCCCTCTATTTTGGCCCAGGCCACTGCTACACAGGACACTCCTGTAAGTATATTTACAGACGTGTTACAATATGTGTTATTACAGAATAGTCACTTATTATTTCTTCCCTCTTTTTACAGTCCATATCCACTTGTTTTTTACCTTACCTAAAAACTGTCCAATGTTTTTATAATTTTTGTTTAAAACCTTGATTAAGCTGATTCTCCTATTCATTTTTGATATTTGACATTCTTTCCTCCACATCTATGTTTCCTTACAATTAAACAGCATATGTTTCATATCCTCTTTGTCCCCACACAATGGGCACTCGACTTGCGGGTATCCATTTCTTCGACCTCTTAATCTCCATATCCCTGCTCTTAACCATGCTAACCACTTTCTTTCTTCACTGTTCATGCTATCTATATACCTCTCCCTCCCCCATCTATCTTTCAATGGAATATAGAAAAAAAGTGATCTGTTCTCTGCTAATTGACTAAACAGTTTCTGGATCTCCATGTCTTCAAATCTTATTCTAGCCCCTTTCCAAAAACCTTTATAATTGGTTTCTCTCTTTAGCCAAATATCACCCATACCATTATCTTCTAAATTATTTTGTAAATTACTTACGCATCCTTTATTTGGCAAACTTGGTTCTTGATAACCCAAACATTGTTTCGTATATTCCCCTCCTCTAAATTTAATACTCTATACCAATATTTTAGTGCCCTTTCTATAACTAACCCTTTTCTTGGAACTCTCCCCATTTCAATTAGAGCTACTTCATTTGCAGTTGATATTGGCAGCCCTAGAACTTCCTTACAAAACCCCCTGTGTACATAATCTAAAACTTCCCATCCCTTTTCCAGCCCCCATATCTCAATATCATATAGCATTCGTGCCTCAACCGCCAAATTATATACCCTTTCATTTCATTTCCATTTCAGGTCTTTTATACAAACATCCTCTTACAGCTGCCATTACTGCTTTCCCTTTTGCCAGTGCACATTTCTTTTGCTTCTCCCATTTCCCTCCTGCATCAATATTCATTCCTAAGTAATTACATTCATGTACTACTTTACATTTCATTCCCTCTTTCTGCCACTTCTCATGCTTACTCAGTTTAGTACCTTTTTTAAAAACTACAGTTTGGGTTTTAGCTCTATTCACATTTAGGCCCCAATCTGCACAATATTTATCTATTTCTTGTAAAGATATTTTTAACCCATTTATAGTAATAGCACCAATCACCAAGTCATCTGCAAAAAATAATCCAGGGATATGTATATTATTAATTACAGGCAAGAAATTATTATTATTGCTTATATTTTTCAATATATCATCTATGAATAAATTGAAAAACAAAATTGGGCTTAACTTGCAGCCTTGTCTTAGCCCTTTTTCCTGGTGTTTGTCCCTAGTTATTGCTCCTTCTTCATATTTTATACAAAACGTGTTCTCTTTGTATAACCCTTTTAGAATGGTTACCATTTTATTACTAACCCCCTTCATTAATAATTTATACCACAGCAAAATCATCTCTATTCTATTGAATACTTTCTCAAGATCAATAAAGGCCATATATATTTTACATTATATTATAATTATATATTATATTATAATAAAGACATTGCCCACTGTTCTCCTACCTTTCCTAAAGCCTATTTGATATTCTGAAAGAATATTGAATTCTTCAATCCATTTTTGCATCCTATCAGCCAGTATTCCTGTAAATATTTTACCCACATTGGACAACAGTGCTATTCCCCGATAGTTGTTGGGTTATCCAACTCCCTTTAGCCCTTGTATATTGGCTGTTTCTCCAACTTTTCGGTATATAACCATTAGTTTTCATAGAGTTGCTCAATTCCAGCTATCAATAGCAGCATTAGAATTATGATTACCAATAGTAATCCCTCCATCTTACTGCCTCCCATTACTTTTTTTTTTAATATTATTTGCCTGAGTCCAATTATTGCTCTGTAGACAGTGATTCCTACATCCATTGCTGGTTGGATCACTTTTGTTCTCACACCTCAGGAGCTCACTGTCACACGTCCTCCTCCTTCCACTGCTCACTTAGCACTCCTCAAGGTCTTTAAAGCAAACACTCTAGATCAGAAAGTCTGGGATTTAGATCTTAACAGGACACCCTCCATGACTGAAGTTTTCCTCAGTCTTCATAACCAGCAAACACTGGAAATATATACATAACTTAGGCCTGGAATGTTTCCTTTATCATCTGTGACCACTGGTTGTGGTGCCATATGCAATAAAATTAGAATAAAATTAGATTAAAAAACCTGCTATCAATGAGCCATTGCTACTCCTATACTGCTCTGGTGTGGTTTCTCTACCCCTTTTTCGTATTTTAACTTAAATAATTTAAAGTAAGAGAAATCATCAACACTGAATTAATTGAACATAGACATTGCTTCACTATTTGTTGCTCATTTTGGTCCATCTTTGCATGTCATGCAAAAGAAAGGCTTCTCACTTGCACATGTACCTCCTCATAAATTTTTTGCTGGGAGCCCCCCTTAAAGATGCTATTGATGGCATCCATGCATACTGCTGACATCTGACAATAATTGCTTAAGTAGTTAGATAGATCCAGCAACAAATGCTTTCTATGGACTTAATTTATCTCATGTTCAGATATTTATGGTAGTGCCTGCATTCCTATTGCAATTCAATTCAATTTGATTCATTCAATTTAACATATACATGTTGTGGATTCGTCCAGTATTTGAAACATTTTATTATAATATTATAAGAGTTAAATAATAATTATTTTAAAAAATCATATTGCACATGTAAATTAAACTTATACATTGTTAAAAAAACAAGTGAATGCTCCTATAAAATATAAGTGAATACTTTATTAATTCAAAACTTCATCAGTTGAGTAATAACATCTTTAAATTTAAAATTGCTTGAGATGTTTCTTGAAGCGCAGAATGGAATTTATATTTTTTATTTCAATAGGTAATTTGTTGTAAAATTACAAAAACAAAATTGCAAATGTTGTTGCAAAGAGTTAAGGTTAGAAAGCATGATATTTTTATGGCAGGTTATTACTTGAAGTATAAAATAGTACTTGCACATTTTATTTTGACATCTCATATTACAATGTTGTAGAAGCTGGCAGTAGCACTTTTCATAATTTTCCATAAATTATATAAAAAAATGTTGGTTATAGTTTCCACAGTTGTTTTTTCCAGGTTGATCAATAGCTGAAGTAAAGGGGTTTTGTGGGATTAATTTGATGCTGATAGTTCTGGATCTGCTTCAGCCATTTGGTACTTCAAAGTTACTGTTTGAGTTGGTTAAACATAAAAATAAAAAACAAAAGTTAACCAGTATAATAATGCAAAGATAATGTGATACATTGAAGAATACAAGTGGTATCACTGGAGTATGAATGAATTTATTGACCACATTGGTTACATATACATTTACACAAACTAAGTTTTCCTTTATTTGGAGTGCTTTAAATTTATCTTAGGGTTCCATCCAGCCCAACATATGGATATATTAATACTAGATAATGATGCTCAGTTTTTACTTTGACAAAGTGCAGGTCTTTTTTGATTAGACTGTTCATAATTGATTAGACTGTTAAAATATCTTTGATGAAAAAGGGCCTAAAATTATTTATTATGGAATCATATATCCACATTTATTATATGGAATTGAAATTTGAGCCTGTGCTGCGGCAATGCATATGGGAAGGTTATTTAGATTGCAAAAAAGGGCCATCAGAATGATTTACAATTTCAGTTCCTGAGAATCATGTAGGGAAATATTTAAGGATAAAGGAATATTAACAGTATATTCTCTGTATGTTTATAAAGTAGTAACTTATGCAATACAAAAGGAAAATCCTAAAAATAGTAATATTCATAGTCTTAACACTAGGCACAAGGATGACTTTTTTAGGCAAAGTTTTTATAAGAATATTCCCGACAGGGATCCAAATATGATGGGCTTATTGCTTCACAAAAAACTGCCAGCACATCTAAAATCTTGTAAAGGCAAGCAATTCGAGGGTGTTCTGAAGAGGTACTTGATAACAAAAAGTCTGTATTGTATTGATGAATTATGACATGCTGAATTTATTCCTTAATTTGTAATTAAAAACAGTTGTATTTATATGTATATTTATATTTTGTTATCAATGATACACGGTAATTGTTTGTACTCAATGGTATGTTCTGTATAACTTACATGTCCAAAATTATATGTATGATAAACTGGATTAAAATAAATTGAAAAAATAAAATTGAGACCTTTAAATTTAAAAAATAAATTGAAAAAAGGTCATAGCACTAGGTTCCAGGGCTAAAAATAAAGTGTGTGAGTAGCAAGAGATGTGATAACTATTTCCATTCATGACAGATTTATTGCAGTAAAACAGTTGCATTTGTTCATGTTTGGGACCCTCTTAGACTGTATTTGTTACATTTTATCTTAGAAAAATTTAAAATGGCTTGCTTTGGTTCACGTTTGCAGAAGTGAAGACAGTAAAGCAGAGAGCCAGCAAGTTAATGATAGTGATGATGACAGTGACACTGAAGATGATTTGGATGAGATAAAGAAACAATTACAGAGTGCCTGCATATCCCAACTTGAGGGTAATGTAGTGATATTAAATTAATTATTTTAAAATCTTGAATAGCACATCAGCAGAACTGAGGCATGGATTACAATTGTAATGATGAGGAAATTGTACGTTTCTGAAAATTTTATGTTTTGTTTATTTGTATGAATTTTGAAGGTGTTCAATTCGGAAACTGAATAAGTGGTAAATAGAACAAAGAATGAACTATTTGTGAGCTACTGCTGCTGGTTGAAATATTTCCAAGAGAATAAATGCATTTCTGTATTGTATAACATTAAGAAAAACAGTCTTCTTAGTTTATTGATTATAAATAGTCATAGGAATTCTCAAGCAGTTGAATTCAAGTTACCTAAGTTCAAACCATTGTCAGTACAAAGAATGTAGATAATTCCAGTCATGAGTCATAGATGTGCAGGTAAACAGTCTGGTGACTGCTGTCTGCAAATTCCAACAGACATAGGAATGAGGTGGCTTAGAACCTTCCACATTACTGTGTAAAGTCTAGTAACAATCCATTTCATTTTCCAATGTCCTCGCTTTAAAGTTTAAAATGTTCTCTTCCTGATTGTTATAAGCAATAGTGGAGTCATTTCTGATATCGTACTGGACATAGTATTTCAACTCATTGGATTTAAGGGTGAGTCGATTAATGACACTAAACAACACTTACTTTTAAATTACCCCGAAAATGTTTCGGAGGCTACTTTCCTCCATTGTCAATCAGACTCTCGATGTCTGGTTGACAATGGAGGAAAGTAGCTTCAAAAACATGTTCTGGGAAATTTGAAAGTAAGTGTTGTTTAGTGTCATTAATCGACTCACCCTTAAATTTAATTTGTTACAACAACACTGTTTTCAACACTTCCATGAAAGGAAATGACATTTTAACTCATGTTATGTATCATACATTAGTGTTGATTACTACTTAGAGAACAAATACAGCAAAACATTCTAAACATAAGACACATTAATTTCAACATTCAGAAACGTAACTTAAAAATTTATAAATTAATAGTATTAGAATAAAATTAATTGAGAGGTTTCAATGCTAAACCCTCTACTTACCTGCTATATTTGAACAAAATGTAATTAAATAAATATTGTATACTGTCATAATCATGATCTGATTGTTGTTTTGATGTCTTCTGTTTTTTTAGTTAGCAATCATGGCCTGTATGTATACTATGAAATGAAATACCTCAGGTTTTTATTTTAATGTATATTTTCTAATTACTTATTACTCCATGGTAGAAAAATCTCAATGAAAAGTCCCTCCTTTACAAGTATTCTTTTATCATATAGTTATTGTGCCTTCATAATATTACTGTGCTTTAAGGATCATAAAGGCAGTGGTTGTATGGTGTTAATTTTGTGAGTTCTTACAAAATGGATACAAAGAAAGCATAAATAAAACAAATGTCACTGTTGAATGGTGTTAAAAGTTCATCATCATTTGCTCATTCAACTTTTTTTTTAATGTAAATATTATGATATTGTTAGGAAATAATTTTACTTTTGACTTCAGTGATATAAGGGTTAACTAGTAATGACAGCAATTGATTCCAAAGTTAATCTTAAATATATTATCTGTTTGTTTGATTGGGCCTTGTTTCTGCCATAATCTTAAAAACCTTTCATGTATTATATAATTATCATAAATATCCAAATACAAGACAGTATTTTTTTCCCAGTTTTGAAAACAGGTTATCGTACATTTATCATTTTTCTTTTAGCATATAGAAAAAAATAACTTTCAAATTTCATAGGAATGATATGAATGCCTGCAATGGAGAAGCACATGATGAATGTTAAAGGTTACTGTGAAGGTCATGACATATCAGCCATATTATGTGCCTTTCCTTCTGCCTGGTAAAGTTAGTAAGTTACAAACACACTTATACCCAATCTGGACTAAGAATGGGTCCAGATGTCAACATTATGGTGCAGCACATTACTTGGACCCAGTGAAAATAATTTTTAGCTACACTGTGCATATATCATTTATTTGATACATTCAAATAATGGACAGCGTGTATAAATACCATAATTGTACTTCCAAAACATTTGAACATAAGCTTAAAATATTTTAATTTTAGTGATTGTCATATGGTAGTGAATACATCCGTGATTGCATTTACTGCAGTGAAGCAATGTTCTGGTACTCATCTTCTCCATAATGCATGCACATGCATGTAGTCATCATGGCAGAGGGTTGAGATCCAAGTATTTGTCAAAAACATGAAAGTGGCAGGCCTCTAAAACGAAGTAAAAAGGCAAATGTATTAAATGTGTATTAACTTTTTCTTTCAAAATTATGGTACACTTGTTATGAACGATATAACTAAATTAGTGTCAGAAGTAAGTGGTGTATCTGTAAACACTGTTTCTAATATGACAACAGAAATGAAGCAAACATGAGTAGTAAAAACCCTGAAAAATAAAGGGACAAATGGCTTATATTTTTTAGAAGTTGATAGTTTCTTTATGAGCAGCAAGCCTGCTACCATACATGAGTGGCTCTCTTTAGTGCAAAGTGACCCAATAGCATCATCATTGATCATTTCACAGCTTCCATTAACAAAATTTAATAGTCTTACTACCAACATACAGGGATTTTGGAGTTCTTCTCCAGGTACACTGATTCAAGCTCTTATTTGTTTTGCATGTGACCATGTAAGCACCTATTCAACAGCTCTGAATTGGTAAGATTATGTTATGTATAAAGACTAAAATTGAGTCATACCTTTTAAAACTTGTAACTTCACTCATGTCCTTTTACAAAATCAGAAACGTATTCGAAACTGTTGCAGTTTCATCCTCAGCTGATAAGTGACTCATCACAGTTGGTTGAAGTCTGGATCTCTTGTAATTGGCTCCCTCTCTCAGAAGATTCTTTACATAAGTTCAGTAGACTACTCACTGATGGCACATCAAAATTTAGAATATGTGTAATATTTTTAATAATAAAATTTTTTCCCATGTTGTTCAAGTATTGTTGACAATGGTTTTAGTAGTTTGATCTCCTCTCCGATGTGGTGGTTATCATTCCAGAAATGAAAAGCAACTGCCGATTTTTCTATTTGTTTATATTTTATGGTCCTATGGTGTTCTGTTAATCTAGTTTTTAAATTTTGCTTTGTCAATCCAATATAAAATTTGTCACAGTCTTCACAATTTATCCTATAAATGCCTTATTTTTGTTCTGGTAGGATCGTGTTTTTTAAGGAATTATTTAACAATTTCTTGAGTGAGAATTTGTTTTGTGGTGCTAGTTTGATGCCATAATGTGACTTTGTGGGTTCGTAGAATTAAAAATCCAATTTTGCAGAAATTCTAAATGCTCTTTATTTACATAGAAATACACTCACAGTAGCAGTATTATGTCATATACACAATTACAATCTACCAAGGTCATTGACTACAACCACTAGCTTACTAAACTTCCACTGTTTACAACAACTCTTGTTACAATACCTGTTTACAACTACTACTTGGCGAGTCGCAGTTTCCTTATATACCACGACTCAAGTTACGAGATATTTCTGGAACAAACAAGAAATCAAATGTTCTGTAAGACAATCAAGATGTCAGTAGAAGGTTTCGCTTATCTCTTTATTTATTTCCGTAGACCTTTATCTCCATGCTATGTTTATCTGCTTAGGCAAGCTGTTTATCTCCACACTGCACTGTGTCTGTTATCGCTCCACGCCGAGCCATTGTAAATAATGGGTTCACGACACTGCTCCCTCCTCAAGGCTGGTCATCCCGAACAGCACCATCGTAGCAGGCCAGACGATCCAGGTGTACCACCAACATCTTCCCTCGGGCACCTTCTGGATGCGGTAGACCACATCGTTAATCCTCTTTACCACCCGGTACGGTCCTTGCCATGGTTGTTGAAGTTTTGGGCATCATCCCTTGGTCCGGGTAGGACGGTACAACTAGAGCAGGCACCTTGCTGGAACCCTTGGCTGTTGGCTTGCCTGTCGTATCGGATCATAATGCGGTCGCTCGCCTTCTGGATGTTCTGACGAGCCATCTCATGCATGTCGTGTAGATGGTCCACCAGGTACTCCACATACCCGGTTGCTGGCTGTTTTGCGTCCGGGGACTCCCAAAAGCCAGGTCATAAGGGATGCGTAACTCTTGACCGAACATTAAGCTGGCTGGTGTCATCCCAGTGGTGTCGTGTGTTAAACGATAGGTCAGCAGGAATGGTGGCACCTTGACATCCCAGTCTCGCTGATGACTGGCCACGAACTTCCTCACATGTTCTTCTAAGGTCTTGAAGTACCTTTCGACTATGCCATCCGACTGGGGATGTAGAGATGTTGTGTGGGTCTTGTTAACCCCAAGTCTTACAAGTGCCTCCTTCATTAGGTTGGACTCAAAATTGGTACCCTGGTCGCTCTGGAGCTCTAACGGCACCCCAAATCGGCAGAACACTTGCTCCACAAGGCAGTCTGTGATTGTCTTTGCCTCCAGGTTTGGGATGGCATACACCTCCGGCCACTTGGTGAAGTAGTCCACGACCACCATCAGGTACTTGTTGCCTCGGTCGGACACTGGGGATGGTCCAGCTATGTCGACGGCGATCCGTTCGAAGGGCGCTCCAAATTTGTACTGCTGCATGCGACCCCAGCTCCTAGTCTGGGGGCCGCGACTTGCCGCACACACGTGTCATTGACAACACCATCTCTCAGCGTCTGCTCGGAGCCTCAGCCAGTAGTAGCGCTGTCGGAGTTTGTCAATTGCTCGGTTTGCTTCCAGGTGTCCTTTTGAAGTACCGGCATGCACTTCCTCCAAGAACTCCGGGACCTTACTTCGGGGAAGTACCAGCTGTTCTCTCTGCTCCAGTTTAACACTAGCATAGCACTCTGGAAACATGTAAGTTGCAGAGTCTACCTCTTCTTCAACCTTGTCATGGCCATCTCTGACTGATGATGTTCCTGCAGCTTCTGTCCTAAGAGAATCTGGTTGCACACCACAATCTTCCATCCTCTACCATCATACATATACCCCACAAATCTTATGTTCCATGTTAACAAGTGAAGCTATCTCACCACAATGGTTTCTGTTTCTTTGCTCTTCTCGGCCAGGCTATCGTTCGCCGTTATCATTTATTTCAGTTCCTGTAGAATGTTTTCCAATGCAGCCTCCATCGTGTAGGTATATCCTACTTCTGACAGCAATTGTGACTTTGTGGGTTCGTAGAATTAAAAGTCCAATTTGCAGAAATTCTAAATGCCCTTTATTTACATAGAAATACACTCACAATAGCAGTATTATGTCACATACACAAATACAATCTACCAAGGTCGTTGACCACAACCACTAGCTTAGTCAACTTCCACTGTTTACAACAAATCTTGTTACAATTCCTGTTTACGACTACTACTTGGCGAGTCGCAGCTTCCTTATATACCACGACTCATGTTACGAGATATTTCTGGAACAAACAAGAAATCAAATGTTCTGTAAGACAATCAAGATGTCAGTAGAAGGTTCCACTTATCTCTTTATTTATTTCCGCAGACCTTTATCTCCGTGCTATGTTTATCTGCTTAATCTCTGTTTCATATAACCTTGCCCTGCTAACATGTATCACTACACATAGAACTACCCTCCCCCTCACTCTAATTGGCTAATGCTTTCGCGTCATAGGCCATAGGCGGTGACTTCCCGTCACATTTAAACCTGCAGTAAACATATTAATTGCCAGGAAGATGGATAAAACCATACAAATAAGAATATGAAGGCATGCAAAAATACAAGTTTATAATGAAACTGAATGAATGAGCAATGAAACTGAAACTAGTTTATAATGAAAGGCCTTCGGCCTTTTTCACTGGGATTTTTTAAAACCATCACACATACCTTGCAAAAATGTTTGTCTTTCAGTCTTAAAAGTTGTGTGACGCCATACTTGTCATGTGTCCTTCATTCACCCAAGTTTCATCAAGGTAGTATATTTTGCGACTTGTATCTCGGTACAGTTTGATTGTCCTTAATTAACGTCTTCGCCACACAGCAATATCGCCGCTGGAGTGGTAGTTTTCCTGTTGTCTCAATTTCACGTCGCGATGTTCCTACGGACCTAACACCCACACCTGTAAGTTCAGGGCACAGCTGTTTGACTTCTCTCACTGACAAAGACGGATTCTTCTCTGTGCATGCACCTCTTCTTTTTTCACAGCTTTGTTAAGGTTTTCCCTTGCGATACTTCAGCAAAAAACTGACGGTACACTCTGCCATTATACATATAATAAGTACACGCGCAATGAATGACCAATAAAATAATTTAGCTCGTGTAATCGGCATAACACGCCTTCGAATAGCGATATATGACTAATCCAGTTCAAAACAAGGTCAGTGATAAAAGTGATATAAACAAATATGTCATCACTACCGCTAAATCATGTGCTATTGTGCCATGTGAAACACGTGCTTGAGAGCAAAGGAACCTCCTCTTTACTTTGTTTAAGAATTAACATGCATTTCAGATAAATCAACTGTGTTGCTTAATATATTTAATTCAAGCAATTACAAAAATATAAATTTGACAATTCTCTTCCAACATATAAGGATATATCGCCATGTTAAATAACGAACTAATTTTTACCGCACAACAGTCTATACCACAACAGCAGCCAATGAGAGGTGATTAGGTCACGTGACCACTAAGAGATACAGGGCAAGCTTATGTGAAACAAGGATTAGGCAAGCTGTTTATCTCCACACTGCACTGTGTTTGTTATCGCTCCGCACCGGGCCGTCGTAAATAATGGATTCGCGACAATAATCTTTAAATATTTCTTCAAACTTCGGTAATGCCCAAGGGTGGTAAGTGAGTTTTTTGTATTTCCAGTTTTTATTTATGTTTTGAAGAGTAGTGATCTGTTTTAATTTCTTTTGCTTGTAGTCCCGTTTGATCATTGTTTTTGGTTGAGCTTGGATTGAAACCATTTTTTGTGCTGTATTTAAAATATATGTAAATTCTTCATTATATTGGAAATACAGCACAAAAATGGTTTCAATCTAAACTGAACCAAAAAAAAAATGATCAATTGGGATTACAAGCAAAAGAAATTAAAACAGATCACTACTCTTCAAAACATAAATAAAAACTGGAAATACAAAAATTCACTTACCACCCATGGGCATTTCCGAAGTTTGAACAAATATTTAAAGATTGTCATTAAACTAGCACCACAAAACAAATTATTAAATAATCCCTTAAGAAACCTAATCCCACCAGAACAAAAATCAGGCATATATAGGATAAATTGTGAATACCGTGACAAATTTTATATTGGTTTGGCAAGGAGAAATTTAAAAACTAGATTAACAGAACACTGTAGGAGCATAAAATATAAACAAACAGAAAAATCGGCAGTTGCTTTTCATTTCTGGAATGATAACCACCACATCGGAGAGGAGATCAAACTACTAAAACCATTGTCAACAAAACAACATGGAAAAAAATTTTATTATTAAAAACATTCCACATATTCTAAATTTTGATGTGCCATCATTGAGTGGTCTACTGAACTTATGTAAAGAATCTTCCGAGAGAGGGAGCCAATTGCAAGAGATCCAGACAACCAGCTGTGATGAGTCACTAATCCGCTGAGGATGAAACTGTAACAGTTTTGAAAACGTTCCTGATTTTGTAAAAGGACTTGAGTGAAGTTACAAATTTTAAAAGGTATGACTCAATTTTAGTCTTTAAACATGAAATTAGCTTCACTGTTAATAACGCTTTTATTTATAACTATTCCTGTATGTTAGTTTAACTTATATTAGAATTTGTGTGTATAAGTCATTTCATAGTAACCAGATCCTTCTATAATCACATCAGGGATCACCACCTTTTCAACAAAGACAATGATGTGGATTTTTATCGGCTAACAGCTTATATAAATAAGTTACCCAATTGCTTTCCTCATAACTGTGATGTCTATACATAGCCAGTACTTAGTAATGCTGCTGAGCATTAATTGCAACACTTGCGAGTCTTCTACAATCAGTCATAAGTTTTCTGTTGGTGAATATAGTTCCTTTCTCTTTTTTATAAGCTTAGGAATCCCCGTCTCTGGAATATTTGAAGTATTTAATACTATCGTCAAATTATTACGGCATTTTTAAATTTAAACAATTATAATAATCCATACTACAGTCTTGTATTCCTTTACCTGTTAAGCAGAATTTGCTCAGGTATTCAACATATGTGACGTTTCCATTGTCATGAATGACACCTGATTCTACCGTTCAACAGTGAATGGCCACAGTTTTGACAAGAAGAATCAAAGTGTGTGTGTTCGTAATTGCATGTTTTTTCAACTACTGGGTCATCAGTGCTCCAGAAGCATCATAGACAGCTGTAACATCATTTTTCTGATATTTTCTGCCACTTTTTGAAGAGGTTGTTCCAAAGATTTATAATATATCAGAAATTTTATAGATAATAGTATACTCATAATTCCACACAGGTGCGGCTCTGGGGACATTACTTTTATACCATGGCACTGTCTTAAAAAGGGGAAGAAATATGATTTTAATTTATTTGTTTACTTCTAATGCAGTCATTATTATTCAAAATGCATTGAAATATCTTGTATAACAACAGAAAACTGAAGAAGCTGAAGGAAGCTACAAGTAGTTTGCATCACTATTCACTTACTATTCTATGGATCTCTGTTATTTTGTGTTTGGCACAGAGTGACAACTTTTTCCACAGTAACTCCAGACTTTAGCACGGAGTGGTGTGATGATAGGATAGGAGAATTTGTGCCAGCCTGGTTCCTGGCATGGCTAACGTTGGTAGCACTTGGTAACCACCACTACCAATGCTACTTACACAAAGACTTATATGTCATATTAAGAATCTACAACTGAATCTACCAACAATTACAAAAGTATATACTGTAAAAGTTAGCAAAGAACTGTGCTTTTTATATTGTGTTTTTTATTTCCCTTTACTTATACTTAAAATTAAATTAATCTTTGATTTCTAATTTTGCCTGCATTGTACAGCCAATTAAAAGAACCGTCTGCCTCTGCTGGGAAAACTATAAATTGTTTTGTATTGTAATGTGATTTGTTTTATTTTGCTTAAACAAAGTATTGTACTACATAGCCCATTTTCTATATTATCATTAGATGATAAGGTGAAACTGAAAAACACAGAAGTCTTCCTGATTGGCACATAAATTCCTATGCAAAAATGACATTTAAACAAAAAATAAACTTTTCTGGGATGTGAAGTAAAAAATTATTGTAATTTCATGCATTTTCATTGGTGGTGATAATCAGTGGTAAGAAAAAGATGTGGTAAATTTAGTTTACACATGTGGAAACATTGAGATACCTACATGAGTACCTTAAGCTGATATGTTACTCAGCAATCTATTTGTAAATTTGACAGTAGCTCGATATTTGCTTGAGAAAAAAGTCTGCTAAACTTCTGAGTCTGATGGATGTGAGTAGTTCTGCATTGGCATTGTAGATGGCATTAGTGCCAGTCAATGTTACAGGGGCAGTGAAAAAAAATCACTACTACTTGTGGAGTACATATTGTATCATTTAACCAGGCATCATTAAAACCATTTCTTTCATTCACTCTTGGATATTTCCAGCCTGATTCTTAAAGAACGTTATTCATATAAAAGAAAAAAAGAAAGGTAATACTGGCGCTACCAGAACATTCGTGCTTCAGCTGCCACTGCTGCTATGGTTAAAGGGTGATTGTACTCTTCAAGGTTTCTAGAACAAAAAGAGAAACCTTGAGATTCCACCTGAGACCTGATTAGGGAGAAACTCAGTCATGTATTTACCTGAGCTAGTCACTTGAATAGAAGCACTAACAAAGATGTTAGCAACATCAAACATATCAACAAGAGCTCTTGCAGCAGTTTTAAGACCAGTGGTTGGCATGTGGGTTAGTTCTCCAGCCATGCGCCGTAACTTATCCTATATGATAGAGGAAGGTGTGTGTTGATTAAAGATTATACAATATTGATAACATTTGGCTATCCTTAATTACTTGTCTAGACTTGCCACATATTTTTTTTTTTTTTTTTTTGCACGGGATCAGGTTATCCAGTGTAGGTTGATACTGGAAAACACTTTGAAAGCATGCCTTCAAGCATGAATGGTTTTCCAGCAGTAATCTATCTGCTAGGGAACAGGAAATCAATGTGGGTGGTTAGTAGATTGATTAGCACCAGAATTGTCTCTGTGAAGTGATGGTCTAGATCATTCATGGAGTCTTGCTTGTTATGATTAAAAACAGCCAACTGGCAGTAAACGTTCCAAATGGCATGATTAAAACACCAGGTAGGCAAAAGTGTGGAACATATATCTTGTATTAAAAAACTAATAAGACATGGAAAATGTTCACTAGAAAATAAATCAGATGACACTCCAATGTGAGGAAAGTGCTAACAGTCATACACAAAATGTCAAATAAGTGTGTGAAAAGGTATTGTGACTTTGTGGGTTCATAGAATTAAAAGGCCGAGTTGCAGAAATTAAAAATCTCCTTTATTTCCGTAGAGATACACTGTTCAATTCTCACATAACAACAGTACATCACATAATAACACAATCTTCCAAGGTCGATGACAATAACAGTGACAGCAGATTACATCATTAGCTCTCGTTACAATAACACTTCCAGCTGTCTCTCGTTTCACAACTCTTGTTACTAAATACCTAATTCGTAATTCGAGACTCTTCCAGAAGAATAAAGAAACCGAATAATCAAGCTATTACCAGAAATTTCCATTTATCTCAGTTTGTTTCGGTACATCTTTTATCTCAAGCGCTATGCTTATCTGCTTATCCAAGCTCGTTATGTACGTGAAACCTATCAGTTCCTTTGTGTGCCAAGCCGCCTTATCACGATCAGGTTCGCAACACTGCTCCCTCCTCAAAGCTGGTCGTCCCGAACAGCTCCATCGTAGTGGGCCAGACGATCCAGGTGTACCACCAACATCTTCCCTCGGGGCACCTTCTGGATGCGGCAGACCACGTTGTTAGTCCTCTTCACCACCTGGTACGGTCCTTGCCATGACTGTTGAAGGTTTTCGATTGTTCGGTTTGCTCCCAGGTGTTCTCCTGAAGTACCGGCGTGCACTTCCTCCAAGACCTCCGAGACCTTACTTCGGGGATGTACCAACTGTTTTCTCTGCGTCTTCCCATCGGGCGATTCCCATACCCGGAACAACACGCCTTCTCTGATCTTCAGTGAGTCCCATTGGGCCCAGTACGACTTGTAGGTGGCCCTCCTCGGTGCGATATCCTCCCAGGTTGGTCTTGTACCTGCCTCCGCTTTCCTCAAGAGTGGTCCCAAGTCTGCGTCCGCCAGCTGTTCCCTTCTCAGGCCTGCGCTAACCCAGCCATCCGCAGGCACTGCCGTGACTACTCGGACTGCTGCGGCACGTTCCTTCTCTTCCACTCTTGTGCAATGGCCGCACTCCTCTGGGCAGGGTCTTCGGGACATGGCGTCTGCGTTACCGTGGCTCTTCCCTCTACGATGTTCGGAGGCAAAGTCGTACTCCTGCAGCCTCTGAACCCAACGTGCTGTGTGGCCTTCCAGGTTTCTAAAGTTCAGTAGCCAGGTTAGGGCGGAGTGGTCAGTCGTCAGGTGGAATGGCTGACCGTACAGGTCCTTGTGGAAGTGCTCCAAGGCCTTTACTACCGCCAGTAACTCTCGCCGGGTGACGCAGTAGTTCTTCTCTGCCTTGGCTGAAGACGCGCTGATATAGTCTCAGCAGTTGTCGAACCTTCTCGGGTTGTTCTGCAGTCAGGTGATCGGCCGCCCTCTCTAATAAGCCTTCCAGCCGGGGCCCCAGGTGCTGCGTTGGCACCGTCTCCTGTGCCTTGTCGATTGCTGTCAGATTAGCACGGGCTCGCACGTCCCCATCTCCGTTCCGGCCTGGACGTCGTGATCGGCGTCTGCCAGGTTGATCAGCCTCACTGGCACCTCTCGGCACGGCAATAATGCTCTTCATTCGCTGTCCTTCCAATCGCGCCGTCACCACCACCTCCTTTCTCGCGGGGACCCACGTCTTCCTTCAAGATGACCCTGCAGATTCCAGGGCGTTCTTCGGGTTGCCGGATTAGGACCTCTTCTCCATTGAGCCGCAGGGCCTTCCTGCCGTCGTCGACCGTCGCCTCGTGGCTCCTGAGGGCATACAGTCCCAGTATCACCTCCTCAGCCACCTCCGCGACGAACACCCACTGACGCACGGCACTCCGTCCCAAGGTCAACTGCAGCAGAGCCTCCCTCTCCACGGGCAAGGTGTCGCCCGATGCCGTCACTAGCTGGTATGATCGGCTTGGTTTCCTCGACGGCAAACCGTTGGCCACGTCAGGTCTGATGATGGTCACGGCTGCCCCGGTGTCTACGAGTACGCGGCACGGCTTCCCTCTGACCCAACCGTCCGCGATGAGGCTGTCATCCATACGTCGGATGACGGCGCGCAGTGTCACTCGAGGGAATAGTGGTGATGGCGCCGACGTGCTCCTCACCACGCCGGTCTTTACTCGTTCCTCCGGTTGCTGTTCCTGGTGTCGGTCATCTTCGCGGTCATCGTCGCGCCCAAGTTGCTATTTGCAGCTTCCGTCTTCGTTGTTAATTCGGTCTTCATTTCTTCCATCTTCTCGGTGATGTCGCTGTCCCGCTTCCTGACACCAATTGTGACTTTGTGGGTTCGTAGAATTAAAAGGCCGAGTTGCAGAAATTAAAAATCTCCTTTATTTCCGTTAAGATACACTGTTCAATTCTCACGTAACAACATTACATAATAACACAATCTTCCAAGGTCGATGACAATAACAGTGACAGCAGATTACATCATTAGCTCTCGTTACAATAACGCTTCCAGCTGTCTCTCGTTTCACAACTCTTGTTACACAACAACTTGCCACTCACTTTGGGATGCCGTCACATTCTTAAATGCCTAATTCATAATTCGAGACTCTTTCAGAAGAATAAAGAAACCGAATAATCAAGATATTACCAGAAATTTCCATTTATCTCAGTTTGTTTGTTTCGGTAAGTCTTTTATCTCAAGCGCTATGTTTATCTGCTTATGCAAGCTCGTTATCTACGTGAAACCTATCAGTTCCTTTGTAAGCCAAGCCGCGTTATCGCGATCAGGTTCACAACAGTATGGAAGGAGTCAGGAATGTAGGCTCACTGGTGTTCATGAGAGCCAGGTTATTGCTGTCAATGAAATTTGAGATTAGTTTGTCTCTTGCACAAGCCCAAGTTGGGCCCCATAGATAATGATGTGCACTGAGGTCTCCCACCAACAGAAAAAAATAATGGTAGCTGGGAAACCAGATATAAACTCTGTTTCATATAACCTTGCCCCGCTGACATGTATCACTCTGCGTGCAACTACCTTCCCCCTCATCCTAATTGGCTAATGCTTTTCCAGCCATAGTCATAGGCGGTTTCTTCCCGTCACATTTAAACCTGCAGTAAACGTCATAATAATTGCCAGGAAGATAGATAAAATCATACGAATAAGAATATGAAGGCATGCAAAAATAATGAAGTTTATAATGAAACTAAGCAAGTTGAAACAGGATGAATGAGCAATGAAACTGGAACAAGTTTATAATGAAAGGCCTTTGGCCTTTTCCACTGGGATTTTTTAAAACCAGCACACATACCTTGCAAAAATGCTTGTCTTTCAGTCTTAAAAGTCGTGTCACGCCATACTTGTCGTGTGTTTTTCTTTCATCCAAGTCTCGTCAAGGTAGTATATTTTGCGACTTGTATCTCGGTACAGTTTGATTGTCCTTAATTAACGTCTTCGCCACACAGCAATATCGCCCCTGGAGTGGTAAGTTTTCCTGTTGTCTCAATTTCACGTCGCGATGTTCCTACACATCTAACACCCACACCTGTAAGTTCAGGGCACAGCTGTTCGACTTCTCTCACTGACAAAGACGGATTCTTCTCTGTGAGTGCATTAAACACATGCACCACAATTCTTTTTTACGCCGCTTTGTAAGTTTTCCCTTGCGATGCTTCAGCAAAAAACTGGCGCTAAACTCTGCCATTATACATATAATAAGTACACGCGCAACAAACGATCAATAAAATAATTTAGCTCTGGCACTCGACATAGTACACCGTCGAATGGCGATATATGACTAATCCAGTTCAAAATAAGGTCAGTGATAAAAGTGATATAAACAAATATGTCATCACTACCGCTAAATCAAGTGCTATTGTGCCAAGTTCTTGAGAGCAAAGGAACCTCCTCTTTACTTCGTTTAAGAATTAACATGCATTTCAGATAAATCAACTCTGTTGCGTAATATATTTCATTAAAACAGTTTTGAAAATATAAATTTGACAATTCTCTTCCAACATATAAAGACATATCACCATGTTAAATAACGAACTAATTTTTACTGCACAACAGTCTGCACCACAACAGCAGTCAATGAGATGTGATAAGGTCATGTGACCGTTAAGAGATACGGGGCAATCTTATGTGAAACAAGGATTAATTTGGTATCGAGAGGTCATCAGTTGGAGGGGAATACATATTGCAAATGGCAAGTGGGATGGATGGCAATTTAATCCCTACAGCAACTGATTGGATTTCAGGCATAAGGATACAAATTCCATGTATATGTAACCCCTAAGGAGCATCATAGTAGCCCTGTGTGCAGGAATACTCTCTTCAGGTTCAAGGTCTCACCTTAGTGATGCATACTGCCAATTTTAAAACAGTCTTGTGGAAGTAGCTTAGTCTCTTGCACGTGACCAAAAATTCATTCTTATTGAACAAAACCCCCAGCTCTGGTTGATGTATTCTAATTCCACATATGTTCCACTGTATGATAGCCATGGTAACTCTATTGTAATGGGCTAGATTCTGACACGTAGATCTAAATTATGTTGACTTGTTGAATCACTTTACCCTTTTTCTTTGATGTTGAGCAAACACCTTTTATGGCAGGTTTATCCTGCTCCATCTCAGCCATATAAATGGACCCCCTTGCAGTTGTAAATTTCAGTTCAGGAACCCTGAACTGATTGTCAGTACAGATCGACAAAATGACAATTGCCAATCCAAGTTCTTTCCAGAAGACTCCTCAGGATATCATCTGTAAGGAGATCATCTCAATTTCCCTTAGATGAACAGGGAGAAATCTTAGCAATTTCTTTTAGGAAGTTAGTGCTTTCATATCCGGTCTTGAATTTCTTTAGTAAAGCTTGGTATACAATGGGCTGACTAGTCGTATTATTTTACATCAACAATTTGGAGGGAACTTAACTACGTTTTTTTATGAGCAAACAATTTTGCAGGTGTGGATAGAGATGTATGTGTTGATGTCAAATGTTCTGGTGGTGATCCAGGTACAATAATCTTGTCTGTAATGGTGGCCCTGTTTATATAACAAATTTGTGTTGTGATTTCCCATATTGGTGCTGGTCTAGTCACCACTGAGCTGTAGGTATGGGACCTTGGAAAAAGAGGGTTGGGGAATATGCAGGAGTTTCCATGCTTCCAATTAACTTGGATCTCTTGGATTGTTTGTTCCTCCATAAAGCAGGAACATTTTTGTGAACCAGATAAATGTTCTCTGCTACACTTAATATATGCTGCAGTGAATGTACACGCATCTTCAGGCAAGATGCCTCCACAGCTAACCCATTTAGGTACACCATTACAGAAGTCACTGGTATAGCCAAAGTGATGACACATATAACATCGCCAAGGGTTTGGTATATAAGGCCTAATCTCAATGGCATTACACCCTGCCTTAATTTGTGGGACATATACCCGATCAAAGGTAATGAACAGGTATGAGTAGACACCAGTTTCCGTTGCCCTTTTTGGTGAACATGGTACATTGCTATTAAACGTTGTTCTTCCATGTTTTCTTTAATTTCCTCATTTGACATACTGTCTAATGCAAGAGTGTTCATGACACCACACGAGAAATTCAGGGTCTTGTGTAAGTCCACCTGAAGCAGATAGATAACAACTTAGCTTTTAATGTTTTAACTGCCTGGAAGGCTGAATGTGCTTCAACCAGAAATGTGCCATACTGAGGTTTCGTGTATGACTTTACAGTATTGCATCAAGCCCCTTCTGAATAACAAAGGGATTTACCAATATAAATTTCCTTCCTACCTAAGTTATGGTTATTATCAACTAGTAGGGACCATTACACTCAACTACTTCCTTTACACAAAGTCTTTGTTATTTTTGTAGCTTTATTTGTGTTTGTATCATTTTAATCTTTTACAATTGCAAATACCTCCAGTGCTCACATCTTGTATGCCACTGGCTTAGGTGAGAATCCTGACCTGGTCTTTGCTGACCTCAGGGTCACACCTCCCTGTGTATAGGTAGAGGTACTCAATTGCTTTCAGGAGTGCTTCAGCTCATGCAATGTCCCCTGCCCAGAATTGATCTTTAATATCATATATAAACACAGTTCTACAAAGGACCAAGTGCTGGGAATTGCATTACACAGTCACCCTCATATCCATCACACTGTATTCAGGGAGGAATTAGTAAGTCAAACAAGTGTGTGGACCAAAGTTATTTGGGAGGAACCCCTTCGAGGGACTGGCTATGGGCTCCAGGATTACCATATACTCTACCTATTACAGTAGGCCCCTGATGGGTATGATGTAAAAGGGGATATACACACATATTAAGAATAAAGTCGATATACTCCATGACATATTGCAGAAGACCTCGAGGTATTGCAAGGTAGTAGCCATAAAACTTTTCAGTCACTTTCCCTAAAAAATAACTACAAATATTTGTCTCTGTAAAGATAGATTATATAAAGCATACAGGAACTTGATACAGAATGTAAATAGTGCTCAGTACACCTAATTTAATACATAAGGTGTAATGTTTAAGATTTCTTTTTTAACATAGTCTATTGTAATTAGCAAAGGGTGAATCTGTTGCTGTTGCTGTCGCCGTTGCTGTGTATTAGTATCAGTATTAATTTTAGTAGTACTATTTCTATAACTTTTACTATTGCTATTACAGTTGCTGTTACTGTTACGGTTACTGTTACTGTTACTGTTATTATTGTTACTGTAACTGTTACGATTATGGTTACTGTAACGATTACGGTCACTGTTACTGTTACGGTTATTATTATTATTGTTATTGTTGTTATTATTATTATTATTATTATTATTATTATTATTATTATTATTATTATTATTATTATTATTATTATTATTATTATTATTATTATTATTATTATTATTATTATTATTATTATTATTATTATTATTATTATTATTATTATTATTATCATCGTTATCGTTATCATTATTGTTGTTGTTGTTATTATTGTTGTTTTATTATTGTTATTATTATTGTTATTATTATTGTTATTGTTATTATTATTGTTATTATTGTTATTATTGTTATTATTATTGTTATTGTTATTATTATTGTTATTATTGTTATTATTGTTATTGTTATTATTATTATATTATCATTATCATTATAATTATAATAATAATAATAATAATAATAATAATAATAATAATAATAATAATAATAATAATAATAATAATAATAATAATAATAATAATAATAATAATAATAATAATAATAATAATAATAATAATAATAATAATAATAATAATAATAATAATAATAATAATAATAATAATAATAATAATAATAATAATAATAATAATAATAATAATAATAATAATAATAATAATAATAATAATAATAATAATAATAATAATAATAATAATAATAATAATAATAATAATAATAATAATAATAATAATAATAATTATCATTATCATTATCATTATGATTATCATTATCATTATCATTACTATTATCATTATTATTGGTGGTGGTGGCGGTGGCGGCGGAGGCGGCGGTGGCAGTGGTGGTGGTATTTTTGTTTCTGTTGCCGTCATCATCAGCGTCGTCATCAGCGTCGTCATCATCATCGTCATCATCATCATCATTGTCATTGCAGTGGTGAATGTTTCTGTTGCAAACATTATCGAAACAGTGTGATTATTTTTACATGTTCTGTAACTTTGGTATATAAGTAAAGCTAGGCTAATTCATATGTCAATTAGTGTATGCAGATGTTTAGAAATCTTCTCTTTGATTTTCCAAAAGCGAACTCAAACCATGATAATCGTTAACACAGGTAACATGAACATTTACTGCGTTTCCTAGTTTAGAAATTGTCTTTAAAACAATCATGACAGCAAAGTATATTTTGCTAGTAATTCTGAAGAATAATACATTGTCATGTGTTATATTTCAGCTATGGAAAGTGATAAGAATAAAGTCTTCAAAAATGTACAAGATGATACTGAAGCAAAGGAATTAATAGCGCAAAACATCCCATGTGCAGATGAAGCAAAGGAAAATGAAGAGGAATCTGCGAAAGAAACTTCAACTGCTTTTAATGTTTGTGTAGCTGCTGGACTGGATATCTCTAAATTGCAAGATGGACCTGAGGTAATATATGGTAACTTGTGAGTTCGTAGAATTAAAAGTCCAAGTTGCAGAAATTCAAAATGTTCTTTATTTGCATAGAAATACACTTTGTACACCTTACAGTAGCAGAATTACGTCACATACACAATTACAATCTTCCAAGGTCGTTGTCCACAAACAAACAGCGCTCAGAGTTGCAAGATACTCTGTTTACAACAACAACTTTCGTTACAACTCCATTTAAGACTGCTAGATACCTGGCGTGTCGCGATCTCTTATATACGACCATTGATAATTCTAAACTGTTCTAAAGCAAACAAGAAACCTTATGTTCTCTATCAAGATGTCACTAGAATTTTCCATCCATCTCACCTTATCTGCCTCGACAGACCTTTATCTCCACACTATCTTTATTAGTTCCTTTGTGTGCACAAGCCGCACTATTGCAATAACGGATTCCTGACATTGCTCCCTCCTAAAGGCTGGTCGTCTCGAACAGCACCATCGTAGCGGGCCAGACGATCCAGGTGTACCACCAACATCTTCCCTCGAGGCACCTTCTGGATGCGGTAGACCAAGTCGTTAATCCTCTTTACCACCCAGTACGGTTCTTGCATTGGTTGCTGAAGTTTCGGGCAACGTGCCTTGTTCCGAATAGGGTGGTACAACCAGACCAGGTCACCTTGCTGGAACCCATGGCTGTTGACTTGCCTGTCGTATCGGATCTTGTTGTAATTTACGTCCTCCAATGTTAAGTCATATCGGACGGTGAATGAATTGGATGAAATGACAAATGAGCCCAGGGTCCATGGAGCTTAGAGTTACCCGACATTCGTCTTGAAGGATAAGGCAAAACCCCGGAAGGTAACTCACCCTGACCAAGATTCGAACTCGGGACCTCTTGAACTCGGGTCTTCAGGCGGTCGCTCGCCTTCTGGATGTTCTGACGAGCCATCTCATGCATGTTGTGGAGATTGTCCACCAGGTTCTCCACATACTCGGTTGCTGGCTGTTTTGCGTCTGTGGGACTCTCAAAAGCCAGGCCACAAGGGAGGCGTAACTCTCGGCCGAAAATTAAGCTGGCTGGTGTCATCCCAGTGGTATCATGTGTTGATGAGCGGTAGATCAGCAAGAACAGTGGCACCTTGACGTCCCAGTCTCACTGATGGCTGGCCATGACCTTCCTCACCTGTTCTTCTAAGATCTTGATGTACCTTTCGACCATGCCATCCGACTGGGGATGTAGAGATGTTGTGCGGATCTTGTTAACCCCAAGTCTTTCTAGTGACTCCTTTATTAGGTCGGAATTAAAATTGGTACCCTGGTCACTGTGGAGCTCTAACGGCACCCCTAAACGGTAGATCAGCTGCTCCACGAGGCAGTCTGTAATTATCTTCGTCTCCTGGTTCGGGATGGTACACACCTCCGGCCACTCGGTCGGACACTGAGAATGGTCCAGCTATGTCGACAGCGATGCGTTCGAATGGCGCTTTGACGTTGTACTGCTGCATGTTACCCCGGCTCCTAGTCTGGGGGCCGCGACTGACATTGGCGGCACCATCTCTCAGGGTCTGCTCGAAGCCTCAGCCAGTAGCAGTGCTGTCGGAGTTTGTCGATAGTCCGAGTTGCTCCCAGGTGTCCTCTGAAGTACCGGCGTGCATTTCCTCCAAGACTTCCGGGACCTTACTCCGGGGAAGTACCAACTGTTCTCTCTGCATCTTCCCATCAGGTGATTCCCATACCCGGAACAGCGCGCCCTCTCTTATCTTCAGTGAGTCCCATTGGGCCCAGTAGGACTTGTATGTGGCGCTTCTTGGTGCGATGTCCTACCAGGTCGGTCTTGTCCCTTCCTCCACATCTCTCAAGAGTGGCCCCAAGTCTGTGTCCGCCAGCTGCTCCCTTCTCAGGCCTGCGCTATCCCAGCCATCCGCAGGCACTGCAGTGTCTTCAACGGGCTGTCTAGCCTTCCAGGTTTCTAAAGCTGTGTAGCCAGGTTAGGGCAGAATGGTCAGTCCTCAGGTGGAATGGCTGACCGTACAGGTACTTGTGGAAGTGCGCCATGGTCTTTACTACCGCCAGTAACTCTCTCCGGGTGACGCAGTAGTTCTTCTCTGCCTTGGATAGCGTCTTGCTGTAGTATGCTATAACCCGCTTGTGGCCGTCCTGGACTTGGGATAGGACACCTCCAATGCAGTGGTCGCTGGCGTCGTTGTCCACCAGAATGAAGACGCCACCTGGTTGTGGGAATCCCAGAATAGGAGCACTACACAGTATCTTCTTCAGGTGCTGGAAAGCGTCATCGGCGTCATCCGTACACACATAAGCTCGGTGTTCCTCTATCAGGCGGGTGAGGGGCTTGGCGATGTTGGAGAAGCCCTTTATGAAACGGCGGTAATAACTGCACAGCCCCAAGAAACTGTGCAATTCTCTCTTATACTTTGGCCGAGGCCAAACTCTCACGGCCTGTGTCTTCTCCGGGACTGTGGCCACTCTGGTTGGTGAGACTATGTGGCCCAAGTAGTTCACTTCCTTGCAGAAGAGCTGGCACTTCTTTGCATTAAGCTTCCAATTGGTCGCCTGCAGTCTCTGTAGCACCTTGCTCAGGTTTTCCAGATGGTCTTCGAAGGTCTTACCTAGGATGATGATGTCATCCAGGTGTAGCAGGCAGGCGTCATAAGTCAACCCTCTCATCACTGACTCCACTAGGCGTTGGAAGCTACCTGGTGCGTTACAGAGGCCAGAGGGCATATCTGTGAACTGCCAAAGCCCTTGGCCTGTCGAGAATGCAGTCTTTTCCTTGTCTCTCGGGTCTAGAGCCACCTGCCAGTAACCAGACTTCAGGTCCAGGGTTGAGAACCACTGTGTACCAGCTAGCGTGTACAGGGTGTCGTCAATCCGGGGTAAGGGGAAACAATCCTTCCGGGTGACAGTGTTCAACTTCCTGTAGTCCACGCAGAAGCGTAGCTCGCCGTTCTTCTTTGTCACCAGAACTACAGGGGAACACCAAGGGCTGTCAGACTCTTCAATTACTCCCCTGGATTTCATGTCGTCTGCCATATCCCGTACCGCCGCCTGTTTTGCCAGCGGAACGCGTCTAGGTGGTTGCCGATTAGGCCAGGCATCTCCGGTGTCGATGCGGTGAAGCACTTTGTTCGTGCGGCTGTAGTCACTGTTTCCTCGGCTGAAGACGCGCTGGTATCGTCTCAGCAGTTGCCGAACCTTCTCGAGCTGTTTTGCGGTTAGGTGGTCGGCTGCCCTCTCCACTAAGTTTACCAGCCGGGGCCCCAGGTGTTGTGTCGGCACTGGCTCTTGGGTCCTGTCGATTGGTGTTACGCTGACCACGGGGTAGCACGTCCCCAACTCCGTCCCGGCCTGGACATCGTGATTGGTGTCTGTTACGTTGAGCAGCCTCACTGGCACCTCTTCTCGGCATGGCAAAAATGTCCTGGCTACACAAAGGCCGTGCACAGGTGTCTTCTGGTCCAGCATCATGTTCTTGGTTCGCTGGTCTTCCAGTCGCGCCGTCACCACCACCTCGCTTATCGTGGGGACAACCACGTCTTCCCTCAAGACGACTCTTCACATACCCAGGCGCTCTTCAGCTGTCGACGTATCACTTCGTCTCCATTAAGCCGCAGGACCTTCCTGCTGACGTCGACTGGCGCCTCGTGGTTCCTGAGGGCATCCAGTCCCAGTATTACCTTCTCAGCTATCTTCGCGACGATCACCCACTGACGGCGGCGGCGCCTGTGGTAGTGGTGGTCCAGTTAATATGCTTTTCATCCGCAGATTGTTTCAGTAGCACTACTGCAAATTGTACAATAACATCAGTAACAACCACTATAATTTCTACATAGTGAACAGAATTTAACTTGTGCAATGTAGCTGCAATGCTTCTTGCAAGCATTTCTGCTCATCAGAACTGGAAAGAGAGGTAATGAACGGGTTTTTAGGGGAAGGGATGGAAGAAACATTCTATGCCTCAGTTAAGGTATTATCTCCAATATACTTGGTAACTTGGTACTTGTATACTTGGAAACCAGTTTTATAAAAAAAACACCTTTTCTTCTGGATCTAAAAGCTTTTGTTGACATTGCAATTTTAATTTCAAACAGGAAAACGATAACACAATTTTCAATAGTATGTCTTCTACTGAAGTGGAGAGCTCTGTGATATGTAGACAAAAATGCACTGGGAGGTGTTCAGAAGTTGTGCAGTTCAATCGTTGTCTTCATGAAAGCTTGTCTCTGATTTAAGAAGACAGTAACCAATAGTTCAGCATAAAAGCATGGTGAACTGCAAGTTTTAACATTATATTAAACTTTTAACATAACATTAGCAAACAAAAAGTTACTTTTTTTTTTATGCATTGAACATTTGAAACTGGCCTTTAGAAAGGTTAAATGATTTCAGTTGTTGAAAGGACTTTGAAAAAAGTTAATTTTGTGTTATTATGATAACTGTAATGCTAAATGCATTGATTTTTTCAGTTATTTGCTATTCTGCAACTTGATCCTGTTCATATGATACTGTTTTTGCAAGCTGGATGGTTGTCAAGACCACAATAACACAAGCTTTGCTACTGTATGTATCTATACAATGGTAATACTGCTTTTAGTTGATAAATAGACTTGACAAGCCCTCTTCTCCCAGCTGATCATATTAAATATGCCCAGTTGCCAACTTTGATGGATAACACATAGAATGTATGAGAGCAGAGGCCTATATACAACTTTATGACCCTGAGGCCTTTTTCAAGCTTGTATGCAAATTCAGAGTGTTACAGATTTCCATCATGCACATGGGAAAATATTAAATTCCATTGTATATTAACTTTAAAGAGAGTCGATTAAAGACACTAGACAACACTTACTTTTAAATTTTTCCGGAACATGTTTCTGAGGCTTTGCCTCTATCATCGGCCGACTCTCGACTGGTTCTCGTTGGTGTAGCTGACGATATTTTGTCACAGGTCTCCTCTGGTGGCGGTTCAAGGAACTTGCTGAACAAATCTTTCTGGGGAATGTCGAATTGAATACTACTAGGAACAAAGTATTCAATTTCGACATCCCCCAGAAAGATTTGTTCAGCAAGTTCCTTGAACCGCCACCAGAGGAGACCTGTGACAACATATCGTCAGCTACACCAACGAGAACCAGTTGAGAGCCGGCCGATGATAGAGGCAAAGCCTCAGAAACATGTTCCGGAAAAATTTAAAAGTAAGTGTTGTCTAGTGTCTTTAATCGACTCTCTTTAAAGTTAATTTATCATAACAACACTATTTTCAACACTTCCAAGAAAGGAATTCCATTGTATATATTTTAATTTAAAATTACAGACTGAATGAATCACTAATTGGTATACTATACTATGGCTTGTCAGAGCTTTTTTTTTTTTTTTTTTTTTTTTTTTTTTTTTTGAGTGGAGGAAAAATCCATTTATGGATTTGCACTGTGTTGGAGGGCACAGTGGGGTATGTGGACTTCACCTCAAGGGTACTACTCCACTAAAAAACCTCCACCGGATTGGGAAGGAGAAATGAGCTGCGGTACCGCCTAAAGCATCCACGCATTCCAGGAGGGGATCTTAGCTGTCTCGCAGTGCGCTTCAGCAGAGTGGGTTTCTGGTGCAGGGATTCAGGCTTGACATGAAGCCCAGCCTGATCCACTGCCTATTTTGGGTGGTATTTGGTAGGATTTCTGGTGTTATTTGTTGGGAAGTTTAGGATAATTTATCACGCTGTAGCGCTGTGTCTTAAGTTCAGGTGTTTCATTGTCACTGCAAGTAATACTTAACAGCATGTCAGTGATAATCTATTATACTTACTGCTATCTTGCTAAACCTAAATATAAATCTAGTTTGCATTATCGGTATTTGCCTTTAATGGTCAGGTGTAATTATCTGCTGTCAGCATCGTTAGGTGTGTGAAAAACCTTCTGATAGTCCATGTATCTGCTTGGTCGATATTTTATAGTGCGTACTCGGTGGGCGGCCTACCTATTCAATTGTAGGTGCGAGCCTGTGCCACTCACGGGAGACCCTCTATCCCCGGGGCTGCCTTGGCCAATGATTGGTGCAAGGACTTGAGGGCTGTGGGAGGTGTGTGTGTATGTTAATGTACGTGTATGGGTGTGTGTTTATCTCCGGTCAGCGATGTCAAGCATCTGGAACGTTAACTAGGTTTTCTAGATATGGTTGTAGGTCTACCTCTGGCTTCCCAAGATTAATTGTTCTTTCAAAAATAGACAGTGACCTTGCGTGTTTATCGTGTTTTGTGTCATATTCCCTTAGTGCCTGTATTAGTTGATTGTGGTTTAGGTTCTTCTTGTCAAGTAGGTTGAAGCTGAGCCTTTTGATAAATTGCTCGATGGAATGCATTTTTAACTCCTCGTGGAGTTGGTATGCTGGTGCGAGTGGTGGTAGTCTGGTAATAATCCAAAGTATTCTATTTTGCATTGGTGGCAATCTTTTAATGTGTGTTTTGGCTGCATGTTCCCATACGGGGGCAGTGTAAGTTAGGATGGGTCTAGTAAGTGTTTTAAATAGTGTTTTTCCCAACTCTAGTTTTAGTGAGCTGTTTGTATTAATAATTGGGTATACTTTATTTAATTGAACATCTGCTTTAGCTCTTACTGTGTTAATATGTTGTTTCCACGTAAGGCCCTGATCCGTTGTTACACCTAAGTAGGTGATTGTGTCCTTCCATTCGATTTCCTCGTTCCGGAATGTTAGTGGTATTAGCCCATGTTTATTGTGGCGGTGCTTGATTCGTTTGGTAAATATTACTGCTTGACTTTTCCGCGCGTTAACTTTTATGCGCCATTTGGTGAGCCATGGCTCTAGGTTGGTCAAAGCATTACGTAGCCTTTTGGCTATTATTCTGGGTGCGGTCGATTGTGTTGCTAGTGCTGTGTCGTCGGCGTATAAGTATCTATCTACTCTCACTGTTTCTGGGATGTCATTGATGTATAAATTAAATAGGACTGGTCCTAGTAGACTACCTTGGGGGACTCCTGCTCTAATGTGTTTTAATGAGGAGGTTTCGTTTTCTATGCTTGTGTGGAAGGTTGTATTAGAGAGATAATTCTTGATGATAGTTACTAAGGAATCCGCGAACCCTAATGTTACAAGTTTTTGGAGTAGTCCAGCATGCCAAACGCGGGCAAAGGTCCTTTCGATGTCTAGTAGGATGACACCTGTTGATCGATTAGTGGTGAAGCCTTTCGTAATTGATTCGGTTAATGGGAGCAGTTGCAGTGTTGTCGAGTGTTGGCTTCTAAACCCAAATTGCTCGTTAATAAGTATGTTGTTCTTTATTATGTGTGTATTAATGCGTTTTAGTAGTATCTTTTCCAGAACCTTGCTCATTGTATTTAGAAGGCTAATTAGCCTATAGTTTTCTGGAAGCCATTGGCTCTTTCGCGGCTTGGGAAATAATAGTATTTTGGCTTCCTTCCATTGAGGAGGAAATATACCTATTTTTTAATGGTGTGATTGAATATGTTCGCTAGTAACTTCAATGCATTCGTTGGTAGATGTTTAAGTGTAATATTTGGAATTTGGTCTGGCCCTGGGGCCTTTCTTGTAGGTAAGTGCTTAATTATCCATTTGATTTCTCCCGCATTAGTTCTGCGTGTTTTATTGTGTGTTTGGGTGTGGTCCAGATTATCTATTATTGCTTCCGTTTTGGCTACGAAAGCATGGTCTGATGAATGGGCATTTGGTTGGAAGGTTGCTTCAAGGGTATCGGCAAATGCTTTGGCTTTGTCTCGGGGAGTTTCGGCAATTCCAGTAGGCATGTGGAGGGGGGGAGGGACGTGTGTATATATGCGGGTAAGACATTTCGTTATGCGCCATATAGTATGGTTTTGAAGATGTATTTCGCTTAGTATGTCATTCCATTGGTTGCTGGTGTATTCTCGGATGTGTTTGCTAGCTAGATTGTTTAATTCGTTGTACCGGTTACGATGTATTAGGTTGCGGGATCTTTGCCATTGACGTCTAGCTCGATTTCTTTCTTGGATTATTACTCTGATATCGCAGGGAAAACATTTGTTTGTCGACATTGGATATCTAATAGGGATGTGTTCCTTTGTGGCTTTCTTTATCACTTTGACTAATTTGTTTATTGCTTTGTCCTGTTCGTCATGTGTTAATATAGGTGTTTCCTCGATTGTGTTATTCAACATGGTTTCAAAAGCCTCCCAGTCTGCTTGTCTATAGTTTGGCTTGGGGGGTTCTGTTTTAAATGCTAAGGGGGCTTCAATTTCTAATAAAACTGGGAGATGGTCGGATGTTAAATCATTGATTGCATGTATGTTGGTGTTGTGGGTGATGTTTTTAAGTAGCACAATGTCGAAAATATCTGGTCTGTGGTTCTATATTCTGGGTATGTATGTTGGTTCCTCTGGTCTGGTTAGTAGAATGTTGGAGTTGTTAATATAGGCAAGAAATTTGTTGCCGGCAGTGTTTATTGTTTGACAGTTCCAGAGGAAGTGTTTAGCATTTAAGTCTCCGGCTAAAACTACTTTGTGTGCCGTGCTCATGAGTGTGTTTAGGTCATCTGTGTCGATATCGCCCGAAGGGTTGTATGCCATGATGAAGGTGACATCTGCATTGTGTAATTTAACCCTAACGGCTGTAGCTTCTAAGCGGTTTAATTGTGGTAGAGATGCTTGGTGATGTTGGATGGACTTTTGTATTACTATGGTTGTCCCTCCCCCTCTTCTATTTCTGTCGTTTCTGTAAACCGAATAACCAGGGACTGCGAAGCGATCTGTAGGTCCCAGTATTGGTGAATTTGTGCAAGCAACTCATACATGAGTGGTGTCAGTTGGATGTGCCATAATTGCCAAAACTTTTGGACTCACCTCCTAACCGAATCCAGTCAGTTATCAGGTCTAGAGGTGGTGTTAAGCATTATTAATGTTAAGTTGACCAAGGGTGACTAATTTTTTGTCAGCTGAGCATATTTTAATCATTTAAAAGTCCATCTCATAAAACTGCAGTTTTGTTACAAACATGAAATATAGTTAATTTGAAAAGGTAAATTGGAACTAACGCTGTAAAGTAATGTAATAATTAAAATTATACTATGAGTCGACTGAGACACTCTGTACATCACATATCACAAAATTTTCTTTTAACTCGTTGAAGGAAAATTTGTGGTATGTGAAGTACAGAGTATGTCAGTCGACTCATAGTATAGTTTTAATTATTAAATATAGTATTTGTTTAAATTTATTGGGAGTTGATTAATGACACTAAACAACACTTACTTTTAAATTTTCCTGGAACTAGTTTCAGAGGCCTTCCCTCTATCATCAGCTGGACATCGACTAGTTCTCCTTAGTGTAGCTGGCAATATTTTGTCATCAGTCTCCTCTGGTGCCAGTTTGAGGAACTTGCTGAACAAATCTTTCTGGGGGATGTCGAAATTGAATACTTTGTTCCTATTTTTTGAAATAAAGATTTGTTCCCATGTGGACAGTTCTTGTTTTCCTGTTGTATGTTTTAGTAATTTTGGTTCTGGATTTATGTTGTGGTTTTTTTCCCAAATATACTTGGCAACTGCTGATTTTTCTAATTGTTTGTATTTTATGTTCCTAAAGTGTTCCTTTGCTCTTGTTTCTAAATTTCTTTTGGTTTTTCCAATATAAATTTGACTACAGTCACAGCATTCAATTTGATATATCCCAGATTTTTTGTTAGATGGAATGGCATCTTTGATGTTTGAGCAAATTAGGTTTTTTAAGGAGTAATGGTTCACTGGTGCTAGTTGAATGTTTTGTTTTTTGAAGACTTTTTTGAATTTATCAAAGGCACATTGATGGTAAGTGACTTTTTTGAAGATCATTTTAGTTTCTGTAGCTGAGAGGGTTGTGGCTTCTTTTAGTAGTTTCTTCTTTTTTTGCTAAGTTCACTTTTTTGTCTACTAATGATTTGGGAAAGTCATTTTTCTGTGCTATTTCAATAATTTTGATGTATTCTACTTTGTATTCTTCTGCTGTGGGATGTTGACCAGTCTGTGTGCTAAACTATTAAAGATTGCCTGTTTGTGGGATCTTGGATTGTAGCCATTAGCTTTTATGTAGTTGTCTGTCTGTGTTGGTTTTCTGTAAATGCCAAAGTTTATTCTATTTTTATTTATGATTATTTTTAGATCTAAAAATGGTAAATACTCGTCTTTTTCAACTTCTACAGTGAACTTGCCTTTTTCTTGAATATTTAAAAGTTTTAGTGCATCACTGATGTGTTTTTTGGCATTATGGCAAATATGTCAGACAACAAAATTATTGAAATAGCACAGAAAAATGACTTTCCCAAATCACTAGTAGACAAAAAAGTGAACTTAGCAAAAAAGAAGATACTACTAAAAGAAACCACAACCCTCTCAGCTACAGAAACTAAAATGATTTTCAAAAAAGTCACTTACCATCCATGGGCCTTTGATAAATTCAAAAAAGTCTTCAAAAAACAAAACATTCAACTAGCACCAGTGAACCATAACTCTTTAAAAAACCTAATTTGCTCAAACATCAAAGATGCCATTCCATCTAACAAAAAATCTGGGATATATCAAATTGAATGCTGTGACTGTAGTCAAATTTATATTGGAAAAACCAAAAGAAATTTAGAAACAAGAGCAAAGGAACACTTTAGGAACATAAAATACAAACAATTAGAAAAATCAGCAGTTGCCATGCATTTTTGGGGAAAAAAAAACACAGCATAAATCCAGAACCAAAATTATTAAAACATACAACAGGAAAACAAGAACTGTCCACATGGGAACAAATCTTTATTTCAAAAAATAGGAACAAAGTACTCAATTTCGACATCCCCCAGAAAGATTTGTTCAGCAAGTTCCTCGAACTGCCACCAGAGGAGACTGATGACAAAATATTGCCAGCTACACCAAGGAGAACCAGTCGATGTCCGGCTGATGATAGAGGGAAGACCTCTGAAACTAGTTCCGGGAAAATTTAAAAGTAAGTGTTGTTTAGTGTCATTAATCGACTCCCAATAAATTTAATTTATACAACACTGTTTTCAACACTTCCATGAAAGGATTTATAGTATTTGTATGTAACATTTGGAGTTTCTTATTACTGTAACTTCACTTCCTATACCAGAACTTACTGTAACATGTTCTGGAGATTGCTGTCTCCATCATCAGCATTGAAGTAATTCACAGTGATTCAAAACTGATGATGCAGATAACAACTTCTGAAACATATTCCAGTAGGTTCTGGCTAGAAAGTGAAGTTAAGAGTGATAAAAAAACTCCAAATTTTATGTATCACTGAAAACAGTTTGTGTTTTCCCTCAGGAAAAGTTAAATATCTTTTCTATTAAGTTAATTGGGAGTCGATTAATAACACAAAACAACACTCACTTTTTTGTGTTATTAATCGACTCCCAATTAACTTAATTTATACAACAACACTGTTTTCAACACTTCCATGAAAGGATTTATCTTTTCTATGTCTCTTTCTCTTTTGTCAGTGGAACTCATGCAATTCTTTTTTTCTCTCTTGCATTAGTGGGACGCTATGCTAAACAACATTGTGCTTGTGGCTAAAAGTGGTGGTGAAAGTGCTGCTCATCAGCCCAAAACGCTCAGTGAAATAGTTGAATTTAAGAAAAAATATCCTAATGCAGAAGTACTTGTATTAAAGTAAGTAAATTGGCTTTTCTCAGATTTAAAAAGAACCAAAGGAACAAAAGAAAGGGAACATTTCTTAAGCTTGCAGTTTAAGGATAAGAAATTCATGTTGTTTACAATGAAATGAGTTATAATAAGACTGATGTTCAAGATTATGTTAGTATATACACAAAATAATGAACCACTTGGCTGAAAACTCTCTTGTGAAGCAAATTCATACTAAGTATAGACTCAATCTTTAGTTCCATCTTGCATTTATTAATCTGATACAAAACATGACAAATATCCATCAGACCTGATCATTTATAAATAAGGAAAATATGCATACAAACTGTGCCTTTCATAAAGAGGCAGGTGATGGTGTTGGGTAGTTATAAGGATTAGTTGTATTTTTGGAACCCTTTTAAATTGAAGGTCCTGAGCCAAGAACAAGAAAAGCTCCAGAGCATGTTTGGACAGTGTATATGAAATTACTGTGTCATTTCGTGTGTATTTATGGTCTCTGCTCATTATTGCTATTGTTCTAGGGTTGATTTATGTCATACTCCATGAGCATAAAATTAATAATTTTGGTGGGATTCTTTTGATCATTAATCTGTATTTCTTTTCAAATCTCAAAATATGAAATTTTGGTAAGCCTTTCAGCTTTTTCTAAACCTTTTTGTTTGTTGATTACACATCCTATGCATTCTATATACAATCTTCCAATTATCTCACAAACCATTTAAGACATTCTTAGTTGAATTAAGCGAGTATTTCTGTCATCTACAAGGGCTGTTCCAAAATTACCCAACCTAGCAAACAAATTACAATAACAAAAAAACATTTATTTCTCTTCATAATCTCCTTTCAGCTCAATACACTTTTTCCAGCAATGTTTGATAGCTTTGATGCCAGTTTAGAGTGAGAACCGCTTAGCTCCGTAAAATAGCTCCATAGTCAGTGATGGGAGCATTCCTGTAACTTGTCCTAATTTTTCACAAGTGAGATACAGTGTAAACATAACCCACCCTCAATTAGCGTGAAAGTTCACTGTCCAAAATCTTCCAATTATTAGTGGATAAATGTCCATTTCTTATTTACATATTGATTATTTTAAGTACACTTTTTAGGCTATACTTCCATTTGGTTTTGAACATGGCTTCACTCCATATCATATTGTATGTTTATGGATTATAACTGGATTCATTTTCTTTGAGAAATAAGAAGTAATCATAGATTTGAAATTTTTGTCCAAAATGAGAGAAAGAGAAGTATCTGCAGCTATAGTAGACAAATAATAGAAGGTATACTGTAATAACTTAAAGATTCATAAAAATGTTTTAGTGCTTCTCAGTTTTACAGCTGAGGACCTAACATTCTAAACGTGCTAAGGACCAAATAACATTTTTGGGTATTTATATTACTATATTACTAAATTTTGCAAGTCAAGCAACTATTCATAAACACTATTACCAGAGAACAGTGAAAAACATAAGTATAGAAGGTATCTTACACATCATAATTTCAATTTCAATTTTCAATTTAATTTTCAATTTATTCATCCCCTATATTTCATACAGAGGATACGTCATTTTACATTATAAGAAAAACATAAAAATACACCCAAAAGTGTACTATATGCACTGCTTAGAAACTAAAATGTACATTGTTTATTTTCCATTTTTTGCTTTGTACTCTTCCACATTTTAAAAAGCTTGTTCTGACAAATACCTTTTTATATTCTTAATATTACATAGTTTAGTATTCTTTATTTTACCTGGCAATCTATTATACATGTCTTTTCCGATACTTTCTAATGATCTGTTGTTTAGTGTTCCCCTTAGTGTGGTCCTAAAATAGTCAGCTTTATTCCTTACATTATATGAGTGTACATTACAGTTCTTTTTACATGTATTCCTTTCTATTACATATTTAATGCTTTCATATATGTATATGCATGAAACAGTTAAAATATTATGCTTCTTAAATATCTGCTTACAGCTAGATCTTCTCACAATATTTTCAATTATTCGGATAGCTTTCTTTTGTAATCTGAAAATTTTTAACACCTCTTTTGCATTTATATTACCCCATAAAGATATCCTATATTTTTTATGTGAATAGATAAATGCATAATACACTTGTTTTAAGGTTTTATTATCCATAGTTCATCTAACTTGTTTCATTACGTATATACCTTTATTTAGTTTTTTTATTATATGTTCTATGTGTTGCTTCCACCCTAGGTGTTTATCAATTACTACCCCCAAAAATTCTGTGTGGCATGTTTCTAGAATACTTTCACCATCAACGTAATTTTTATATTTGTTGAACACTTCTTGAGCTCGAACTTTATCCAGCATGTCTTATTTAAATTTATCATTAGGTCTAAGTTTAAGGAATACTGTTTTACTATTTTTAGGATTTCCTTTGCTTTATCTTCCATTTCTCTTTCTGTAGATTCATTTATCATTATGCTTATATCATCTGCATATCCTATTACAGTACCACCATGCTTCCTTATAAACTCAAAAAGGTCATTTATATAAAGTAAAAATAAAAATTGTCCCAATTTTGAACCTTGAGGTATACCTGATGTTACATATCTCCAGTCTGACTTAATATTTTCAATTTCTCCCTTTGTGTTCTTAAAATTTACTTCCACCCATTGCATTCACTTTTTTAGATAAGATTCAACCCAATGTTGTGCAATTCCCCGTACCCCATATCTGTTTAATTTTTCTATTAGTAGTTCTAAGTTAACGCAATCAAAAGCTTTACTTAGATCCATGAACACTGCAATAACTATTTCTCTTTTATTTAAGGTATTTATTATTGTGCTATTCACTTTATCTATCGCTTGTATTGCGGATTTGTGTTTTTGAAATCCATATTGTTCCTCCGCTATAATGTTCAGTTTTTTAATGTAAGACTGTAATTGTTCTAAAAATACCCCTTCTATGATCTTCGAGTAACTACCACATAGTGTAATCAGTCTGTAATGTTCCTTTTCTAACTTTCCAATTTTCTGTTTGTATATTGGTCTTACAATAACTTTTTTTAGTGTATCTGGAAAAATTCCCTGTGTCAGAGAGGCATTTATAATATGGCTCAATACCTCTGCCGTTTCCAGCTTTATAGCTTTGACAATTTCGTTTGAGATTTCATCCAAACCGCTAGATTTTTTAAATTTTAACTTATCTATTTCTTTTATTACATCGTCTTTAGCTATCTCAAAAATTGCCATTGACTTTAGCTGTGTTTTCTGTGTGATTAAGTTTTTGTCCTGTGAAGAAGTATGTATGGTTTTGAGTTTTTTAACTGGTTATTAAATATATTACAAATCTCTTTTGGACTTTCAATTACTTTATCATTATGCTTTATTTTTATGTTTTCAATTTGTTTACTGTTATTATTCTTATGGATTCTGTTTACAATATTCCATATTGCTTTTGTTTTATTTTCTGATCTTTCAACTATTTCTCTATTGTAATTTGTTTTTGCAATTTCTATAAATCTCTTTGTTATTACATTATAGTCATTTATATATTTTAATGTTCTTTCATTCATATGTGGTGTTTTTGTTGAGTTTAGAAAGTGCATTTGTTTGAGGGATATTTTTATACCTGTTGTCATCCAGGGTTCCGGTTTTTTATTTTTTCCGCCTGCGCTAATTTTAATCCTTGTCAATGGGATTTCGGTGTCTAAACCGCACTTTATTATTTTATTGAATATATCATATTTTTCGCTTACGTTTTGACTTTCATATACCCTATTCCAATTTGTTTGTTTCAAATAATCTTTTAATTTTTTTATGCTTTTATTATCTACTTGTCCTTTATATATAAAAATATTTTGCATTTTTTTTTCTGTGTGTTAATTTTTAATATTTGCCCATAGTGATCTATCCCTGTTTTTATTACCGAGCTTCCCATTTCAATTTTGGAAAATTTGTGAAAACATTGTCGATGCAGGATTGCAAAGTCGTAGTTACTCTAGTGGGTTTATCTATTAAATTAAATTATCTATTAAAATAATTAAAATAAATGAACTAAGTCCCAGATAAACATAATGGTATGAGTGTCAAAAAGCAACCTAAAGTTTTATTTTGGGATGAACAGAAATAATACTAAGAAACATCAATTTGCTGTGCCACTGCACAAATGAGAGGTTAAAAATTATTATTGGTGTATTTGTGATATGTAGGGATGTAATTCCTCATGTCTTTTATTTTTACAGGAGACAATGACAGAATATCTTGAAGTACTGAAAGCTGTATCTGAATGAAATCTTGAGCAATTGTACCTTTTCTTAGAACCTTAATAGTTTCCCAGTCATCTAGCTCAGGGAATGGCCTTTTGATATGTACAACTCCAGGGGAGTAAAAGTTGGTGCAGCTACATTTATCATTTTATCTGCATAAGTACATGTTTTTGTTCTGTGCTCAGCAGTTGGCACTACAAATCACAATATTTTGCTTGTTCCCGGTTACATCAATAGTATTCTTAGTGCAATACAGTACATGGAATAGATATGATGCAATATTTACTATATTGATTGGTTGCTGTAACCCTTCACCCTCATACTGTTGTCATGAACGTGTACACAACAATTTTAACATGACAGTTTGGCATAATTAAAACATATCTGAATGTGTCAGAGTTCACAAACAATACCTGTTGTAGATTGACAGCTAATTCACAAGTATCAATTCCAAGCACAGTTGAAGAAACTGTATCCTTTATTAATTTTTAGATGAGTCGTATTTATTACACATCTGCTTCACTTTCGTACCTATTTTGAGGACATGTTTCGCAAATCATCGTTTGCATCTACGGCTCTTATCTTCTGTATCTTGATAAGAGCCGTAGATGCAAACAATGATTTTTGAAACATGTCCTCAAAATAGGTACGAAAGTGAAGCAGATGTGTAATAAATATGACTCATGTAAAAATTAATAATTTTTCACTTCACTGTGGTGTTCCAATACAGTTAAATCTCGATGTATCCTTTATGTTTGTCATTGTACTCTCTACCTTCTTTTAATGAAGTTCAAATTCCATCTTGACTCCTATGCTGTATTGTGAGTGTCTCTTTCTTCAAGGTGTAGTAAGTCACATTTCTTGCAAGTATTTGATATCGGCCTGCCAAATTATAGATTTGGATAGCATTTCTTTGACTTTGCTCTCTGGGTGTTAAGGTAAGATAATATTTTTATTCATCTTTAAACATTTTACAGGTAACTGATTTTGTCAACCTCAACAAATATAACATAAAAAATAAAAAAAAAATAAAAAATAAAAAAACATAAAAAATGTCCCTTGTGCTGTTTCATCCAGTTAGTGAAATTCCTGATATAATTAAATTTAAAGGGAGTCGATTGATGGCACTAAACAACACTTACAACAAAAGAAAAAAAAATGTAAGTGTTGTTTAGTGTCATTAATCGACTCCCTTTAAATTTAATTTATCATAACAACACTGTTTTCAACACGTCCAAGAAAGGAATTCCTGATATAATGTTGCACATCTGCTGTGTGACAAAATCCTGCTGGATAGTATACCACCATCATCTGAAATTAACTTAAAAATGGAAAAAGTAAATTATTTTAGTTTCAAATATATTTGACAACACTGTGCATATCATCATTCTTTGTTATTCTCTTAATTAGATATTGTAGCACTGTTTCAGAGTCAGGTTACAAATTCCTAGTTTGGAAAAATATTAGCCATGATTTTGGAGGAATTTTTTGCCTGGAACATTTAGTTTATTCCACAAATTTAACTTGAGCAATTTTTCATTTAATCTTCACAGAACCACGATACTTATACACTCATTTTCTTCTTCCATTGGAAAATATAGTCACAGCACATCAGAAATGTAAAGAACTATGATACAGTGCAGGAGAATGGTGTAACTCAGCATTAAGTGTAATAATAAAAAAAGTGTGTATATTATTTGCTTTAACTCACCATTAATTATAAGACAACTTAGACTGATAAAGGCCATGGAGACTACACCTATGTCATCTATTAGCTGCCATTTAAAGTACTTAAACAAGATTTGTGATCATATGTGTTTACTATGAATGTAGTCCCAATCGAACAAATAAAACAACATTTTTATAAATTGCATTTAGCACATTTAGAATGTTAGGTCCTCAATTAGCCACTAACTACATTAAACAAAATCATATTTCTGATCTGAGGTCCAGAGATCACTCCCAGTTTCACTCAGTATTTCATGTGTTTTAACTAGCAAGCATCCTTTGTGTTATTATCATACTTATCTAAAGTAAAGTAAAATAAAATAATAATAAAGTAAAACTCAAGTGCAACATAAAAACCTCATTTTTAAATTAATTTTATGCTTGTTTCATCATTTTACAAAATCTTTTCTAGTTATCAGCATCATAATGACACCAACAATGCTAATGATGATGATAATAATAGTGTTTGAGGTGATACCTTTATAAGTACTTTACAGTGCCTTGTTGTAAAGAGTTATATTTGAAATTAGCACAATAATGTGTGTGATGGATGGAGAAGACTAGGAGGGATTGGAGCACGTAAATATAAATCTGACTCATTAATAACTGTCACACCAGTACAGTATTACTGCCATGGATGTAAGAAAGGTAGGCTCCAATTTATGTTTTAGCCATAACAGAATGATTTTTGCCAGTTTTCTAGCTGATAAGCACTAGCTTAACAATAAAAGTGAAATGCTCAAAATCTGGCTGATACACCGTGATACAAACTTAACAGTAACCTTCCGCATTTCATGCAGTTGGTTACTGCTATCACTCAATACTACCTATATTTAACAATTTTTCTGCATGCTAACAGGAAAAGCAATATTGCAAATGGAAGATAACTTATGGTACAAAAGTGAATCGTGAAGGTATTGACACATTGCTTCACTCACACTGTTTATTCACAGGACATGTTTCAAGAGCTTTTGCTCTTATCATCAGCTGGTACTCGACTAGTGAAAATTGTGGTGGTTTCCTCTTTCTCAGTATCATCGATAGATGGCATGATGTACTTGTCAAAGATGTCCGGTGGTGGAGTTTCAAAATTTATGACTCTATGACGATTTTTGTAATGAAGACTTTTTCCCATACGGAAAGGTCTATGGGGTGATTAACATATTTTATTAGAGATGTTTCCAAGTTGATGTCATGTCTAGTATTCAAAAAATGAAAAGCCACTGCTGATTTTTCTGTTTCACCATTTTTAATGTTTCTTATATGTTCTTTAGTTCTGATGTTAATATTTCTTTTTGTTTTTCCTATATCAATTTTAGGGCAAGTTTCACATTTGATCTCATAGATTACTGGTTTTTCTTTGGTAGTAATTGAAATTTTGGGAGGGCCTTTTAACAAATTTCTGATATTAAACTTATTTTGAGGTGCAAGAGTTATGTTGTGTTTTGAGAAGATTTTTTGGAATTTATTATAGGCTGATTGATGGAGGGTGAATTTTTTAAAAAAAGAATTTCTCTTTTTCTCCTGTAGGTTCTAGGGTGGTGGTTTCTTTTATTTTCTTAGCTTTGTTGAGTCTGTTAAGTGTTTTGTCTACTAGATTTGGGTTGAAACCGTTGGACATAGCTACTTTTTTCATGTGTAGATATTCTTCTTGATAATCTTCTCTGTTTAGTGGAAAGTTGATCATCCAAAATATTAAACTATTGAAAATGGCATGTTGGTGTTGCTTTGGGTTGAAACTGTTGTTCTTAATATAATTATCTGTGTGTGTCGGTTTCCTGTAAATACCAAAAGTGAGTTTGTTGTTCATTTTTTTGATTTTGATGTCCAAAAAGGGGAGCACACCATCCTCTTCATTTTCCAATGTAAATTTTATAGCTGGATTTTGTACATTCAAAAGTCTAAGACCATCTTGTATGAGTTTTTTTAGGTACTATTGCAAAAATGTCGACATAGCGATACCAAACTTTGAAATAATTTGGAAAAGTTTTTGTGATATGTGTTTCAAAAGCACTCATAAATAAATCTGCCAAGAAGGGAGACAGTGGGCTGCCCATAGCTAGGCCTGTTTATTGTTTATAGATCTGTCCATTAAAGCTGAAAAAATTCTGATTGATACAAATTTCTGTAAGTTGTGAAAGTTCTTCTATTTCTTCAGATGTTACTTGTATTGATTCCAGCCATTTTTTGAGAAGTGGAATAAGCTCATTGGTAGGTATACTTGGATATAAAGAAATGACGTTAAAGGTAACTAAAGCATCTGTAGAGTTGATCTTTGTGTTCTTCAGGAGATTTAACAATTCAAACGAGTTTTCGATACTTAAATTTTCAAATTTTGTGAAAGATCTGAAGATTTGAACCAGCCATTTTGATAGTTGGTAAGTGGGTGCATCAATGTTATTAATTATTGGTCTGAGGGTAATGGTTTATGTCTGAGGTTTATGTATTGTGGGTAAACCATAACTTATGGTTTTTAAAGCTAAAATTTATATAATTTATGCTTTTTAAAACTAAAATTTTGGAAAATCAAAACTTTGACTCATGATCAGTTAAATACAGTAACTTCTATGGTCTCATAGAAATAGGGCAAGAATTATCATTGCCTAATCCAAGTTTTTGGCTACCTTCACACTCATATATTGGGTAAAATACTCATTTTTCATGAAAATGTTCATAGAATTTATCATTTTGTAAGCTTTAAGTTTTGGTTTTAAAATATAAATTTTATATTTGCATATCACTTGATTCCTCTGTTAACACCAAAACAGATCTACTGTAATAAAGGGAAATTTTCTAAGAAAACTGCAAGTTTATGAAAGCTGCTTCAAATTTGTTTTACCGCTGGAAGATGACTTGTACTCCACTGCACTAATTTATTAAGATACTTGAAGCTAGCAGCTGTTAAATACCAGCAAACATTAGGCTAACAAATTAGCAAGGTACAAATGATGTCCCATTATCTCATGTGATGAGGATCAATCCTTTTCATTATATGAAACAGTGACAGAAGATAACTTTTATAAGGAAATAATGTAAAGCCAATTGTAGCAAATGATTTTGTGGTGTTAATATATTATATATCTCATACTTTATCAACCACTTCTTTAAATTATGCCTGTCCCTATTATCATTCTTCACTATTGTGAACAATTACATCTTTATCTAAATAAATTAGAGATTGAAGTAGTAAATAATTATGAGAATTTTTGTGTAATAATGTGGAAAGTATTGCCAAATTTGGAAAGGATGAATCGGCAACTGTGGTCTAGAATTTCTGTGGGTGTAAATATGTATGCTATCTGTGCTTTCTAAATTTAATTTTCTATTCTGGCTAGGCCTTATGAAGCAGATGGACAAGACATATTCATCTAAATTTCAACATATTGTACGATATCATAAAATATAATGGCTGTTTTACATTCAATAACAGTTTTTAGGCACATAATTTGTTGTGATAAGCAATAAGACATAGAAGGAGAGAATGCCAAGAATCAGGTCTCATTATTTTCAGTTAATCTTTAGTAAAAAATGTTCATGATCTTGCATCAGTCTGGTTAAAAAGAATGGTAATGGAGCTATTTGTATTTTAATTCTAGAATGCATGTAAAACTGTTAGTAACTCATTGAAACATTGGTATTTTCTCAACAGTTTCTATGCTAGCAAAACAAATACTATAGTATGTATTTAAATAAATAAAAATAAATATGATAAATATATATATATATATATAATTCATACTTTAAAAATCTGTCCCTAAAACTACAAAGGTCATTAATTTGACTGTATCAGAATAAAAATTATATACGTAATAACAGCATATTTACTACCCCTTAATGCAGGTATAGCCATAGATACATGGACTGGTTTATAAGAGACTATACATTGTGAATATTCATAAGAATCATGTGGATTCTCCTACACAAGGTTAATAATAATAATAATAATAATAATAATAATAATAATAATAATAATAATAATAATAATAATAATAATAATAATAATAATAATAATAATAATAATAATAATAATGATAATGATAATGATAATGATAATGATAAGGATGATAATGATAATGATGATAATGATAATGATAGATGATGATGATGATGATGATGATGATGATGATGATGATGATGATGATGATGATGATTTTTTAATTGTCATTAATCAGCATGGCCCATTACCAAGTAATAATACATGCTTTAAATTACATTTTCTTACAATGTTACAATTTACATATGTTACAATTATAATTTATAATGATAGCGAATATAATATTTACAATAGTTTATTGAATCAAGTCCACTCGTTCTTGAATTCTGTGCACTTGCATGAATGTTTCTTACAGTTTATTACAAAGTCGCATGTTAATACTTCGAATGAACCGCTGAAATGCTTGAGAATGTCTTGTTATGAGTTGTTGGTTGTTAATTGGCCAAACGTCTCCCTTCCTTCTTGTTTCATTTATTAGCTGCGTTCTCTGTTGTTCCGTGTTTGGGCATTGGTAGATGATATGATTCACTGTTTGCTCTCCTCCGTTGCATGGGCATGTTGCTGTAAATTCTGGGGTTATGGTGAGCTTTCTTTTGAGTCTGTCTTTGACAGACGGAAAGAAGCACTTAGTTAATGCACCTTTTGTAGTATTGTTCCATCTTTCTTGCCACTTTTGTAATCCTATGTCATTTAACATTGTTTTAATTGAGGTTTTCGGAATTCTATTGTATACAATTTCTTTTTCTTTGTCTTCAGCTTCTTCTTTTGCCAGTTTATCTGCTAGTTCATTTCCAGCTATACCTATATGTGCCTTCACCCAGCTAAAATGAATTTTACCTTGGTTTTGTTCCAAACTCCTAAGTGTTTTATGGATATTTTCTATTATTGTGTTTTTTATTGTTATTTAGTAGTGAAAGCGTTACTTTACTGTCAGTGTACACTGCTACTTGCTTGTCTTCATGCGGCATATCTGGCATGATATGGAGTTCTTCCAGAGCTTTTAAAATAGCAATTACCTCCGCCTGGTTGTTAGAACACTTTTCACTTAGTTTATACGTTAGTCGTCGGGTTATAGTTTCATTTTGAAATGACGGCTGCTGCTCCTACTTTCTCCCCAGTTTTGCTTCCATCGGTGTAAATTTGTACAGGAAATGATATTGCATCTTGAGCTTCTTTTATGTGTATCTTTCTTGCTGGATGTTGCCAGTGTATTAGTTGTAGGGGTGCATCATAGTCTCGGTCTATATTAGTAATGTATAAGTTTACCTTTGCATCTATAGTTAAGTCTATTGGTTGGACTCCAGCTATAATGCATGAGGCATCATAGGAGACTGTCCTATATGCTTTTGTAATTTTAATGTTGCACAGTCTTTGGATTCTCTGAAGTTTCTTAAGATTCCTTTGTTTTGTTATGGCTTGATGCCATATGGGTGCTCCGTATAGTAAGATTGGTTCTATTGCTCCTTTGTATATGGTATGTAGTGCTTTGTTCCCAAGTCCCCAGTCGAGCTTGGCAGATTTTGACATGGCGTGTACAAAACTTAATGCTTTATCATGTATGTGTTTAACATGCCTGTTGAATGTGAACTTTATGTCTATGTATATTCCAAGATACTTCAGTTCTTCGACCTGTTCAAGTCTTTGGTGATTGAGGTAAATATTAAGTATTCCGGTTTTTGCGTTGTTTTTCCTAGATACCAATAAGGATTTTGATTTTGTGTTATTAAATTTTATCTTTTTGGCTTTAGTCCATCGTTCTAATTTCTTGATGTCCTGGTTTGCATAATTTTCAGCATCCAATGTATTCTTGCCTTTTGTCATTATAAGTAAGTCATCGGCAAAAGCTATTACTTCAGTTCAGTCAGTAAATTCCAGGTTAAGGAGCAAATTGTAGACTATATTCCAAAAACTGGGTCCACAGCATGACCCTTGTGGACAACCCTTCTGTATTTCTTTTTCTGCCTTGTGAGAGTTAGTACACAAGCTGGCTGTTCTATCTTGGAAGTATTTCTGAGATAGCTTGTACAGGTTGTTCGGGCACTCCAGCTGTCTTAAGTTATTTAAGATGCTAGGCCACCATGCAGCATCAAAAGCTCCATGTACGTCTAAGCTTATCATTGCAATGTATCCGTATTGCTTTAGGTTTTGTTGCACAAAGCTTTTCATAGTCATTGCAGCATCTACTGTGTTCTTTTGAGGTGTAAATCCAAATTGGTTTTTGTTCATCAGGTTCTTAGAATGTAAGTGGTGGAGAATTCTCTCGATCATCAGTTTTTCTAAAACTTTCCCACTTACATTCAACAGACTGATGGGCGATATTTTGAGACATTATGAATTTGTTCTTGTCCAGGTTTAACTATTGGGATTAGTACCGAGTGTTTCCATTTTCTGGGAAAAATACTTTTCTTAAGACATTCATTATATAATGAAGTAAAGAATAGTGGGAAGTGTCTGAAAGCTCTTGACAATAATAATGACGATAATAATAATGATGATATGATGATAACGATGATAATGATAACAATAATAATAACGATGATGATGATGATGACGATGATGATGATGATGATGATGATGATGATGATGATGATGATGATGATGATGATGATGATGATGATGATGATGATGATGATGATGACAAACAAAAACAACAGTCAACTTCAGCCCTTTTTTTGGCAGTTGGATGTAAGAGTTTTGCAGGGATTGGTATAAGCAGACCATTACACTGTATTAAACAGCTATTTTTATAATGCACTGTTAAGCAAAAACTAACTAGTAAGATATTGTTAAAATAAATACTGCTGTGCTTTGAAACAGTTTTTGGTTGTTCATATTTTTGTGTTAAAAATACTCTGTTTTAATAGGCTTTCATACTCTAAATGAAAACATATATTATTCTTAAATTTACTAAGCTTTGGAGTCAAAATCAATTACGTATTTTTAAACTTAAATCAAACAGTGACAAAAAATAAATATAAAATGTAAAAGAAAACAATAAACCCTAAAATAAGTTGCAATACTTACAATAACATATACTTAGCAATAACAAGTTGACATGATTTTCATGTGGAGAACAATCTGGAATAAATATAAGATTGAGGGCATCCAGTTTCCAAAAGTACAAAATATATTTTAACAGGATGAAATGATTGAGAATTATGACAGAATAGATGTTTAATTTTAATGATTAGTACATTTAATTGGACAGTATGGTACATTAGTTATTTGTTCTTTCAAAATGTAATATTTACACTTTTCTTTTGAAATATAAAGACTATTATTACTCATGATGCAAATCAAAAGTATATTTCAAAATATTTGTGTAGCAGTTTTTGTGTGCTAACTGTATTTTAGAGGAGATGTTAAAAAAGAAAAAATACATTATGTTTAAGATAAAGATTAACAACAGCGTTAAGCATTATGTAAAAAATGAAGCGAGCTAAAGTGAAGCAATAAATATTACACAAATATAACTATTTGTAACAAAAACTTCACTTATTTTTAGAAATAAGTTTCTTAAGATAAGTGAAGTTTTTGTCACAAATAGTTATATTTGTATAACAGTGTTAAGCTTTAACTCTTTCAATGTTGTTTTTCTTTGAAAATTTATTTCTGACTCTCATAAATAGGTACAAGAAAGAATAAAATTGTGAAAAAAAAAATTTAATGTAAAGAATAAAGTTTTGTACCTGCTGTCAGTAGATTGTGTGTGTTTATAGAATAATGTATTTTACTTCAACTTCTTCATAAATGTCATTGTGATAACATAAATATATAATGATCAGTAAAATAGTTTTAGGTTATTTGGTGCAAGCTATTCATCCATATTAATTGAAGTTAACTTGAGCTCTTAGCATAGAGGATTTCAGAAGTGCTCAATCAGAGTCCATGTGATTACATTTTTAAATTAAGGATAAATAATCCCTTGTACAACTGGTGATTACAAGCATACATCATTCCATATAGTTTTACTGTAGTATGTAAACTAAAATGTGCCTAGGCTTTCTTAATGTTGCTATAAATATATATTCATTTTATTTTATGTGTTTATTAGGGTGCAAACTAGTGGAGAGCAGGTAAAAGTGAAATTTTTAAGATGGCTGATTAAATATATATTTAAATCATGCTTACATATGTACATGCTTTTATAACTTGTAAGTAAAGTTACACCTTAGCAATGTTTAGGTTGGTGCGTAAAGTTTTAACTTGGCACTCGCATTTTGGGCAGTGATGTAAAGCATTTGGCCCAGATGTAAAGCATTTTGGTGTGAAGTGAAGATAGTATTCATTTTACAAGCAAGGTCAGTTAATGTGTACCAGGCAGAAAATCCTTTCTGCCACCAAGATTCAAACCAGGTTTGTTTAGCTTGTGACTTATGAAAAGAGCTACGCAACAAATTCTTGGTTCATTAGCATTTCCTTGTAAAAAGTAAAATGTGTGAACAAACTGAAATTAATGTAAAATATGCAGCAATGTTTTAACTTGTCAGGGAAACATAAGAGAAAATTCATATGAAAATATGAGTGCCTTTGGTTACTGATATGCTTAAAGCAAGTTGACATCAATGGCATTTGCCAATTAATGCAAAGTTATTGAAAAAAAAAAAGAATAAGGGAATAATTATTAAAGATAGTGAGATAGCACATTGTGTATTTTTGGCATGGCTTCAAGAGAATTATGTTTTGAAAAGTATATAATTTATGCTGCATAAATAATAATATAAATGGGACTATTGATATGTATGGCATATATTATATTTGCAGTACTAGTGCATCATATTGTAGCTTAGTACATGTTGTATGTACTGGCTGTATTTAGCAGGGAAAGCCTGATTTTTCTGTTTCCATAATGTATGGAACATGAGTTTGTGGCTCTCAAGTCATACTTGAATGAAGAAGTATGGCAGCAACTTCATCCTAAAGGATTTGTAGGAGTATTTAGTTTTTCCGTTTACCATGCGGAAGATGAGCTTAATTTCTATCTGAAAAGTATTGAACATAAAAATTAACTTATTTCATGAAGAAGAATCATCCCTTATGTTAAGACAGTGTGAGAAATAAAATCACTGGTTCCCAAAGATACTCATAATGTTCTTCAAATGATGTTTCACCTAAATAAGTAAGCTAAGGTGCTTTTTTTAAGTTAATTGATGAAAATTAATTGTTCCTTTACACTATCCATATATAGGCTAAGGTTTTGGATAGAGTCAAATTAAAAAATTCAATGCCATGGCTGGGATTTGAACCACAGATCCTAGTGGTTTACTGGGAAAATACATGAGTCAATTGGAGAATTTAATGTCGTGACAGCATGTTGGCCAAGGTGACTCAATGGGTAAGAACGACTGGACAGAAACCAGGAGATTCATGGTTCAAATCCCAGTTTGACTCTATCAAAGGTTAACTTTAAAGAGAGTCGATTAAAGACACTAGACAATACTTACTTTTAAATTTTTCCGGAACTAGTTTCAGAGGCTTTGCCTCTATCATCGGCCGGCTCTCGACTGGTTCTCATTGGTGTAGCTGACGATACCTTGTCACAGGTCTCCTCTGGTGGCGGCTCAAGGAACTTGCTGAACAAATCCTTCTGGGGGATGTCGAAATTGAATACTTTGTTCCTATTTTTTGAAATGAAGATTTGTTCCCATGTGGATAGTTCTTGTTTTCCTGATGTATGTTTCAGTAGTTTTGGTTCTGGATTTATGTTGTGGTTTTTTTCCCAAAAATGTGTGGCAACTGCTGATTTTTCTAATTGTTTATATTTTATGTTTCTAAAGTGTTCCTTTGCTCTTGTTTCTAAATTTCTTTTTGTTTTTCCAATATAAATTTGACTACAGTCATTGCATTCAATTTGATATATACCAGATTTTTTGTTTGATGGAATGGCATCTTTGATGTTTGAGCAAATTAGGTTTTTTAAGGAGAAATGGTTGACTGGTGCTAGTTGAATATTTTGTTTTTTGAAGACTTTTTTGAATTTATCATAGGCCCATGGATGGTAAGTGAATTTTTTGAAAATCATATTAGTTTCTGTAGATGAGAGAGTTGTGGTTTCCTTTAGTAGCTTCTTCTTTTTTGCTAAGCTCACTTTTTTGTCCACTAATGATTTGGGAAAGTTATTTTTTTGTGCTATTTCAATTATTTTGTTGTATTCTGTTTTGTATTCTTCTGCTGTGAGAGGGATGTTTACCAGTCTGTGTGCTAAACTATTGAAGATTGCCTGTTTGTGGGATCTTGGGTTGTAGCCATTAGCTTTTATGTAGTTGTCTGTCTGTGTTGGTTTTCTGTAAATGCCAAAGTTTAGTCTGTTTTTATTCCTCATTATTTTTAGATCCAAAAATGGTAAATGCTCGTCTTTTTCTATTTCTACAGTGAATTTGATGCTTTTTTCTTGGATATTTAAAAGTTTTAGTGCATCACTGATGTGTTTTTTTGGTACTATTGCAACAAAAAAAAAAAAAAAAAAAAAAAACACATCAGTGATGCACTAAAACTTTTAAATATCCAAGAAAAAAGCATCAAATTCACTGTAGAAATAGAAAAAGACGAGCATTTACCATTTTTGGATCTAAAAATAATGAGGAATAAAAACAGACTAAACTTTGGCATTTACAGAAAACCAACACAGACAGACAACTACATAAAAGCTAATGGCTACAACCCAAGATCCCACAAACAGGCAATCTTCAATAGTTTAGCACACAGACTGGTAAACATCCCTCTCACAGCAGAAGAATACAAAACAGAATACAACAAAATAATTGAAATAGCACAAAAAAATAACTTTCCCAAATCATTAGTGGACAAAAAAGTGAGCTTAGCAAAAAAGAAGAAGCTACTAAAGGAAACCACAACTCTCTCATCTACAGAAACTAATATGATTTTCAAAAAATTCACTTACCATCCATGGGCCTATGATAAATTCAAAAAAGTCTTCAAAAAACAAAATATTCAACTAGCACCAGTCAACCATTTCTCCTTAAAAAACCTAATTTGCTCAAACATCAAAGATGCCATTCCATCAAACAAAAAATCTGGTATATATCAAATTGAATGCAATGACTGTAGTCAAATTTATATTGGAAAAACAAAAAGAAATTTAGAAACAAGAGCAAAGGAACACTTTAGAAACATAAAATATAAACAATTAGAAAAATCAGCAGTTGCCACACATTTTTGGGAAAAAAACCACAACATAAATCCAGAACCAAAACTACTGAAACATACATCAGGAAAACAAGAACTATCCACATGGGAACAAATCTTCATTTCAAAAAATAGGAACAAAGTATTCAATTTCGACATCCCCCAGAAGGATTTGTTCAGCAAGTTCCTTGAGCCGCCACCAGAGGAGACCTGTGACAAGGTATCGTCAGCTACACCAATGAGAACCAGTCGAGAGCCGGCCGATGATAGAGGCAAAGCCTCTGAAACTAGTTCCGGAAAAATTTAAAAGTAAGTGTTGTCTAGTGTCTTTAATCGACTCTCTTTAAAGTTAATTTATCATAACAACACTGTTTTCAACACTTCCAAGAAAGTAATTGTTCTATCAAAGGTGTTTTATTTAGGTGAATCTTGAATATGCTATATGTTGCAAAAGTAACAGCAATAAGTTTCTTTAAAATTACTGCATTTGTAAAGAATATTCTGGCAGTACAATGAAGAAAAAATATTTAAATGTAAACATATTACTAGAATTTGTCAAGTGAAAATTGAAGGCAGAGAAATTTGTATATGGAAAATTCTTCAAGATATCTGCATGGGATCTCTATGGTTTGAGATGGGAAGAAAACAAGCAGGTTGTTGTTAAGGTATCGAAACTAATGAAGAATATTGAAAATCATGAATGGTCAACTATTCTTAAGAGTAAAAAATTCTTAAATCTGTATAGAGGATACCTATTTTTATTTATATTTAATATATTCCATTTTTTTAAACTTGCTAATAATAATGTATACTATTATTGAAAGATTGTCTTCACACCAGTGATAAGCTAACTAGAACTGAGCTTTATTTGGTTGTTCCTGGAATCTGCATCATTTGGCAGATCCTTGTGTGGGTAGGTGTGTGAAAGAGAATAACAGAAAAGCTAGTTTGAAATGGTCCATATGGATGCAAGAAAACTGCATGACCTGCTGATTAGAAAGATAGTGGAAACCTTTTTAAAAAGCCTTAGAGCACCATAGTTATATAACAACTGCAGTGCTGCAGCAAATAGATTCACTGCTTTCTTTAAGCCAAATAACAGGCATTATTCAGGTAGTATGTATTTCCACCTGAAAATATTTTCTTTTTACCAAATACAAAGAAAACAATCAGACTGCTTTTGACATAGTACATGAAATAAGTACATTCAGTTATACACAAGTTCTACATGAATATCTGCCATTCACTCAGTCAGATGTCATGTTTCTTTGCAACTTGGTGCAAGTGTGAATATTTGGAAACTTCATAAAAAATGTCCATTTCAGTCCCTTGCTGAGAAGATCTAAGCGAAGTTAAAATATTGTCCATTACTCAGATTAAAACAATGTGGTTCAGTATTCAAGTTTAAATTTAGTAAAATGTGGTTTAGCTGAATTACCTTTAATATCTGTTTCCATTCATGTTATAATCTTGGGACCAACATAATCTAGGTGACTTCCAAGATTTTTGACAATAATCACTGTTGCCAGGCATGTTAATTTACAAGACCTTATGCTTGATTGGAGGAATTTAGTAATTTATAATTTAATATAAAAATTATTTGTGGTTGGTTTATTGACACTCGTCACTTACTTTTTCATATATTTATGAGAGACTAGTTTCAAAGGCCCTGGCCTCCATTTTCAATCTCTTCCCAACTGGCATTTGTTGTTATCTGCTCTCTCTGGTGGTGGAACTATGAACTTTTTTGTCAAATTATCTGCTGGCGGGATTTCAAAGTTCATTACGCGATCCTTATTTTTCCAGATGAATATGTTCTCCCATGTTGTCAATCTATTTTGGTTTATCACTCCTTTTAATAATTTTGGATTTGGATCAATGTCATGGTTTTCATTCCAAAAATGAAATGCTACTGCTGACTTGTCTTCTTGTTTCAATCTGATGTTTCTAAAGTGTTCTTTGACTCTGGTTTTTAAATTTCTTTTTGTTTGACCTATGTAGCATTTTTCACAATTCTTGCAATTTATTTGGTATATTCCAGATTTGTTACCTGAAGGAATTTCATCTTTTGTTTTTGAATTTAGTAATTTTAAAATTGAGTGTCTATTAGTAGGTGCCAAGATGATATTTTGTTCCTTGAATATCTTTTTAAATTTATTAAATGTTTTTGGATGATATTCAGTTCATTCACATATCATCCAAAAACATTTAATAAATTTAAAAAGATATTCAAGGAACAAAATATCATCTTGGCACCTACTAATAGATACTCAATTTTAAAATTACTAAATTCAAAAACAAAAGATGAAATTCCTTCAGGTAACAAATCTGGAATATACCAAATAAATTGCAAGAATTGTGAAAAATGCTACATAGGTCAAACAAAAAGAAATTTAAAAACCAGAGTCAAAGAACACTTTAGAAACATCAGATTGAAACAAGAAGACAAGTCAGCAGTAGCATTTCATTTTTGGAATGAAAACCATGACATTGATCCAAATCCAAAATTATTAAAAGGAGTGATAAACCAAAATAGATTGACAACATGGGAGAACATATTCATCTGGAAAAATAAGGATCGCGTAATGAACTTTGAAATCCCGCCAGCAGATAATTTGACAAAAAAGTTCATAGTTCCACCACCAGAGAGAGCAGATAACAACAAATGCCAGTTGGGAAGAGATTGAAAATGGAGGCCAGGGCCTTTGAAACTAGTCTCTCATAAATATATGAAAAAGTAAGTGACGAGTGTCAATAAACCAACCACAAATAATTTTTATATTAATTTTGACGTCACTGTTACTAAATTCCTCCAAACACACATCAATTTATAATTTGTTTCTCATCTTTCTTTGTACAGCATCAATTGGAAATACAAAATCAAGATTACAATTATAAAATCCATACTGGAAAATGCCATATATTCCTAAATCCTGAAAATCCTACCATGATGCTTGCCACTGAATAATAATTCGGTCCCCATACACCTAACCCTAGGTTTTTGTGTATTGGCCTCTATTCCTTTTTACACTTTTGCTATTTCACCTATTCTACTCTACATTTTTCTCTTAATTGTTCTTAGCCATCTCTCTTTAACTTTCCGTAAATAATTCCCTATATTTCTCCTGTTCTTTTCCTCTTTTACTGACAAACTTTTTCTAATTACTATTTCACCCCCAAATTGTCCCATTTACGTAGCCAGGCCTGCTCTCTCCATATCTTTGTTTGACTACAATATAATATTCAATGCAAATCTGCATTCTCTTCTCCACACAATGGATATTTATCTAGCTCCCTCTCTTGACCTATACATTTCAAATTTCTCACTCCTGTTCTCGCCCATGCACAACCATCTTGCCCTAACTTATTACATATATCTATATATCCTTCCCTCCCCCAGGTTGTTTTTATTTCTCTATATAACCTCAGTGAACTTTGTCACTCATACTGACCAAAATGTCTTGTCTGTCAATATCTTCTAATCTTAGGTATGATGCAGATTTGCTTGTTAGGCAGTAACGAAGCCACTTTTTTCTGAAGTCATCTCCTTATTTACATACGAATTGACAGTTTCAGAATGAATTGCGGACTAAAAGATTTCTATGTTGTTGTTAGAATTAGAAATATGTACATTATTATAGTTTTTCATTGAATAGCCAAGTAGCTCAAGATGTTCTTTACAAATAATATCCAAATATGCCTTAAACTAGTATCTTTAGTTATAAGAGCCATGTTTGTTAAAATGGAAGTGCCCCATTCACTTTCCTGTACCAAGTTAATGTAGCAAAGTGAAGAGCAAGTTTTGTATAACCAAGTTAATTATAATGCATTGCCAGTGCTGAGAAACGTGTATAATTTTAGGAATGTATCCAAGTGCAGATGTACTAATAACTGTAGGTAATTCTGCACACTTTGGGAACCACTGATGTCAGTTTTCCTGCATTGCAGATGATTCTTAATAATACAAAGAAATAAGATGAAAATAAAATGAAACAAAACCAAGGGAGGAAAAAAGATGCTTGAGAACTTGAAGGCTCAGCTCTCAATCCCTTGGCTGTAATGTCACTTAGACTTGCTTTAAATACCATTAAATCACCAGATTATTATATATAGTAATTAATAAGTCTTGTATATTAATAGCAATAAGAACAAATATTCATATTAATGTATAGCTTTAACTATCAGATATATAATTTTTAATGACAACTATGAGGTTGCACCCTCTTTTATGAGTTTATGTTTGTTACTTAAACGTGCCATGTTATAACTATGAAAACCATTCAGAAGGTTAACTTTCAAAAGTTATTTGTGCAGAAATATATGTTACCTATTTCTGTGTAGTTTTCTGAATTTATTTTGAAAGTCAGCAAATACGTGGGTCACTCCAAAAGTTTTTAGCTGTAGTTAAACCATTAAAGTTAGTGATACCACTGATTTCATTTAAAAGAAAGATATTTTAAAGCTATAATCAAGCTTACTGTACAACAATGTAGCAGGCAAGTTTGCAAAATGCTGTCAGAAACACCCATAGCACTGATAGGCAAATGCAATTGAGGTTCACCCTGTGATTTTTATAGCTCAATATATTACGACTTCAAGAAAGGTCTAATGGTGGAGCAGTGTCACCAAACTTAGGTGAACACTTTTCAGAACTCTGTGCCATCCAGAACCAGGTGTGGAAACTGGGTTCAAGATTCTAGAAAGTTGAGGAATTCCTGAAAGATGAGCCTGGCATGGTTCATCCTCACAAAGCATTAGCACCAAACACAATGATAACTGTACAGAAGTTATTAACTACACACCACCCATCCTCTATCATGGAGAATTCCCACACCCTCCCAGAGTACCCTTAATATTGGATGAATGGCAGCTTAGATGAACATGTTTAAGCCACCAAACACTGTTATTCTTGGGTGGCACATTTGTTAACAGAGGAGAAGAAAGCCATTCATATGGATTGAGCTCACATTTCATGCAGGGAAAGTTAAGTAATGGGAGAAGGAAGGTCATCTACAACATTTCGTCCGATAGCACATAATGTTGGACATAAATTAAACAAAAAAAAAAGAATGTCAGAGGAGATAAATCTTGGGTATATGTTTCTGAAATAATATGGCAATCAGCAGTATGGTGCTTCCCAAATAATGATCCATGCACAAAACTGTGAAGGTGCATAAATGTAGAAAAGAAAATGTTGACTTCCTTCTAAAAAACTGGTAATTTATCATTGGCTTCTCTGGGTACCCAAAATCAGTTACTGCATAGTGGTATCTGAATATGTATCTGCTGTCAAGCATTGCATCATGGGAAATCAAGAGTCCAAGATCAGTTCATCCAGTATGACTTAATGTTGGAAAAATTAATTATACCCATACACACACACACAAAAAAAAATCTAAGATCAAAGAGCACCCATTTGCTGCTTCACCATGACAATGCTGTGCACATACTGTAGCAAGAACATTCAATTTCTTGGATGATCAAAATCTCAGAGTCCTTATTAATCCTCCTTAATCTCCAGGTTTGGCTCATCTGACCTTTTCCATTTTCCCAAAACGAAAGAAAAGTGCTTGGTTGTCATTTCTTATCACAAAATTGTGCCATTGGGGCTTACATGGAAGCCATGTGCATTTTCAAATGAGTGAATGCAAAACTGTATGTTAAAGTTGTAAAAGTTTCAACTCAGTTGAAAAATATTTGTGACTGCAGCTAAAAACTGAGTGACCCTAGTACTATTGTTATAGTGTCATTATCTTATCAGTTAAGTAAGGAATTACTACAAGGGTAGCTGTGTTAAATAGAAAGCAATGTTGTAATTTGATTGATGTGGATTGATTTTATCATTTCTATGTTCCACTGAGCACTTAGTCTTGTAGAAACTTTTATGAAGTTACAATGTATATTATATTGGCATGTAAATTATTGAATTATTAAAGGTAAAGTTAAAATATTTGATACAATCTTAAACCATTTGAAAAGCTGTGCATGGGGTTTATTATGACAGCCCTTAGCATTACTAAAAATTATTTGAAATATTTTAAAATGGTTTATTTGTATTTCCTTTGTATCAGAAATGTTTTACATCCTAATTGACTTACATTAATAAACTTTTAATGTTGTTTTACTATGTAAATTTTAACAGTAGATAGTGTAACTTTTAACACTTTCAGTATGTACCAACAAATTATCATGGTATTGAAACTCCATGGCTAATCGTATAATGGTGGATGAAAACAATGCACATTTTAACACTGGAATGAATTCAGTTCTACTGAACATTGCCCAAATGCTCAGTCATATATAGGTGGGATCATTACAATTATCAGAAGCCTATGAGGGGGAGAGCCAAGTTATAATTTAATAGACCTGTGCATCGGTGAATATATGAATAATGTTAAACCCCTTCCAGAACCAAATCCTGGAATGTAACTGATTTTACACAATGTATTCTTTGGTCTGGATTATGTATAGAGGTAAATCATATTTAGATGTCTATTAATAAATTGTGGATGACTGAATTACAGGGATGAGCAATTGCTATTGCAGTAGACTTGTGATTATTATCCAAGATAATTTGAATAGTCTTCCTCACTTAAAAGAAAATTTTGGATATGGATATAATGAAACATCATAATGGTGTACAGTCCTAGCATTGAATACCTTTTGCCTACATACTGAATGTGTTAATACTGAGGTTAAAACTATATTTAAAAGTACTTTCTAGAATTATATGCTAAAACATATTGTACTAGGTACTTGTTTTAGGAAAGTTTGTAGATGTGGAAGCACAGAGTGATTTAATAAATACACTTCTGAAATATATGTATATAAACTTTTATTGCATAAGGTAACAATGCCCTTAAGGAAACAAGCACCTTCCCAGGTTTGATAATTTAAGATTAATATCAGATCGGATTCTATTTTCTAAAATATCAGTTTCAGCAATAAGAACAAATATTTTCTCTTAACTCCACTCTACAGTTTCATACTTGCCAACTTTTGCAATGGATTAGGGGAGCTCCATAAACAATTGCAAAAGTTGGCAGTATGAAACTGGTAAAAGTAATTACTGATCTCTAGAACATGATACTCTAGTACGTATTGATGCAAACATTCACATACACTTGATTTCACATTTGGCATTTTTAATTCACACTTCTAATTAACACACACAGCTGCTTTTATGTGATCTGATTGTAACACAGGACTAGACATACTGAATAGTTTTGAGAGCATTTGAATACATATTCTTGGATGTTCTCGAAAACTGAATACCATATTTGAATACTTCTTAGATGAGTGCAAAGCTCTTGTTTACATAAGTTAGAGGGCTGAACTGAAATCTAATCTAGATCTTGACTCAAAGTATAAACTTGAAAGAAGCGTAGGGACAGTGAAGCACACTAGTGGTCTAAATCTGGTTGGTGCTCACAGATTCACATCTTAAGGTAAGCCAGTGTAGAAGGGAGAAGTGAGCTGGCTGAAAAATATACATTGTATGAGATAAGATATATGCCTATATTCATAACGCAGTTTTACAGTCACACCAACAAATGCTAACTAATCTAGTAACTCAAAGTTTGCATAAACCACAGCACTGCCTAGTTTGTGTAGCAAGTGTAGAATGATAGGATAGAATGGTATGGAGGGAATTCGGCACTGCGACCAGTCTTGATCTATTGTATCTATGCCTCGAATGGGGCATCCCCAGGAGGAAGGATGAGGCGAGAGGAAACAGAAGGCAGCCACCTCAAGGAGCCACGACAGTGCACAGGGCAGAATCCCTACTTTTTACCAGTTGGAAACTCCTCGGTAGACCAGTAAAACCACCTTCCCATCCACCGTGGTCCAGAAATGGCCAACCAGGGTCTCCCGCTGACACTTCTACCCTGTAAGAGACTGCCAGATGAGAGATGATGTGAAATGATAATGGAGATGAAATGGAGGAACAGAAAATTCGGGGAATGTAATTAACCTACCCAGCATTCGCCAGGTGATTCAGAAAAACCTCTGAAAAAACCATGGGTCAGGTAAGTCGGCCACGGGAATCGAAGTCGGACCTCCCGAATGCGGGTCACAGACAAAAGCGCCTGAGCCATCCCTCTCTGTGTAGCAAGTGTAATGATGTGAACTATGCTTATTAATTATAATAAAACACCAATAGAAACTTAAACTTACAATATTGTAAATCCTTTCATGGAAGTGTTGAAAACAGTGTTGTTGTATAAATTAAATTAATTGGGAGTCGATTAATAACAAAATATTGCCAGCTACACCAATGAGAACAAGTCGATGTCCGGCTGAAGATAGAGGGAAGGCCTCAGAAACCGGTTCCGGGAAAATTTAAAAGTGAGTGTTGTTTTGTGTTATTAATCGACTCCCAATTAATTTAAATTACAATATCCTGTTGGGACATACCAGTAAAGCTATGAAGGGTTGGCAAGTTTCCGCATACCTCAGCTACAATTGCACTTTAAAATTCTAATCTCTACAGGTTTGTGATGGTCAAACATAATCATTGCATTTTAGTCACTCCAGCGTTTTGAGGAAATGTATTCGAATCTACGACAATGAATCAAAGCTCCTTTTACTGTCCATTGCACTTCTTTAGTCTATGATAAGGTGTTACAAAACAAATAATAAATTGCACTAAAAAAATTAAAATACTGAATGCACTTTTCTGGTACATGTATAGGTATAATGGACACGGAAACAAATTCACAGTCTAAGCTTCTAAATCGCCTTTCTAATATTGACAATAAACTTCGCCAAGCTCTATGGACCCTGGGCTCATTTAAGCATCATTTCTTCCATCATCCGATATAGAGCTAACATTTAGGACCGCAGTAAGAATACAGATTAGTTGTACACGGTCAACGTCCTATGTCACTGTCCCTAAGGGTTAGAGGAACAGTTTGGTACAGTCAAGAGACTATATCATAGTCTACAGTTGCTTGTTGTAGCAAAGACGAATCCTGTGTAACATTTTGTGCTGTGAATGAAGGTCAGTGAAGCATAATAATGCCAACACCCAAAAATATTCCATCATTCAATGGGTAGAAAAGTTTGGCACAGAGCATTTCACTATAACTGGAGAAAACTGTGCCATGCAAATATTAAGGGTTCTAAGCGTAAATTCTTAGCGCAGCATTGCACAACCAAAAACGCAAAGCTTGTGTGTCAGGAAACAGAGAGAAGGAAGATTTACATTCAATAGATACCCCAACAATCTGAATTCTTTGAAGATTTGTGCAAAATAATGGTAAGTGCAAATATACCATTAGGTACATAAAGTTGAGCATCCTGCATTAAAGCTCTTGTAGAAAATTACACAAAATGCATCTTCTCACTCGTGTAACTCTACAAAAATATTATTTACCGAAATGCTACAAGCATATTACAGTGCTACTACCACATATGCCAAATCACAGGCAATTACAAATCTTGATCTCCATCAATGAAATTACATATGCTTCACATAGGTTGGCTTTTTTTTTTTTTTAATTTAATTTACGTCCTCCAACTTTAAGTCATATCGGATGGTGAAGCACTAACATTCGGCTAGTGTGAAGAAATGAATAATTTCCATCAATTAACTAAAATAGAGTTAAATGATGAAGCCTGGGACTCAAATACTTATGATAGGAAGTCACCACAAACGGTGCATCTCAAATGCGAGAGCCCCTAATGGTCTACCGGGGAAATATGAGTCAAATGGAGAATTTAATATCATGACAGCAAGTTGGCCATGGTAGCTCAATGGGTTAGAACAAATGGACGGAAACCAGGAGATCCGTTGTTCAAATCCCGGCCGTGGCATTGAATTTTTCATGTTGACTCTATCTTTTTAGTTTGATTTATGAGTCACTATGTTTACACTCAACTTCACACTGTTTTCAACACTTCCAAGAAAGGAATTTCACTTACTATGTTGTATGATTGAAACGTTTTCAATCATTCATGTTTGAGTCACCAAACAGCTGAGGAGGAGATTGAATGATCTTGAAAACGTTTCAATCATACAACAACATAGTAAGTGAATTTGAGTGTAAACATAGTGACTCATAAATCAAACTCAAAAATGAAGAATACTTCACTGTTAATAATGCTTCTGCTTTTAATATTTTTGACTCTATGATTTTCCTGTTCAGTAGAATCTAGCTTAAATTCAAATTTCTGATATGCACTCCTAAGACCGGCTACAGCAGGTGAGAAGACCCTTTCTATTGTATTAAAGTCATCAGCACCAGCAGAGAACCTAGTAAAACCTCTCTAAATATCCCGTCATTTATACCAGCATTTTGACAATGACCCTGACCAAAAGATAGGAGTGGGTAGATTGTTTTCACTGCGTTTCAATGTTTGTGAAAGAGATCTGGCCGCAAACATGCCAAAAACTAAACCTATTAAAACGTTTTTACATCTTTTTTTTCCAAACTTTAGGTTCATTTTGGACTATTTTGGGTCTTTTTAAAAGTCCTTTTTAGACAGTTTATAGGTACCTACTCAACTTTCTAGCCCTAGTGATAATACAATATCGTCGACTCCACAACAATCCCTAAGGCACTTTTTATTCACAACTGTAACATCATGTGACGTAGAAAGAAACTTCTCACGCTATAAACATTGAGTGAAAGAAGAAGTTTCAGTTTTGATAACTTCAAAAAATATGTGATTGGTCACTGCAATACTTTCTACCCTACAGTAGATGACGATTTTGTCCACTTAAATTGCCCGGTGACTAAGCACCTTCACCAGTTTTGTTTACCATACTGACTGCCCTTTACTCCCTTGGCGGACACAAGGTAACAGGTCTCAATGTTCTCAACATCACGTTCAATGTCCTAAATGTTACAGCTCTAGTCCAGTAGGACTTAACTTTGGAAGATGTTAAAAAAAAAAATACACACACATGCACATACATTCAACCATGTTGGAGGCAACTGCATCAAACGTAATCTGCGTCTAAACTTTCTAGCCTCAGATGTTACTACGGCACACACACATCAGTGTATTCAAATGACAAATGTTAAATGTGCGGATATGTTTTGCTTTATGGTGAAGCAAGATGTAACACAGTGGAAGTGAGATGTTTATACCAAGAGCGATTTCCATGAAGCACACTACTAGGATTAGGATTCGGCACTTAGACCAATCCTGTTCTATTGTACCTATGCCCCATAGGGCCAACCCTGGGAGGAAGGAGAGGCAAGAGCAGACAGAGCATGACTGTCCTAAGGAGCCACAACAGTGCAGAGGGCAGGGTCCCTACATTGTACTTAGATAGAACAACGGACATACCCCCAACTCCCGGGGCCAAAACGGTCCCAGCAGCTGAGCCCAAAATGGTTCCAGCAGCAGGTTCAAAGACCAGCAACCATCATACTGGAGGAGGAAGTAGTTTTCCTCAGAGCATATCATCGTACCATGCGCCACCAAGAAACCCACCGACACTTATACCCTGAAAGAGACCACCAGATGAGAGATGATGTGACATCCATATGACATAATGGAAATGAAATGGAGGGGCAGGAAATTCGGGGATGAAATTAACCTACCCAGCATTCGCCTAGCGACCCGGTAAACACCCAGAAAAAACCCATGGGTCAGGTAGGTCGGCCACAGGAATTGAACCTGGGCCTCTGGAATGTGGGCCACAGTCGAAACCGCCTGAGCCAGTCCGCTCTGTGAAGACAACCAACTACGAATACTTTTCGAAGAATTGAAAGGCCCTTCCGTGAAACAAGGTCAGTTAAAAAGGCTCTCCTACTCTTATCCCTAGTGACTCCTGGAGACAATGAAAAAACCGTGCGTAATGCACTTTTATTAAAAACAATCTGCATACCAATTCTAGGTCTGTATAACAGAAGATAGTCCTGTGCCATGGCATAGGCCTGCCTTGGTTCCCTGCCACGGAATACGGCCCAGGCTAGATCCCACCTGTGGGGATGTGGATTTTAAGTCCCGGGTATAGGATCGGTGCCCACTCAGCATCATGAGGAAATTGAGGAGCTTGAGGTAAGAGAGTGTGATCATGAAAGCAAACTTTCCGGCTGGAGATCACGAAATGCTCATCACATCTCCTCCTGTATCAGTTGGATGATTGTCCACCTCTACCTTGCATATGTGGGCATGAGGCCGGCAGTCGGGTTGCAAAAACACCGCAATCAATTCATCTCTACCACCCACAACCACACCAGATACTCTATGAACGAGTGGCAATTTTGCAGTGGTAATTGCAACACAGGAAATTGATTTATGGTTCTTAACCACTTCACCGATGGCCATTTAAACCCTTCAGGGGCCGGAAACAGATACCCAATAAACAGAACAAGACATTTAAATTGTTAAATGCTGTAAAAATGCATCATAAATACAATTCCATATCTTCCGTATTTATTAAGTTATTTAAACGAAACAAAAACTGGTTTAGAACCCATTAAAGGCAGTATACATCTACAGTAACAAAAAAGTGGAGACTACAGTAATAAATCGTTGAAATTTCACTTCTTTGTTTCACTGTAGCAAAAGCCATTCTTTGTACCGAGCACGCCTAATATTTGAATCATTTTGTTTTGTGTGTATACGAATGAAAGTATGTATGTATAGCTACGCAAGCGACTTCTCCAGTTCAAGTTTAGTTTATTTATGCTATACCAAGCGATAATCATACGAGTATATGTTGCGTTGCACTGGAAAGAAAACTCTCTGTCAGCATCTGTTATTGCAGTGTTTCTCAACCAAGGTTTCGGGTAGCCTTATGCAGCTGTTTTGGCTCAGTATTTTAGTTATTTATACTCTCTGGGTGTTCAGAGTGATTTCTTATAGCTATCAGGTGCTAAATGAATGGCACATTTGAAATTGTTAAATTTCAATGTCAACCATGGCTTATCTCCGTAATGTAGCAAATAAATTACCTTGCATATGATGTATACAGGCTTCTGATATTACTGTAGAAAATCTGGAATATTTGTTGTGCGATTATGAAGGAGATGTTTAGGATATAGGTAGCAGTGACGTGTACTGGTCTACAGATGGCATGCTAGCTATTCCATTGTTTGGGGGAAGTGGCAGGTCAAATATGGGTGATGTGGATCAGCTATTACTAGCTAACCCTCTTTACGAAAAACAGTTAAATGGTAAAAAAAGTATTTTCATACCACTGGATATAACCATGCACAATTGTTTAGTAATTTTCAGAGCTGTAAATTCATGCAAGACATTTATCTACCTGTACTTGCGCGTATAAATAGCTTGTAACCTAATTGAGTAGTATAATACTCAGAGGTAAGGGGTAAGAAATTCACCACGACATCACCCCTCATACTTGAGAGAAAACACATTCCTAAAAGCATACCACCCACAACCAAAAAAGTCGCAACCATTTCGAAAATGTCTAGTGTGTTGCGAAAAAGAAATTAGCAAGGAAACCAATACTATTTGGTGTGAATCTCTAGATGTGCCCTTGGGTGTTTATCGAGGTTTGGAGGTGTACAATTCAAAAGAAATCTTTAAGGGTACATTTACATCCCTTATAGAACTAATTTAAATTTATTGTAAAATAGGAAGATTAAAATAATTGGCGTTAAATGAGCATTAAATGCATGTATGCGCAGAACGTCTATACACGTCCATATCGGTGCAAGGGTTAATCAATGTGCTCTTTAGTGAGGAGACCAGATTCCACAATGACAGAACTATGAACACTATATAGTACACTACTGAAGTATAAATAACCCATACTGTGTGAGAGAGACCGTGTTTCAGGTGCAGTGGTGTGTCAACGTGTATGAAAGTCAAGATCAACTAACAGGGCCCTATTTTTTCGAATGTAACTTCACAGGACTCAATTTCTTTACTTTCTTCGACAAGAGCTGCCACTGTTATCAGAAAATATGCCGCTTATGAACAGACGAGAATGTGGTTTCAGCAAGATGAATGTTGAAAAATGTTGGCATCTCTCCATTAGCAGAGAAAGAGTTTACGCCCAGTTTTTTTCGAGTCAACAGCTGACCCCGTATATACATGAATACAATTTTGCCCTACCTTTTTTTAGAGAGAGAACAGATAGGGAGCATGATTTTGCCTTTTTCAAAGACTGCAACAGCTCATATAGCCAATATTTTGATGACAATTGCAAATGTGTTTCAGGACAGAATTATTAGTAGAGATTTGTAGTCCCTGACCTGATCCCCTGCGATTTCTATCTGTGGGGTAACTTAAAGCATAGAGTGTACAAGACAAACTCTCACATCCTGGAAGAATTACAATAAAATATCTGCTCAGAAATTGCCAGCATTTCTCAATGTGAGCTATGGCGAGTGATGGATAGTTTCCTAAAGAGGTACCAAACATGTAAGGACAATGGTGGTGGTCAGTTTCAGCATCTCTTTTAATAATGTGGATAAGTAATGCCTTTAAAAGTAGTTTTTAAAATGTTACATGGTTTCATCCACACCTTTCTGATAGCAGCAGATGAGCGCCGAGGGTGCAGACAGGAGAAACAAGGTGCAGCTGGTTCAGATGTTTTCGGGTCTCTCGGTACAAGCTATGTTTGCTGGATGTTAATTAGCAGGTTGTAGGATTTAGTAAATCTGCTTCAAAGACAGGATGACTAACTGTGGTTAAAACAAATGGCCAGTGGTAGTTGCTTCTAAGACCTAGGTGAAGGTACACCATGAAAAGGGCAGCACAATTTGCAGTGAAGAATGTGAAATTTAAAGGACCATTCTGCTTGTCTTTAAGAGTTTCTGGCATAACAGTATATCAGCTCTTTATCTATTAGATATCTAACCTTTGTACATTTGTCTTTGATAATTTGGATAAATGGCTCATTTTCCATTCTTGCATACTACCTTGTGCAATTGGATGTCAAGTTTCTTTTGGAAGATATACACATGGGGAATGACAACTTTTGGCTTTGACCTGATTTCAGTAATCAGGGCAGATTCAGTTGAAAATCTTTTTTTGCTACGCTTATAATCTTATTGATTGCAGCGTAATGATAGTTTGCATTAGTGAGAAGATTATGATATCTCCAAATGTGAACTAATGGCTTCCAAAATGTTGACAAGCTGTGACAACTTAATAGTGTTTGTATTGGTATCAATGGCAACTACACTAACTGAATTTTGGTTTTGAAAAACAGTAACTTCAATGATTGTGTCAGCTATTATAGCTAATTAGTCTAGATTTCACTATTGACTGCAAGTACTGTTTGAACTGACAAAGCTGGAACCACAGAGTTTACAATACTTTGTAATTTTGTTATGCACCAAACTTTTCATTTGTTTTAACAGTTGAGGTGGTTTATGATCTCCCAATTTGGCTTCTTCATTTAGCAGTTTATGTAATTTGTGTTCATGTCATCAAGAATCAAGATAAGATTTTCTTTTAATACAAAAAGTCAGTTTTGACTGGGTGGATTAGCTATGACATGTACCTGCTCCTATATGTCACAACCCAGGTTACCAAGGTTCCTGGAACCATAGATTTGACCAATTTCTCCAAAAAGGAGGAATTTTGGCTGTAACCTTGGCTAACTGCGGCTTGTCTTCATTAACCTGTATTGGCAATTCTTCCACCATTTTTAAAGACCTATTTTACTATGCAGAGTAGAACACTTTAAACTTGTTTTGTCCCCAGAATGTCAGAGGTCAGCATTGCTAGTTCTGGTGTGATTCATGAACGAAAGCTAGCAAATATATTTTGTTACCATAACATTATTTAGAAACAAACTAAAATCTGCTATTTCCTGAACAGAAGACAAACAATTATAATGGCTTTGCTGCTTAGTTCAGGTTAATGAACCTAAGGACAGTTGCCACAAATCTAAGGTACACAAACCCCCAGTTAATGAGAGATGCTCTACATTATTCTGTTAAATGAAATTCTGCAAATGTTCTTCACTGCTTTTTGTATACTCAATGCACCACAATTTGTTATTGTTATAGTCATGTGCAACAGCCATACAAATAAGCAGCAGAATTATTAGAACTTTTGCTATAAACTAAAACAATATTATAAATATTAAAAGCAGAAGCATTATTAACAGTGAAGTATTCTTCATTTTTGAGTTTGATTTATGGGTCACTATGTTTACACTCAAACTTCACTTACTTGTTTTCAAGATCATTCGATCTCATCCTTAGCTGTTTGGTGACTAAATGAACATTCTTCTTCCTCCACTACTACGGTGCTCCGATCCCTCTGCCATCTGGTGTTAGGGGCACAAGTAAGTGAAGTTTGAGTGTAAACATAGTGACTCATAAATCAAACTCAAAAATAAAACAATATTACTTGAGGTTATAAAAGCTATTAATTTGGGTTTTTATACATGTATCTCTCAAAAAGCAAAACTAAGTTTACAAATTAAGCCAGAAAGGTACTACTATTTTCATTTATTTCACATCAGCCTATTGTAAACTTCAAAAGGCTCCTTGGAATGAACTTAGGATAGTCTCAGCTGATTAATGACTGCTGCAATTTCTGCCTCGAGGATATCATGGGTAAAGAGCAGAATTGAAGGTGAGCCCAAATATCAAAGCTTCCAACAAGGGAAAACATACTCGTACAGGGGATTGAATCTGGGTATCTCATATTGTAGGCAGCAATTCTACTTCACAGTAGGTATAGTCCTTAGAATACATCTACTTTTTATCACTTACATATTAAATTGGAATGTATAAAATTCTAACATCACTTTCTACACTTGAACCTACTGGGTCATATTTTGGAATCTGTTGTCTTCCATCATTAGCCTTGATTTACTGTCATGCTTCCTCCTATGATCTGTAAATGGCATTTTAGCTGGATATACTACATGATGAGATTCTGTTTATATGGGTTATCAAAATTTAATAAATGGTTATTAATTTATAGATGAGTCGCATTTATTACACATCGGCTTCACTTACGTATTTGATTTTCATGTGTTCCTCTTGACTTCACGTCACTTCAATATATCGAGATTTAACTGTATTGGAACACCACAGTGAAGCGAAGTGAACCCGATGTGTAATAAATACGACTCATCTATAAATTGATAATTATTTCGCTTCACTGTGGTGTTCCAATACAGTTAAATCTCGATATTAATAAATGGTGTTTATTTCTGTATATGAATAATTTTTCCCAAATGGAGAGTTCTGTTGGTTTTCAAAGAGCCTTTCAAACCATAAGTTTCTCTTTCAGCAGATCTGTGAACCAAAAATATTCTGCAATTGCCGATTTACCCATTTGTTATATTTCACATTTCTCATGTGGCTTTTAAATCTTGTATCGAAGTTCCTCTTTATCTTTCTATGTATACTTTTCTGCAATTTTTACATCCAGTTTTATAAAAGCAGGAAGTTTTATCCAGGTGAATTTTGCCCTTTGTGTTATTCCTGAGTATATTCTTTAAATGGTACTTGTTAACTCAGGAAAATAATCAATGTTACATATTAACTGCTGTTTCTAGCTATATATAACAAGGCATTATTACAAGCACGACTATCATAACATTCTCTTTATGATTTATTATAACTGAAATAAATCCAACAACTCATTTTTTATTGCTTCCATTGAACTACATTGTACCAGGAGTAAAAGCACAGCATTATTCATTCATCTTAATGCACTTAAAGTTAAAATTGAGGTCTGAGAATCATAATAATCAATAACTGGTGTAGAACTGTGCACAACAATTTGGATTTGATAAGTTGATAAACAGTATTCCCAATCAGTTTTTATTAATATTATAATTAACATTTGCTACATCTCATTCATTATCTACAAGGGCAGCAGAGCACATTATTAACTGAAATAACAAAAACAAGGAACATCTGCCATATAATGACTGTATTATACCATAAGAGAAAAATAAGGGAATACTGTACTGTTCATTAAATAAACTAAACTTCTGGCAACCCTTAACAGTAGCTGAAATTAAACAATGCCTTAAATATGATAGTCAATGTGAAGAGGGTGCTCAATGTCTCAGTTGATGTTTAAACATCATTGGGAACAATGTTTATCCTCAAATCCTAATCACTTCTCTTCCTAGATGGTATTTTTGGAAGAATTTAAACCAATTTTCCTAAAAAATTACTAAATTATAGATGAGTCGTATTTATTACACATCAGCTTCACTTACGTACCTATATTGAGGACATGTTTTGCGAGCCTTTAATATAGGTACGTAAGTGAAGCTTATGTGTAATAAATACGACTCATCTATAATTTAATAATTGTTTCACTTCACTGTGGTGTTCCAATACAGTTAAATTTCGATATATTCCTAAACAATGTTTAAAAAGTGTGTAAATCTATGAAAAATTGAAGTTTTTCTAATATCTTTATTTTAAGTATTATAAATTTGAGAACATGTTCCTATGGTATTTTGTTTGTTTAACACCTCTAAGTTCATTAAAAACTTAAATACCTTGGCAGTGCAACTGTGTCACACCCCCTTATCAGATCAGGTACCTGTGGAGTTTTTGTTTATGTATGTTTATAGTTAATATGGTTATTTATTCCACTAAAATTGCACATGTTAAAAGTGAGCCCAAAAACCATGGTGTTGAATGCAGTTGTGCTCATAAGGTGCATTCTGCCCTCAAGACAAGTATTACAACTGGGTGCAGGACCGAAGCCTCCCATACCCATGTAAGCTTAGCAGGAAACAACCCCCAAGCCTCCCGCAAACTTAGCAGGTAACAACCCCCAAGCCTCCCGGGAAACAGGTGTAATTAGCCAGCAGTTAACATGTTTTCCGACGAGACTCAAATTATAGCGAGTAGGACAGGAAGGAAAATTCTACTTCAGAGCAATTACATTTTCGGATTCCAGAAGTGTTTAAAAATGGGGTACCACGATGGACGTGCAATGTTAAATGTTGCAAACGTTCTACTAAAACTTTTACCACTGAAGAAATAGATGTCCTGCATATTCAAGAGGACCATAACCACGCAGTACCTAGCCCGCCTCGGTAGCGTAGATGGTAGTGCGTCTGCCTCACGTTCAAGAGGTCCCGAGTTCGAATCTCGGTCACGGTGAGTTACCTGGATAAGGTTTTTTCCGGGGTTTTCCCTTATCCTTAAAGATGAATGTCGGGTAACTCTAAGCTCTATGGACCCTGGACACATTTGAGCATCATTTCACCCATTTCATTCACCGTCCGATATGACTTAACGTTGGAGGATGTAAAATTAAAAAAAAAAAAATTAAAAATGTGGCACCACCTAGTGAGAAAATTCAGAGGCAGAAAGCACTTCGTGATTTGAAGAGAAAGGCTACAGAAGATATATGTGAAAGGCCATCAAAACTAATATACCAGCAATTGAAGAGAGAAAACACAAAGAACCACTGGAGTTGTCCACAGTTTACGTAAGTCCATATATAAAGCTGGCGGAAAATTCTGTCAAAATTACCCATGGGTATAGAAGAGGTTCATAATATTCCGAACACATTAAATGTGAAAACGGTAGATGGAGCCAAGTTGTTGCTACACAATGATGCTACAAAGAATGTTGTAAGATTCTGTGAATTCGTTAATGGCCATTACATTCCAAGGGTAATTTCTTTGTTGAAGGATAAGAAAACTTCATCATATCAGCAGGTATTTTCAACAGTTGTTAATAAATGTAATAAGCTAGGTCTGAAATTATCTCCATTAACAATGTTTTCTGACTTTGAAGAAAGTAACATGAATGCTGGAAGAGAAGTGTGGACTGATGTTAAAATCCAAGGATGTAAATTTCATTTAACACAAAGCTGGTGGCGAAAGGTACAAAACTTGGGACATGCACATGACTGCTATTCCAGAAATGAAATTGATAAATTTCTGAATTACATATTTGGTGGTTGGTGACTGTTTTGCTGAAAACTTCATGGCACTGATGCCTATCTCGGAAAAGCTACAGATGTTTTGCAACTATTTAGTAGAAATTTACATCGACGAAAGTGCACTCTTTCCTCCTTCCATGTGGGCAGAACTAAGTTACAATGGACAGAGAACTACCAATGCTTGCGAAGGTTTCTACAACAAATACAACATCAGTTTTACTCCTGCAGCCCAGATCTATATAGATTTTTTTAAGTACTGAAGCAAATTCAGCTGGATACTGAAACTGCAATCAATTCAACAAATAAAAAAAAAGTCTTATCCACACTAAAACTCATGATGCAGCAAGTAGAAAATTTCAAAGCTGGAAAAATTTCAAGAATGGAATACGTGAAGTTGATTTCTTAGAGAACCAAATTTGAAAATCATGGAAATAAAATCAAAAAGGAAAAATACCTTATTGTAAAGATGAAAAAACACATTACTGTATGATATGGGTTTAGAATGTCAAAATAACGAAGTATCTAAATGCAGATCCACCGTGAGTAAATTACAGAAAATAAAGAAATAATAATGAAGCTGATAAATGTGGAATATTTCGGTATGCGAGCCAGTTCGCCTCCTCTTATCGCACCCTGGGTAATGCTAAACGAGCTATGACAACCACTAATTCAAATTTAAGCATTAGAGGTTCATTTTCTTTTGGCGCTAGAGCCCTGTAACTTTGTTATTAATCATAAACTCAAAAAATGTAACATTTTCCACTAGAAGTAAGTAATGCTTCATAAAATATTATAAACACCAAACTGGAACTGTTACATGTTTCAACTGGGAGTCTTTGGGCCTATATAATTAGGGACTGGAACCGGGAGGATTGGGGGGCTATTTTTCTGACCACAGGAGGCTTCAGCCCCACACCCTTACAATTAAGGGAGGCCAGGGGGCATAAAATGGTGCATATCCCAGCTTATGTCTTTGACATTCCAACAAGCTGTTATCGGCTCATTTCAGGTGAATACAGAATGAAGAATGAATTCTGTGGACAGCACTGAACATTTTTAAAATGCCATATTTTACAACTACTTTCAAATGTTTTGTGAGCTGATTGCCAGATAGTTTGTTCAGTTTGCTCTAATAGCTTGTTATTTATCATTTACAATTTTATGTACAAATTTTATGTTCACCAAACGTTTAATTTGACCAAGAGCCACTTCCAGGATTTTTTTTTTTTTTTTTTTAAACAATTCTAAATTCTCATTAATGCTTAAAAAAGTGAAGATTGGCTTAGAAATGCAAAAACGATCCATCTAAGACAACAATTTATAATTGGTACAGTGAATTCAAAAGTGATCAGCTTTTCCTAGTGATAAATTTTGTGAAGGATCCCCAAGTAATGCTGTAACTGATGAAAATATTGCCACTGTTAGAGCAATGCTTGAAGAAGATTGAATTTATCGAGATTTAACTGTATTGGAACACCACAGTGAAGCGAAAAATTATTAATTTTTAGATGAGTCGTATTTATTACACATCTGCTTCACTTTCGTACCTATTTTGAGGACATGTTTCGCAAATCATCGTTTGCATCTTCGGCTCTTATATCTTCTCCCATATTTTCTATATACATAGAAAAACATAAAAACCAACTAATGAACTTTGAAATCCCGCCAGAAGAGAATCCCACATTTAAGTTCATCACTAAATCAACAGATGGCAGCAGCAACCCCAGAATTACCCACACCACTGGATCAAGCTTTAGTCGCATAAGAGCCGAAGATGCAAACGATGATTTGTGAAACATGTCCTCAAAATAGGTACGAAAGTGAAGCAGATGTGTAATAAATACGACTCATCTAAAAATTAATAAGATTGAATTTATTTGGGCAATACTGGGCACTGAAATGAGTGAATATAAAATATTTTAAATGTGAGAAAAGTCTGGAAAAGAATTCCTTCTTTCCAAGCCATGCAGCTCCAGACACACCTATGAATATGGATAAATTCTGAAAGAATCAACGGAATGAAGGGTGAAGTGAAATGAGATGAGAGATGAAATGGAGAGGGAAGAAATTCTGAGGATGTAATGAACCTTCCCAGCATTTTCCTTGCATTTTCCTAAGCCCATGGATCAGGAAGGCCAGTTATGGGAATTAAACCTATGACCTCCCAAATGCGGGCCACAGATGTTACTAGCAGGGCCATCCTTTGTGGTTTTCATATAAACATTTGGAAGTTAAGTAAATTTAGGTTGAGTGAAGTTATAGTAATAAGTTGAAATAAGATATAAATAATGGCTAGTGAAAGTTAAAAATTTTGCAAATAGTGAAAAATTCATATGACTGTATAATTTTAGAAAGGGATGAGAGATTAGTGCAGGGTTGTGCGAAGTGGAGGAGAAGATTTGAGAAAGTGTGACGAAGAAATACATAACTGGAAGAAGGATTAAAAAGTGGCTAAAGAAGTTATATAATTTGTAATAGGGAAAAGGGATGCAAGAATAGGGGGAGACGTGCAAGTAGGAAATATTGAAGAGTGAGGTTAAGTAAATCTAGACCAAATGAAACAATAGTAATACGAAGTTGAAGCAAGAGGTAATAATTAACAGGCATAAACAAAAATTCAGCAAACAGCAAAAACTAATGCATGATAGAATAGTAAATGGAAAGTAATTACTATTTTAAGAGGCAAATGTGCATCAAATATATAATTGTATTGAAGGGCTGTCCTATTAGCAAAGGGGCCAGGGCCCAGCTTAGAGGTAGCCCAAGATGTATTTGTTTTAGTACTTAATAAATCATATTACATCATATAAATATTTTATTTGTTGAATATACTGTATATACTGGGTGCTCTAAAATTTCCCTTATAAAATTCTAGGACTTGAGAACCCCTGTCTAGAAATGTACTGCTTCCATGCTAAAGCAATTTGAAAACAGGTTTACTTGATAGATATGAAATAGTAAAATCATATTTCAGGGGTGCATATGTCAATCAGCTGATGTTATGTGATGCCTATCCTACCTCTCTAACATGATTTGAGCCTGTCATGTATCTTCGAGTGTTAGTGCAACATAATTTACAACACATTTGCAGAAAACGACATGATCCTTATATATGGAAGAGCTGCTTGTTGCCTGTCTCAAAATTGTTATACTCTACTGTATACCCTTTTATGTAATAGCTTTGAGAAAGGGCCAGTTTGGCTCTTCTTTCTAATATGTGACATTGCAATTTTTTCTAAGTCCTTCACACTTTTTGATGTTTTTATATACAACCATGATTTGTAACATAATTTCTTTACTTTTTAGTGCAATTTCGTGTTGGAGGGTATTCTTTTAATGTTATTAATTGTTTGTTTATTTACTTACTGCGTAATGTAACCATAACATATTGAAGAATTCACTGCAGCCAAACTATCCTTGTTTCTCCACTGAATGCTATGCTGCCAACAGTCTTACTTGTCCCTAATTTATACAACCTAGCAGACTAACACAAAGTAGTACCTAAATTGCACCTAACTGTAGTCCTCGCCAGCATGACTCTATGTTGTTTGTGTGCACATTTGTCACTGGGTTGACAAAGTGCACTGAATGATTCACTCCTAGGTGCGCAACAAACCCTCCAGCTATCAACCCATAGTATCCCCGCCAAGCATTGGTGTGAATTGTGCTGGTGAACTCTACGTGCTCTGCAATGATGAAACTTGCGTCCTCCTATTTTGCATTTGTTGATTTGAAGGACGTGGCCGGGACCGCCAATTTTCCACCTTGCAGTATACTTGGTGTCATTTGACATGCACACTTTGCGGCAGTAGCCGAACCAGTCCGATACAGTCCGTGAGCTCCTACATGTTTTTCTGACGGAGTACTCCATTATCATTGTGTCGTAGGATTGTTTATATGCAAAGCAGTGCATGAGTCACAAAATTTGACCAGCCTACTCATACTATGTTCCTTTGCACATGGACTGCGTCACCTATGTCTGGGGCAGTTTTGCAGGGGTTGGCTAAAAGTTTTACATATCTTTCTCATGTTGGATTCAAAGCGAGAATCGGCTGGTCATCTGCTTGCGCATGCGTATACGTGCACCTTTGGACTTAGAAAATATTCTCGTGTCACACAAAAGAAAGTTTCTCTGGCACTTTCACCATCTGTAGGTGTGATTGTGGTGCTTCAAGTAGTGTGGTGCACCCCAAAATTGGAAGAGGATGTATCACATCACATTGAAGAGAACCCGTCAACAACTACATAAGCACTGCACGTGCAAAGGATATTGCTTAGAACATGAAATCCATTTATTAAAAAGTGTTCAGGGATCCAATGCATTAATAATGTGGAAAAAGATATTCATAAAGGAATATCAAGGAAAACTGTTCAATTTTGACACCACCTTTGAAGAGAACCCAAACTTCAAGTTCATAAAGATACCAGTGGAGCTGACCCAATCGCATCCAAGGGGTTCATTAAATCAAAATTCAAGCCAACATTAGCTGAGGATGATAGGAAGATCCCAACGATACACGTTCTAGGTAAACACTAGCAATATATGAAGCATGGAATACTAGTTCAACTCAAAATTATATTAGTTTTGTGCTTCGTCATCTCTAGATAGAGCCAGACTGAAAAATTTAATGGCATGGCTGGGATTTGAATCATGGATCTCCCAGTCTCCATCCAGTCACTCTTAACTATTGAGCTACCATGGCCAACATGCCATCATGACATCAAATTCTGACTCACATGTTTCCTGGTACACCCCTTTGGGCTCTCATATACAATGAGATACGCACCTTTGGTGGCAACTTACTAACTCTGTAAGTACTTAAGTACAAAAGGTGTGTATCTCATTGTATATGAGAGCCCCTAGGTGTTTACTGGGAAAAATGTGAGTCAGTTGGAGAATTTAATGTCATGAGAGCATTTTGGCCCTGGTACCTCAATGGTTAAGAGCGCCCAGATGCAGACAGGGAGATCTGTGGTTCAAATCCCGGCCATGACATTGAATTTTTCAGTCTGACTCCATCTATTAAAATCTTAGCCCACACATGGCTATTGTGAAAGAATGATTAAATTTCATTGTATCTAGTCCTTACTCATGAATAAAGTTTGGAATTTTAACCAACATTTTGTTTCTGAGTAATGATGCTCACATACATACACAAGGACCATTTTCTAAAAATGACTTTTTGGGGTTCAGGGAGCCTCAAAATAAATACTTTTTGTGAAATTTCGACATCAGCTTTTTGGGTGGAGCATAATACTTACCTTACTTACTGTACATATGCAAAAGAGGAAGTAAAATAACAAAATCTTGTAAACAAAATTACCTTTATTGACTTTATTGACATAAATATTTAATAGATACTTAATGATAAATTCACTCTCTCTATTAAAAGACAACACAAATATGGTACACCCTAACCGCACAACAACTTTCTCAGTTCAAGGCCACTAGTTAAAATTGTAGAAAGAGTGTACTATGAAAGAAAAATTATAAATCAAGCTATAACATTTTAAACAAGAGTACAGTTTGGCGGTTGGAACAGTACCGTTTGGAATGTTTGAGATTTTTAACATATTTTTTTTTTAATGATATTACATAAATTTTCATACAGGAATGGTGCAAAAATAAATTCAGTCAGATAAAATTGAAAATACTTAATTACATTAAATTTAAAGGGAGTCGATTAATTGACTCCCTTTAAATTTAATTTATCATAACAACACTGTTTTCAACACTTCCAAGAAAGGAATTACTTAATTACAGCTTACAAGTATTATTATGCCTCTCCTCCGCCACCAACTTCCAAAAAGGAAGTTACAGATTCAAAGATAAAAGGCGTATTTTGTGCTCATTTTTGAGACATACTTGCAGTATGTGCTTTTGAAAATATTTGAATTCCCCCATTTTTGTTTCCATGCAACAGTATTCTTCAATGATAATGATTATAACGTCAAAATGCACATAACTGAAAATGATTATCCTTTATTTCCTTATAAACTATTTATTAAGAACACAAGTGCAAGAATATGCTGTTATATTTTCATCCTTTAAGGTGATTAAGATGGCATGTATAGCTGGAGAAGACAAGTTTCCTTATTTTAATAGATTGTGCTAAAGCTTATATCTTTACAACACTATTGATTTTGTACATTTGATATCAATAGGAAAGTAACAATCTGAATAATTCAGAAATGTACACTACTAGTACAAACAAGCTCATTTGTTACACAAGCTATGAGTCATACAAATGCAAATATTTTTCATATTAGCTGAAAAAGATATACTGGAACACTGCTTTTACACAGTAAATGAATATCTGCAATTTAACAAATCCAGATAATCATAAAACATGAATTTACTTAGCTTGTTCATTTCTCTTATTTATAATTATAATTGAATGTAGATTAGCTATATTTAATGTTTGACTTCGTAATATTAAGTGTAAATTTACTGACGTATCCTATATCAAGGTACTATGTACAGATCTGATAAATGACAAACAGAATTGAGGTTTATGTTAATGTGAACATGTAATATTTTTAAACCAGTAACAATTGTTTACATATAAAAATTATTTGTGGTTGGTTTATTGACACTCGTCACTTACTTTTTCATATATTTATGAGAGACTAGTTTCAAAGGCCCTGGCCTCCATTTTCAATCTCTTCCCAATTGAAAATGGAGGCCAGGGCCTTTGAAACTAGTCTCTCATAAATATATGAAAAAGTAAGTGACGAGTGTCAATAAACCAACCACAAATAATTTTTATATTAATTTTGACGTCACTGTTACTAAATTCCTCCAAACACACATCAATTGTTTACATATTCGCTTCCCCAATCCAGCCCCTGTTACTGCAGGAACCTCCACTACACTTGTAATAAGTATATTTGGGGATTTTATACTGGAAAAAGAAAAAAAGGTAACCCATAATGTAATAGCCCAAAGTGGGCCTGAGCCTGCCAACCCAACTGCTGGACTCACACCTCACACCTACATACGCAAGGCAGCGGTGGCTCATCATCCAACCAATACAGGGAGGAAATGTGATATTCGCTTCCCCAATCCAGCCTCTGTTACTGCAGGAACCTCCACTACACTTGTAATAAGTATATTTGGGGATTTTATACTGGAAAAAGAAAAAAAGGTAACCCATAATGTAATAGCCCAAAGTGGGCCTGAGCCTGCCAACCCAACTGCTGGACTCACACCTACATACGCAAGGCAGCGGTGGCTCATCATCCAACCAATACAGGGAGGAAATGTGGTCAGCATCTCGGCACACTCAGCCGGTAAGTTGGCCTTCTAGACCAGGACTCGCCACCTAGCTTAGATCCTCAATTTCCTCAAGATGCTGAGTGGGCACCAGTCCTATAACCAGGACTTAAAATCTGCAATGCTATTTGGTTTTACCTGTCCTGCACATATGTAATTTCATGGACAAGCCTGATTTTTAAGTGAATACTTATAAAGACAGCATGTAAACTTAAGGGTTAAGCTGCAAGTTTAGGTTACAGATTGTTCATAAACAAAGATTCATTCTACAGTGTACACAAAAGAATTCATGTAATTGTTTCATTCAAAAAAGAACATTATTTGACACAGGAGCCTTTATTTGGACACATTCCCAAGTGGGAATTTTCTTGGCACCTGGAAGCATGCTATTTGCTGGTGGAGTTACATTATCATAGCTTCTTAAATGCACATGCATTTCTCATCATATACAATTTCTATTTATGGGGGAGTTTGAAATAAAAAGTGTATTGGAATAACCCACATTTGATGGAAGAATTGAAAGACCAATTGCTGTAATTTCAGAAAAATAATTAACGAGTATTAATGTGCATAAGACGCTGGGAGAGAATGCGTCATGACATGTAGACATCATTTACAACATCTTCTATGACAAATTATGTGGTTATTGAAGAATAGGTTTGCATGAGACATTCGTGCACTTATAATATTTAAGAGGCTCTGAATATCTGACTATGCTGCCAAACAGCATGCTTCCAGGTAGCAAGAAAATGCCTTCTAGATCAATCTTGCATCCAGACAAAGGCTTTGGGCATTTTGGAGTCATGTTCGTATGTAACCAGACTTATATATAAACAATGTTTCTGGCATGTATGTCCACAGCATATATTATTAGAGATTTTTACGAAACAGAACAAAATACTATATTACATTCTCTTTTCTTGAGCAAATATAAAATTATTTGCATTTATATTCCTCATTCCCTATACCATTTAAGATTTCAACATTTCTCCTACAATTTCAAATTATGAAATGTAAGAAGTAACATTCAAAAATGTCTTAAATGTTGATACAATTTACTTCAGATTTTATCTCTTTTATGACTTAGTACTAAAATACAATATGAAGGAATATAAAAGTAATCTGTTATGAGTAAATCAGATTTATCAACAGATCAAACTATATGCACTTTTAAAACTATGATCCAGTATACTGATATTTATAATTAGAAGTTCAGCATCTCATATATCTTTTAAAGTATAAATTTTCTTTGTTTGAAACCTAAGATGTGGTGGTAACTAAACACTAGAATAAAACATATTATAACTTTATACAGTTTTGGTTTTACAAGAAGTGACTCCAACACTCTATATACTTTTGCATATTTGAGGGCACTCTTAAATAGTTTTTCAACAATAACATTATTCTGTCAACAGCATACTTGCCAACTTTTTGAAACTGAAATCCACAAAACTTTCCCTTGTCCAGCAAAGGGTAATAATTTCAAATTCTCATTGAAATAAAGGTAAAAAAATTAGTAAAAGATAAATGGAAATTCTATTTCATAATTTCATGTGTTCAATAGACACATATTAAGGGAGCAAATGAGTGAAACTTCTATTTATAATAGAACCTTGAGCTATAGATTTCATGTTTGGCACAATGTTCTATATCATACTAACAAAGCTGTTTAAGTTTTGTCTTGCTTTTAATAAGAGGTTTTTTTTTGTGTTAAAAACATTTGCTTTTTCAAAATCTATCTCCTTCTAAAAATTCTGACCAAAATATTGTTAAAAAATCCTGCAATTCCATCCAATTGTGCATAAAACTTTACAGCATTCAGAGTTTTAATATTTGGATCTTGAAATAAATAAAAAGATATGAATACATTAAAACGTTAAAATTGCAAACTCCTTGGAAATTGTATCAGATATGTTATTTTTGTGTTATGAGCAACGTAAGTTACCAAAAATCTAATGCTTAGTTTCACTAATCTCCTTTTGTAAAACAAGTAAACATTGCAAGTTTATTGCATGCAATTTGTAGGAGGAAATACATTCTGAAAATGTTGCAATCTGCTTCATAAATAGAACTGCAGAAAACATTATTTAAAGTCTGCACTGCAGAATTAGAATAGAGCATCCTTTTAAAATTACATCATCTCTTGAGGTTGCAAGAACATCAGGGACTTCAAATTCAGGAATAGATAAAACAAGGTTGATACATTGTATTTGGCAAAAAACTGAAAAAGTGAATTTTTCACAGAACTTGGGAATGTTCATCCATATCTCCCCTTAAAGCAATGAACACCACTTGCTAGGCTATACATACTTTTATCCATATTTTACACTTTGTACCAGTTTATATATAAACTGGTATAAAAATGGGAAATACGATCCACAGCCATAGGATGCAAACAACATATAATAATGTATGTAAAGGAGTTGACACTACCATCCATTACTAAATTTTTGTGCCCATTTAGTGCTGGTTCTCAGAGTCACTACTGATGCATCAAACTTTAAATCTGCACACCAAGCATTTTATTGCAGCCATTTTAGAGCAAACCACAGAAGTTGGCAAGTATGAGAATGATATGAGTTACTACATGCTAGTTTTTAAGGAAATGAAATTCATACATTAAAAGATATTCAGGTGACATAAAACTTTGAGTAACCCTGTGTAAGTGACTACTAGACAACGTGACTAAAACACATCAAATAGCTATTATAACAGTGGCATAGCGTAGTATGTGGACTAGGGTATGCACTTTGAAATCTAATGTAAATAATAATAATAATAATAATAATAATAATAATAATAATAATAATAATAATAATAATTATTATTATTATTATTATTATAATTATAATAAATACTCCAAGTGAAAGAAAACAAGATAAGATGCTTTAGTTTAAACAACGAATCTTTCTTCTATGGTTCTTTCGGTTGTCACATAGCAGAAGATAGTCATCAAATTGTGACTTCTAGCTAACATCATAAGTTTCATCTAATATTAGATAAGCAAAGGATGCCTCAGAAACTTCTTTTTTAATTTTGTTGGTCATTACTATGTCGATACAGGAAATGAAATCGCTCTGTATATCTATCGAGGTGGCACGAAATACAGTGGACTTTTCTAGGTGATCTTTGAGAGATATGTCATACTCTGTTAGTTCATTTATATATTCATTGAAATTTCCTCTGCTAGATGATTCAGCACTCTCAATGTGGCTATGAAATGCAAGCCTTTGTTTTCCCAAAAAGCAGACAGCTCACACAAAATGTAACAGTATTGTTCTGTTTTTTCTAACTTCCATGTTATATTTTTCAATTGATAATTTATATTGGTCACCTAAACTAAATTCTATTCTCCTGCTTTTACCGAACATTTTTAGTTCCTTCTCACAAATAATGTGATTGCAAGAATATTTGTGATTTTTACTGCTTTATATATGTTGTTAAAATCATATCCTCCGGCAGTACAAACTGTCTTTTCTTAAGAAAATAAAAGACACAACCAACAAAACAATTTATTTAGGATCCTGCATTTTCATACACTTTATCTCTAAAAAGCCTCAAACATTTCTAATGTTGGTGGTTATATTTAAAGAATGTTTTGGGGGATCTGTTTTGATTATGTTTTATTTTTCAGTAAAATTTAAACCATGGAAGTGTCTCACTTTCAGTTTGTTGATTGCACAGCTCTCAGATTCCATTTTCGGTACACTTGATTTACAAGGAATGCAGTGCTCTCTCTACAACACGGTTTCCCTCATGGTGACTCGAGCAGATAGATGTCAGCAATGTATATACTCTGCTCTCAGTTGCTTGACGTATTTTCCACTTGCACTACAGTCACAATTATCGCCCAAATTGCTGCTTGTTGTCAACTAACATGATCACAAGATGCTAAAAGTAAGAAGCTAACCTTTACTACCCAGCAAAATACTGAAAACTTCAATTTAAAACACATTAACCATAATAAGCAATATGCACTCTTCTGTGTTACATCCACTGTGCACATGCATTATCTCCTGAGACTGACGTGCAACATAAACAAACCTTATTCAATTGTTCTGCTTTTCATGACTGATGTTATATGCCAACATCAACACATGGAGGATGATTGTTCTGAACATACCTACTCTTCAGCAAGGATTATGCCAGTAAGAATAATGTAGTAGGAAGGTGTTAACTAAGGGAAATTGCCAGGGTATGTAATACATCACCCACATCCATTGACGCTATGCCTCTGTTTATAACATTATGTGCAGCAGACACCTAACACTCAGACTATGCTCTAGGGTATGGCACACCCTACTACTTTGAATTCCTTACAAAAACTGCCTTGTATTCATTCTGAGCATACAGAAACAGAGAATACTTTAGAAGAAAGAGAAGAAAGGTCATAACTTTTCTACTGTTTCCTCTTTACTTATTGTGTTTTTACATCATTTAGGATCAAATAGTTTTTGTAGCCCCCTTTTCAGTCTATAGAACTCAAGTTAGATGCAGTGACATTTACCTACAATTTTGTCTAAAAATAACTTTGTATGAGAAAGGTGTATAGCACCCAAGACTGATAACAACAGCATAACATGAGCTTTAAAACTGCCCACAAGTAACTTGTTACTTAGTATTCAACTAAAGTTAATCTATGCGGCCCCATAATGCTAACATGTGTGGTCTAAGTAAGGAATAATGCAAATCAAACTAAAATTAACAATGTTATAAAGAATGAGTCAAAGTTAATATTTTGAAAATAAAATCTTACAAAAAACGAAACAAAATTTTCAGTATTAAATTTTAGATGAGTCGTATTTTTTACACATCTGCTTCACTTTCATCTAAAATTTAATAATTTTTCGCTTCACTGTGGTGTTCCAATACAGTTGAATCTTGATAAAATTTTCAGTAATTATTCTACAGGTTTGATGTCAGCAACAAGCATTTTAAATGGCAACATATTATTTCTCTATTTTTTTTCTGAAAGGTTATCTTATTTAGTTGCATGAGCAATTTCATTTGCTTCATAAAAAAGGTTTGACTGCTATGAGTGTAGTTTAATTGTTTGGCTTGTTTTTCACAGTTTACACAAATACTGTAACAAATGAAATTCTTATTTAATGAAGTGTTCAAATTCCATCCCAATTATAATCTGGATGTGGCTAAGTGTGAATTCTTGTTGAACATTTTCAACCTCTCTCCATTCTTTCCTGATTATTAATTTTAATCTTCATATTAGAAGCACCATAAAAGGAAGGGGGGATGGTGGTAGCGGCGGTGGTGGTGGTGATAATGATGATGATGGTGGTGAGGATGAGGATGATGATGATGATGACGACGACAACGATGATGATGATGATGATGATGATGATGATGATGATGATGATGATGATGATGATGATGATGATGATGATGATGATGATGACATTTAAAATATTTGTTCCTTACATAATATATTTTACAATTTCTTTCACTTGGTTTATTTTCTTGATGGTTTCTTCTCATTGACTAATTTATTCTGAAGTTATTTTAAAGATAAGATGATACCATTAGATAATTTATTTCTTTGATAGTCTGTAATCCAATAGTTTATACAGTCTGTCTAATTGCTGGGATAAGCTTTACCAGCACTTTATTCGAAGTTCCTATAAAGAAAACATTTCATCTTATAAGTAATTCTCTGTTTATTTGCTGTGGGCAGATTAATTTGAAACACATGTTATGCAAGTATTATCTTACAGCTTCCATAAAAGTGGTTTTGAAATCCTAGCAACTGTATATTTACAATAGTGAGAAACCTTTACCCTGACTATGTCTCTTAGCTAACATGAATAAAGAAAGAAAATAATTTCTAGACTGAGGATTAACACAAAACATCAGAGGTTTATCAGAAGGACTAAGATGTTCTGAGACTAGAAGGGGATTTTTAGAGACTACAGTATCAACACTGGGCTTGGCATGATCTGCACCAACCATACCAGAACTGCGCCTCACGAAATCCACAACTCTATCATGGGAAGGATCTGCACTGAGGTGAGGACCACACTCTGCAGCATCCATTTCTCTAACAAGAAATGAGAGCAATGTAGGGTCAGCTGTGGTTCCCTCTGGATGTCCTGTAAGTTCCATTAGTGACAAGACTCTTTTAGTTACATCTTTCTCAGTGTCTATTAGAAACAGGGCTCTTGTTGTCAAGACCAATGTTACAGCCTCAAATGCACCTGATGGGGCTATGTGTGTTGCTTCCATAACATGAAGCAAGCGTGCATGTGAGCTAACACTCTCTTCCATTATAATCTTCCAGCTGTACTTAATTTGGGAATTGCTAGTTGAGAGTACGTATTCAGTGACTGGATACTGGCGAACTTCTGGGATGGATGCCCAGCCTGCACCATGCAGCAGACCCTCTCCAGTCAGTGCTAAAAATTCCGCTGCACCACTTAATGGCTTGGTGAAAACACCCACAAGCCCTCGTCCTACCCCTGTAACAAACCCTCGGGGGGATGGTCCTTCATTTATAACGGCTTGCAGTGGATGATGTGCTATGCCGCTGACAGCACCAAGAAGGCTGATGCCTAGTCCTGTGAGGCCACGCATTAAACCCTGTGTCACACCTTGGGGTTTCAACCTTCGCATTTCTTCTGTTCGGGCCATGTGTTCTTCATCCAGTGTTAGACGATCTAAATTCCGAGCAACACTTGCTGCTAATTTTGTTACAGAACTCAATGTTCCAGCTGTAATGTGCTTCATCAGTGATGCAGATCCATGAGTTACACCTACTAGGAAGCCCCAAGGGCCTTCAAACAATCCATGAAAAGGAAGACTTACAAAATCTCTTAAACCAGTTCCTAATGATCTTGCAAATCCACCAGGGCTTCCTAGAAGCTCCAAGGATCCCACAACCCAACCTGCACCGAATAGGGCGCCTGAAAAGTAGTGCATTGTTAAGGCATGCCCTAGACGATATGGAGTAGTGACAATGCTACGCCTTTCAAAAGCTGAGAAATGTAAAGGGGAATGATCTAATGCTATGTAAAGTTTAACTGAAGTATGAACACTGAGAAGAAGTGATATGGGATCAACTACAAGACTGTGTATTTGCACTGGAAATGCAATCTGTCGAGATTCCCATAACACTACTGCTGGAATTGGCACTGCCCCAGAAGTGAGATATTGGTAATTAACAGAGCTAGATGTTGGTGTCCAATGAACAAGAGCTGGAAGAGATAATCGAGTTAGATTCTCTGAAAGTTTTGTTATCAATGTATCCTCTACATAAGCTCTTAGTGGTTCTAGTGTCACTTTTAGCATTTTCATTGCTGTTTTGCCTTCATGTTTTTCAAGCAGTATTCGAATGGTAACTAGAGAACTTGGACGAAACTTCTGTACAAGTTTAATGGCTGGAATACTTAGTGTAGGTCTTCCTTGTTTACGGTGGAAGCCTTGAGTCTGACCAACAAGAACTACTGGAAAATCAAACCCACCCTTATAAAACATTTGGTTGTCTAACTGCAAATCTCCAATACTCAAACATACCATTAGCTGTTCGATTCCTCTATCTGATGACAGATGTTGTGGATGAATGGTAACACATATGTTGTCTAGACTTAATGCTATTACCTCATTTCTCTCCATCATTGAATCCTTACTTGTCATATCATCTAAAAGGGTAAGGTGAATGCCTTGCACAAAACTTGCAACTTGCAAGCACCATTTAGACAAGGATACTTTTTGAGTGTTTTCTGCTACAGTTAAAATACTGCAAGTAGATGATGTTTCATGACTCTGATTATCAAACTGTTCAGATTCCATTTTTGATTCTGGTAAGCCTAAAATAACAGTGTGTCTATTTGTTTCACTTGAAGAATCTGGTGTGCCTACGACACCTGGCAGTTTAGAGAGTGATATAGTTCTGGAATAAGAGTCTTTCAAATAGTAGCTTTCTGGGGAGATGCTCTCTGTAAATGATGCCTCATCACTGCAGAGTAACAGGCGACTGCGTATATCTCGTGCAGATATTTCTACATGACTCACTGTATCTATTGTTACATGTGTTGTGTGGATAAGCTTTTCAACATGCACTTTAACATCTCCATGATTGGGAAGGCGAACAAACTGCTCTTGTGTTTCCATGATACTGAAACCTCGTGACCATGATAATTCATCAACAAGGGACAGCACAAGAGGAGCCCATGTTGTACCCAGAGCTGCAGAAATATCTGGAAATCTCTCAGCAGCCATGGGTAATGTATAATGCACTGAGCTGTATGCTGGAACTTCACACCACCAATCAAAGTGCACAGTCTCTGGTACTACTGTAGAAGTGTCATGTTCTCCTCCTTGTGCACACAGTATGGAAAACCTGTCAAAAATAAACACAGCCCTTTCTTTAGTACTTATTAA
>CM060948.1:227578192-227660692 GCA_030765055.1 Mantis religiosa
ACTCAAACCTGCACATGTTGTGTACAATAATCTGTGGATGAATCTCTGGGAACACAGAGAGGTAGAACTGTCCAGCACGCTCCTGGATTGACAGTACTAATGCCTTTGTGCTCAGTCCCTTCACATCAGGAGTACTTGGGACTGTGAAGCTGCATCGAACAGTTTTGTCCCCTATTCTCAGAGGACAGCTCCAGCCTGTTGCACCGATGCTGAATGCAATGTACAGGTTCATCTCTCCTCCACTGTCCTCTCCTTGCATGGACCAGTGTACAAGAGGGACCCCCATTTGGGTCTTGTGTATAGGATCTGGTGGAATATTCCTTATACATGTTAGGTTTTGGTCGCATGGCCAAGGTAGTTTAACTTTCACTGTGTCTCTTACTGCAAGAGCAAATACCTGCCAAAATAAAGAGTTGCCATGTCACTATCCAACAGCATAAATAGTTTAAACAAATTTTGAAACTCTGAATTAATAAAAGAGACTTAGAGCCTTAGAAAAGATTTCTTTCTTCATGATTTCCTTTCATGGAAGTGCTGAAAACAGTGTTGTTGTAATAAATTAAATTTAAAGATAAGTCGATTAATGACACACTGTCATTAATCGACTTATCTTTAAATTTAATTTCTTTCTTTATTTGAACTTCTAATTCACAGCTTTTAGTTACTTAGGGTAAAGTATTATAATGTTTGGATTGGAACACCACCAGTGCCTATCACCAGATTTATCGTGTGGGGGGAAAATTCACTTAGCACCTCCACCAGCTGTGACATGGTTATAGAAGGTAACCTACCACGACTAGAAGGGGATTGCAAGCGGATGTAGCTCAGGGGATTACTTCCTTAGAATGTCTAGGAATGTGGTGGAGGTAGCACTGTATATGGAACATTGTTGAGACAATAGTTGGATAGAGATTGAAAATGGATGCAATAGCTTCCAAAACTAATCCTTCAATAATATAAAAATTTAAGTGACAAAGTGTCAAAAAGCCGACTACAAAGTTTTTCTATTAATTTTGACATCACAGTTACTAAATTCCTCCAATCACACATAATGAAAAGATAAGCCTAAGTTTTCCTAGTAAACAAATGGCCTGCACTAAATTAGAAAGCATTTTGTTTTTCCTCTGTGGTTCAGTGGAAATCCCATGCTATTAACTGAGACAGAATTTGATTTCACTTTTTCCAGACCTCCTTAAATTCTTCAAACAAAATATGTGAGAATACCAATTTTGTGATTTGTGACTATTATACAGATAATCGAAACCTGAGCACCTCCAAGATGACTTTTCTTTTGTAAATAGAAAACATGGCCAACAAAACAATTTTTGTAATTTACCGCAACCACATAGCCACGGTATAGTTTCACACAAATGTACATGAAAATCTTGGGAGAAACTGGTGACTGCACTTATTTTATAGGCTGGTTTGGGTTGCCCATCTTCTACAACTCTAAGTTTCTCATCAAAAGAAACTTGGAGAATTATTTGGTTTTTAATTGCTTAATTACACATCACATGAACTAAGTTCAATTGCTATAAATGTGTTGCAAGTATCTGAAATATTTGATTAGTCAGAGTTTGAAACACACAATCTTAATGCACCACGTGGCTCTGGAGAGGTGGTAAATATCATGTAGTCAGGACATAACTTTGCTGAAAAACATTGTTGGCTCCCTCTAGGCATGGGGCACAGAAGGGGGAAAAATATTGTATTTGGAGTGTACTACCACACATGTGCCTGGTGCTGGAAAAGAATTCTTGGCACTTGGCAGATAATGGACTGGCCAAAAGAAAGGAGATTAAAGGAGTGGAAACTTTTAACAGCTGATATATTAGACCTCTCACAAATAATTTCACAGCATAATTATGCATGAGATGAAGAGAAATTTGAACATTGTGTTTAGTTAAATTTTGCACCTGTTGGTAGGGAAACAGCATTTCCAGCAGCTACATGGATGCTAAGTCTTTGGTACTGCAGGCAACTTTAAGTTATTGAATTTATGAAGCTAGCGGGTATAAAAAGTTTATGAATTATATACTACTTTAACAATTATTGAAATTAATAATTTTTTCAATGTCATTCTACCTTTCTAACTTAAGTTTACATATGCCATGTGTGAAAGAACTAATAATCACAACAACAAAAAAACACAATGATTTAAAACAGAGCAAAAAATGCTTTAAACCTTAAAATATGCAGGAGATAGCAAAGCATGCAAAAAAAAAAAAAAAAAAAAAAAAAAAAAAAAAAAAAAAAAAAAAAAAAAAAAAACTGGCTATACCAACTTACAGAAAAAGTTTTCCTCCACTGAATTTTTAATTTATTTACCCAAACAGAAAATGCATTTTGCCTAATTTACAAGCTGCAGTATAAGAAGTAAATTTGAAATGAAATATAATAAGGGATTCCTTTCTTGGAAGTGTTGAAAACAGTGTTGTTGTAATAAATTAAATTTAAATGGAGTCAATTAATGACACTAAACAACACTTACTTTTAAATTTTCCCGGGACATGTTTCAGAGACTTTGCCTCCATCGTCAACTGATTGAGTTGATGTCCGGTTGACGATGGAGGCAAAATCTCTAAAACATGTCCCGGAAAATTTAAAAGTAAGTTTTAGTTAATTGATGGAAATTGATAATTTCTCCACACTAGCCGTATATAGGCTAAGATATTTGATGGCATTGAATTTTTCATGTTGACTCTATCCATTTAAAAGTAAGTGTTGTTTAGTGTAATTAATCGACTCCCTTTAAATTTAATAAGGGATATCAAAATATCCTGAGATGTCAAAATTTATATTCATGCAGAATTATCATGTAAATACACAGATGTGTATGACTAATGCAACAGACACTTTGGAAAACGATAGGTACAAACTTAGTTCTTTAAAATTTAGACTGCATTTTACAGCAACTTTTGTCAATAATAAGTACAATAATTAGTCATGAATTAATCATATCATATAGGAATGATCTCTCCTAAAATCTTAGATTGAGCACCTTCCTGTCCTATTTACAATTAGAATGACTTCCTGTACATACCTGCAGTACCTCGTTGGTATAGTTACACACCACATAATTGGAATGCACATGAAGAACTCGCATTTCCCTCACAAAATTTGAGGTAATACTCAGAATGGCAACAGTGGAAGAAGTGCTACCACACTGTATGACTGTTTGCACATTTCCTATATTAGGAATCAACCCAGAGATACGTGGCATGTAAAAACTACTGCTCCAGTCAGGACGTGTCAGTTGTAGAGGAGGAGATGAGTATGATATTCCATCTATATCCACACTGAAGTTAAAGTTGTTTTCCAACTTTGGTGGTGCTACTACTCCCTGATGTTCTATCCTGAAAGAAACCAAAGCTGTTAAATATATGAACTGCTAATAGACTCAGCAGATATTAACAAACTTCAACTAGATGGAATTAAGTAAAAATTACAATTACAAATGCCTCAACTTTCTCTACCTGAACCCGAACCACCACCAGAACCCAGCTGCCATCACCAACAGTCAGGGGCTGGCAATATACATATGGCCACAAACTTTATAGTAAAAATGGAAGTTTGCAAGCTCCAAGTTTTTATTTGAAAATCCTATTTGTAGTTGGTTTAATGACTTACATTTTTATATAATAGAGGGACTAGTTTCAGAAGCCATCGCTTCCATCCTCAACCTCTCTCCATCTAGCGTCTGTTGTCGTCTGCTCTCTTCTCTCTGGCAGTGGAACTATGAACTTCTTTGTCAAATTATCTACTGGTGGGATTTCAAAGTTCATTACTGTGTCCCTATTTTTCCATATGCATATGTTCTCCCGTGTTGTCAGTTTATTTTGGTTTATCACTCCTTTTAATAATTTTGGATTTGGATCAATATCATGGATTTTATTTCAAAACTGAAATGTTACTGCTGACTTACCTTCTTGTTTCATTTTCATGTTTCTAAAGTGCTCTTTGACTCTGGTTTTTAGATTTCTTTCAGTTTGACCTATGTAGCATTTTTCACAATTCTTACAACTTATTTGGTATATTCCAGATTTGTTAATTGATGGTATTTCATCTTTTGTTTTTGAGTCTAGCAATTATAAAATTGAGTATCTATTAGTAGGTGCCAAGATGATATTTTGTTCCTTAAAGATCTTTTTGAATTTATTAAATGTTTTTGGGTGGTATGTGAATGCACTGAATATGCTATTGCTTTATTTTTCTTTAGTGAATGTGGTTGCTTCCTTAATGATTTTCTTTAGTTTAGCCTTTTCAACTTTCTAAAACACCAGACTTTTGTTGTATCCATTTTCTTCTACTATGTGTAGTATGACTTTTTATTCTTTGAAGTATTCTGCTTTATCCATGGGTATGTTGACGTCTGTGCATAAGAATGTTTATAATTGCATATTTATGAATAATTGGGTTGTAGCTCTTATTTTTTATGTAATTTTCTGATTGTGTCTGCTTCCTGTAAATTCCAAATTTCATATTTGTATTATTCCTGATGATATTTAAATCTAAGAAAGAGAGTTGTCCATTGATTTTCTTTTCTATTGTGAATTTGATAGTACTTTCTTGCAGATTGAGTAATTTTAATGCATCATCTATGTTTATTAGGAACTATTGCAAAGATGTCATCAACATATCTATACCAAACCTTGAAGATCCATGGGGAGGATTTTTAATTTGTGTTTAGAATGCACATAACAGATCCAGAATATACCAAATATTCTGATTCCACTTAAATACTCGTTGATGTCTTGAATTTTCTTTAGTCCTGAGTTTGAGTCCAACACTGCACTGAGCTTATTTTTAACTTTTTTCCCAGCATTTAAAGGAGAAATTGTTTTGTCAATCAATTGAAGAGACTCATGTATGAGTGCACCGCAAGTTTCTAGACCCTTTACTAAGAGAGTGTTTTGCATGGATAAAATTTATATCTTGATATAAAGTTTCACATTCAAATGCACCCTTTGCTTCACGAACACATGTAGTATGAGTATCATCAATACTTGTAATTACAGCTTTAGCTTGAAGTTCTCCTTGTAGAATGACACTGCAGATAACCAAGTTCCCCATTTTGTGAGAACTGGTTCCGGCAGAAGAGACCTGAGGCAGGCGTTCTTTGTACAACTGTACACAAGCAGGTGCTTTTAAAAACACCTTTTTCCTGCTTGATATTACTTTGTTAACTGATGGAAAGAGAGTGTGTATTTCTTCTGCAATGCGGTGTAGCCCATGAGCTAAACATGTGAGATGGATAAGATTAGGAAAAAGTACTTTAAGAGGCTGCCAGCTTTTAACATATATGAAGCTGCTTCTGTGACTAAGACTCTCCGATTCACTAGGAGACACAGAAGACGCAAGGAATCCTTTACAAATTTTGCAATCGTGCTGTGGTAGCTTTTTCTAATACTTGGCATGCATGTAAATGAGGTTTACCAGGTTCTTCTGGACATAATTTTCCCACTATGAAGTTCACCATGTATCAACCACATGAATTGGCTGTTTCATCTACCAATATCCAAATGTTGTTCCCTCCTATTTCAGACCATATTGAATCCAGAACAGAAGCATGTAGTGAAGGTAAGTAATCTTTTCTAAGGGTGGATTTGTCCAGTATCTTTTCTTTATCTTTCTTCACATAAATTAACAGGCTAGCACATGCATCCTATTGACAGAAAATTTTAGAGGCTACTGCACTGAAAGGAATGTAAGAAATCCTTTTCATGGAAAGGGTCTGCAGCGCCTAACTACCTGCACATATTGTCAGGCTTAAAGTATGGTCCCGTTACCACTTGGCTTAAAAAATAATAATGCTACTGTGGTGTCAAGGAGTTTCCAACATATAGATTCATTAAATTGTTCGGTTTATTCAGAAATATCAGTCAATCGATCTTATATAAGGTAAATAAATGCAGAATTATGCATATGACCTTTAAATATGCACTACTATTCAAAATATGCACTTATATACATTTTCGAAAAGTCCGGGCCCTACTTATTACATATATGATTTATGTGCTGCTCCCACATCAAATATTTGCCCAAGATTTACCCCTAGAAAATTAGCACTATCAACTTCATTTACCTCCCTGTTTTCAATCACTGGGGTATCTATAAAATTGCAGTAAAATAAATTATGGCAGTGGCTGATGCTTTTTCGTGACTACAACACCCATTAACTTGGCAGATAGCAACGTTCATTCTGATATAAATACATAATCTCTTTTGTCAGTGACTGCTTCACAGGCTGGCATATTAGCTCAATTGTTTCATGCTGTCTTGCAATTGATTGCTGTTGTGTTTCATTTATGCTGTGAATGACAATACACCACATTAAGTTTACACTTAAATTTTGTGTTATATTAATATTTAGTTTTCACTGTGAGTGGCTCATAATAGTTATTTTTATGTGAGAATATCCTGCTGAAATGTTGCATCGAGTTAGAATTTGACAGTCTGATTAAACAAATAAGTCTGTTCTGACAGTCTGCAGACTATATTTTAAATGGTTATAATGGCAATCAGCTTTTCTACTAATCTACTTCTGTGGTTTAGGAAGTGATTTTTTTTAACAGCTTTATTCTGTAATAATTATGTTGTAGATTGATGAAAACATTCTCAACCTGTGTAGGTGTTTCAAGATAGAAATTAATAACATTTACTGTCATATAGCTTACAGACAAGAAGCTATTTCTCAAGTAAAAGCCCTCGATATGATCATATGAATTAAAACATTCATTTATATTATTAGGTCCCAAATTTCAATCATTTTCAATAAATATAAATGTAAAGCATAGTATTTCTTATTATTTCTAAGAACAAAGTTCAATATGTACCTGCAAATCAACAGCTCCTCCACTATGAGCGTGATAGCACAACCAAGCGTGTTCACCAACAGAGCCCATGGCTGAAGCTCTACAAGCAATGTCTTGCAGTATGGACCCAAAGGCTCATATTTTACCTTAAATAAAACATAAAAATAAAATAAGCTCACTCAGTAGGACAACTTTCTCCCTTTACCAGAATTAAAAATCCCAGAGATCAACATCACTTCCTATCTGGAAAAATGAATGAAACAAAAGTGTATTACACAGTATAGAAATTATTATTAGGAATTTTCTGCAAATGTAGGTTGCCAGAATCAACAAAGTACACCAACAGGATATCATTAAATTACACATGCATGTACCCACACATAGATTGCCCTCGGTAACTAAGTCACCTTTCCCATAACTGTTTCAGAGGAATAGTGACACCATTATGATGCCCTATGCCTAAATGAACTGTTGGCCAGTTTAACACAACTTTAGTAAAGGCTGGTTCACAATAACCCGGGAATGAAAAGCAAAATAACGTACAACACAGAAATATTGGAGAGCAAGAGAGTTAATGGCTTCATTGCCAAAGCCTAGCATTTGAAAACAACAACATTTTGATTCACAATGCCCTATTAACAAGAATGGGGATGAATACTGGTGGCAATATAGTTTTTCAGTTGCTTACAATTAAGGCAGCATAATGAAGGTCAAAACTCAAAAGAATAAACATTTTCAGATTCATGACTATTTCTGATTCCTTTAGTTGTACTATGCTTCATTCCTTAAAAGTACATAAAAGGGCTCTTCTTTCCATTATGTCTCGCAAAATGTTTTCATAGGTTCCAAACTCATTTGTGTTATTCTGTCCTATAAGGAGTCACAAATTCATTGAAACATAAAAAAAGATACATTAAATACTCCCTAAACCTTAAAAAATACATAAATTCATTTGGAATAAAGCAAAAAATCGAAGTTCAAATGTACTTATTATGCACGCACTGATGTTAGTGGCAGACCAGCTTTGTTGCTGACAACATTGCCCTTACAATCACCTGCACTTTGTTGCCAATGTTAAAAAAGTCAATGCACTAGTCAATAAAAGAACTGGAGAAATTTGTGACTGATGTAAAGTATAACTAAACTATTACCTAAACTAAGCTAACATTTTAACTAAACTACAGGGTAAATCTCCCGGATGTCCTCCATCACCTCTTTAAATGCTTTCCTGCTTTTGCAGTCTTGGCACCACAGGTGCTTCACTAAGCATTACATCCACTTGATTATGTCAAATATTGCTCCATGACAGGTGATGCATAAGATATCACCAATGCAACTGAATGTTGTTAGTGTGGGCTTTTGTTTTTGAGCCTGCAAAATGCAGTCTGTGATTTACAGTTAGGTGAGCTGAAAAACTCCCAGCCATTTAAGTCATTGTATCAACTCCAGCAGCAGTCGGTATGAATTGTGCTGGCGAATTTCACATGCTCTTCAATTAAAGCAAAGAGGGTGGCACCATCTCTTTGATTACTGGGGCATGATAATAATGATGATAATATGAAGGACGCTCAACTGCAGCGGTGATCAGCACCCTTACAAAAAACTGGCTCATGGCAATAGCCAGATATAAATTATTCAAAATTTTAAAAACAGATCAAAACAAAATGACAATAAAATAAATAAGCCCAAATGTATAAAAAAACAATTAAAAACTATAAGTACCAAATAAATACCAAAACGCATAAAAATTACTACTTTCAATATCAACTTGCCAGGACAAAAGCTACATGCCCAGTGGTGGTCGAACCAATTTGTTCCTTTTCTTTGGAGCAGGGCTAGGGCTTTCAGCAGGTTTTTCCTACCTTTTCCTTGCTGTCGTTTGGGCAGTGAGGACAGGATCCACCTGCTCCACATCGTCAATGGAAGAGGATGGCTTACGCACTGGTGACTTCGAATCCAGTCTCTCGACAGGATCGGAAACTGCGACTGGCAAAGATGAAAGTCGCCGATCGGCATCCTCTCCAGATGAGACCTCAGATGTTGTGGACGGAGATGTTTGCGGATTTTTGTGCTGGCTAGCTCTCTTTTCACTGGTCTTACTATTTACCTTGAGGAAGTCCGTTCTGTCATAAGTGGTCTTAAATTTTCTTGGCGATACATTATATACTACCAGTTCACTTGTTCTTGAAGTCGATGCTTTCGGTGGTGACTTGGCTAAAACCTTCTTCTTAAGACTGGACTTGCTCGGTGCGCTCACTGTTGTTCGTGTTGGTGTTTGTTGTTTGTTGTTTTGGCTGTGATCTTGGTGTAATTGATCTTTCGGATACTACTTCCCTATTTATTTCGCAGGTTTGTGTTGCGATTTCACGTCTAGGTACCGGCTTAGCTGCAACTGCACTATAAGTAATGGTCCTAGGTACAGAAGGCTGGTGAATATGCAAGAGTTTCCGGGCTTCCATGAAGGACACCCTCTCTCTTACCCGGATCTCTTGGATTGCCTTCTCCTCCATAAAATGGGGACATTCTCTGGAGTTTTGCTGAATGATTACCACTGCAGTTAACACACTTTGCGGGTGAAGTGAATGCATTGTCATGCTTAACTTCCCCGCAGTCAATGCAAGTGGCAACTCCATTACATGAATCACTTGTGTGGCCAAAGCGCTCGCATTTATAACACCTCAGTGGATTAGGTATATACTGCCTTAATCATACCCTGTCTTAATCCTTTTTGGGAGTTCTACCCGATCAAAGGTAAGAAACAGGGTACGAGTGGGCACTAGTTCACCTAGTTCTTTGCGGTGAACTCGATATACACTTGTCACACCTTGTTCTGCCAAGTTTTGCTGAATCTCCTCATTGGACATACCATCCAATGCGCTGGTGTTTACAACACCATGCGAGGAGTTCAGAGTCCTATGCAATTTAACGCGCACCAGATAGCTCGCAAGCATTTTGGCTTTCAAGATTTTAGCAGCCTGTGTCGAAGAAACTGCTTCGCCCAGGAGTGTGCCATTGCAAGATCTAGTACATGCCTTCACAGAACCAGCAATACTATCTAAGCCCTTCTGAATAACGAACGGATTCACGGTACTAAACTTCCGACCTTACTCAGTTCTATAAACAACTAAATAGCGAGGACTATTTCCTTTCCACTTTTGCTAATCATTTTATTAATAGAGGGTTTTACCATAATAGATGGACTAAGTTTCACCCCCCAGTGCTCCCCACCCACCATGGAACCCAACAAGGGGTCATCCCACTAAGATGACAGGGCTACACAGTGGATATAGCAAGCTCGCCGTCTCACTCACCCTGGAGTTCGGTACAATACCTAGTCCTGGCCGATTGATTAAGGGTGGGTTAGTCCCTAACCTCCCGTTTAGGCAAAGCAGAAACCAAAGTAGTGTATTAGAAATGTGCACCCTCCCCGAATTCAGGTCACTGGAACGAGCTCAGATGCGCATCCCTCAACCACCAAGACAAACCTTTCCACCAACACGGGTCTCCACGCACGGCCTACACGTGGGTGGGCCTGTTGACTGTCTCCCTCAGCCACGAAGAGCAGCCCACACGAGGGAGACTGTTGGTTCGGGACCCCGGGTGCGCCAAAGCTGTACTTACCGAGTACGCCCCTGAGGGGTACTGGGGCATACTGTCATCCGCACTTCATTAGTGACAATGCCTATCAGCCTGAGGTTTCAACTTGCTTTCACAATGTGGCCACCATGGTACTTCTTCCTTCCAATTTTGCATTCGTCAACCTGAAGGACATGGCTGACACTGCCTATTTGTCCATTGTTTATGTAGTTATTGTCCACTGAAGATAAGCATACCTTCTGATAAGAACTGAACCAATCAGATATTGCTCTGAGGCTTATGTTTATGTCTCTAATTGAACAATGGATAACAGTTTGTACATATGAGAGTATGTGGGCATAGCTAAGAGTAACTATGAGTACTTGAGCAGCTGGTGACTTTGAGTTCTCGAACCAAGTATCCTTTGTCACTATAAAGAATATGGCAAAATCCTAAACATTGTAATTAGACAAGCTAAAGCTAGATATTACCAAAAGGCTATGGAAAATTCAGGTAATTAAGTAAAAGCCACTTGAGATATTGTAAAAAGAGAAACAGGTAGAAACCTCCAAACTCATGATGACATTACTCCGCAAATAGGTGATGTGCAATTTAAGTTAATTGGTGGCAATGAATTTTTCAGGTTAACTTATCTAGATAATGTACAAATTAAGAGTCCCAAGGTGATAGCCAGAATGTTTAATAATTTCTTCTTAAATGTTATATCAAGGCTCAACGTTAGTCACAGGAGTAAAGATGCTGCTTTAAGGTTTTTGAAGAACAGCTACCAAACTGAATTCTCGCCAGAATGTGTTATACCTGCAGAGATAATAAAAATTATTCAAGCACTGAAATCAAAAAGCTCAGCAGTGTATGGTGAAATATATAGTAAGGTGCTGAAAGCTTGTGCTGTGGTAATAGTAAACTGCTCTGCCACTTGTATAATCAATCCTTAATATCTGGAATTTTTCCAGAAAGACTTAAGTATGCTACTGTCAAACCTTTGTATAAAAAAGGGGATAAACAGGATCCATCCAACTAAAGACCTATATCGTTACTAACTTTCTCACAAATTTTTGAGAAGGTAATGTTTTTACAGGTTATACAATTTCTTTGTACATAATATTCTAGTAAAAGAACAGTTTGGTTTCAGAAGTGCATCGACAGAAAATGCAGTGTACATGCTTTCTAATGAAATCCTCTCAGTGTTCAACAAGAAAATGCTTATTGGAGGTATTTTTTGCGATCTGGCTAAGGCTTTTGACTGTGTTAATCATGAAATTCTAATAGAAAAGCTTAAGTTTTATGGAATTAATAATGTGCACCTTAGCTGGTTTAAGTTATATTTGGAAAACAAGAGGCAAAGGGTTCAGATAAAAAATTCTCATTAGGGCGGAGTTCTGCTTGAGAGATCATTAAGTATGGAATTCTGCAAGGTTCAATTCTTGGCCCACCACTCATGCTAATTTGTATCAACAATATTCCCCTAACAATGAGAAATACTGCAACTACTGTCTTGTAGGCTGATGATACTAACATAATAGTCACTAGCAGCAACTTACATGATTTTGCACTAAAACTGAATGAAGCATTCAGCACTATATGCAATTATTTGCCTTAAGGCAAATAAACTCACATTAAATATTGACAAAACTAAGGTCTTGAGGTTTGAGGCATACAGTTTGCAAAATTTTTCTCTGTGCATAGACTGATAAGGCAGTGCTCGACCAGACTTAACTCATAAATCCGTGGGTTTGCAGGCTGAGGTGAATCTTAATTGGAAAGCTCATATAGAGTGTATCATATCCAAGTTGAGATTGGCTACTTTTGCGCTTAGGTCGCTGAACTCTTTTTGTCTAATTCAGACATTAAAATACGTATACTATGTATTTTTTTGTTCAATAATGAAATAGGTTTGATATTCTGGGGTAACTTGGTGGAGAGTAAGCAAGTTTTTATGTTACAGTAGAGAGCCATCAGAGCAAAGTGTCACATCAATACTATGGCTCCATGTAAGAATATGTTTCAAAGGCTGAATATTTTAACATGTCCTTGTGAATATATCTTTATGCTTATATGTTTCCATATAAAAAATCAAGACTACTTTACACAAAATGTGAATGTACATAGCATAAATACTAAAGAAAGAATGGACCTACATAAACTCAGTACCAGTTTGACTTGTTACCAGAAAAGGGTATATTATGAATGTGTCAGAATATTCAATGCACTTCCAAAATACTTAAAATTACAATCTTCAGGAAAACTGGATAAGTATAAATCTGTTCTTAATAGCTATCTATGCAGCAAGGCTTATTATTCGGAACAGGAATTCTGTGGTATAAACGGAATGTAATGCATCTTGTATTGGTTTAATGTATTGAGATCTCCATAAACAAATGGTTGTCACATTTTCCAGATGAGTAACTGTATTAATATAATGTGTGGTAGTAATAGAAAATGTTTTCCTCTTTCATCAAATATTATATGTTTGGTGGTGATAAAAAAAAAGCATGTTTTTATGCTGATTTGGTGAGGTGGTTTTCTGTGTGATGTGTTCAATGACATAGAGCGCTGTTCAGTAATAAGACCAAACGAACAAAACAAAAAGACTCCAGGAACATTCATGCCCTTGCTTACACGAAAATAACTCATATATGTGATTACATTTCCTATCAGGTTGAAGGGCGGCATCACACTCTAGACATAACATGCACATTTTTAATAAACTTTCCTCAAACAGGAACTGCATGCATTATTCCTCATCATGACAATGGTGCGAGATCAATAATGTTAGCAAGTCTAGTCATAGTAATGAAACACAACTAACACAGAAAGTTTATTTACTGAATGACAGGGACTGAACAGAATAAGTGTTTTCACAATAAACAGTAAAAGTAGCATATTCCTAACAGTAACACAAGTACAGTTTTAATACCATCTGCAAGACATATGTCTAAGGTATTGGTACAGATGTTGGCCACAAACGGCTCTGCAACTATCAAAGATACCTGCACTGCTATTCATGGAAAGCCCAGGAATTAAGTACTTATGAATTTTAAGTCGTCATTGGGATAAGCAACCTCGAACTGAGATTTCCTCATACATCTACTGAGAAGATGTGAATCAGTAGCAGAGCAGCGATGTGAAGAGTAGAAGACCCTGTTCAAACCCTGGCTATGGCACTGTATATATTTCAATTCCAATTTTAACCTTCTAAAGTTTACCTACACATGATTTGTGTATATTAGAACATAACCTGCTCAATTTCTTCTTGGGCAGCACTAACACTGACTGTCCTTATAAATGGAAATACATAAAAGTTGTTTGTTCTGTTAATTTCTGCCAAATTTGGCTGTTGATTGTGGTTTTTTTCTACTATTTTTGAGACAATAGCTGGTTTTAAGTTGCATATAAATAAACTATAGATGAGTCTACTCAAAAAGAGATCAACTTATTAAAAAAGGAAAATGAAGAACTCAAAAAGAAGAAAGAGTGTGACTGCAAGAATAAAACCTTCGCTACTGTAACCAGGAATGGGAAACAGGATTCTTCAACAAAGCAACACAGTAGTGGCATAATGAACAGGTTTGAAATTCTAAATAAAGCACAAGACCATGTGGAAAGTGAAATGCGAAATGTGAAACATTGTGAAAGTGAAACAGAAATAAAAAACGAAAATGTGCTTGTGGTAGGCGACTCGATACTAAAGTTTTCTGGAAACCTGTGTCGGGAAAAGGGTTTTGAAGTACGTTGTTTTCCTGGAATCAAGGTAGGCGAGCTGCAAGAAAAAGTGGAGAAGATGAAACTTCAAGAGCAAAAACCAGACATAATGCTGATACATGCAGGTAAGAACAATATTCAACATGGAGTAATGACAGAAGAGATAATGGGGGACATTATGGATCTTGTAAACAACATTAGATTGAAATCAAAAGAAACAAAAATCATAATAAGTGGGGTACTTCGTAGGTGGGATGTAAATATTAGGAGAATTATGAAAATAAATCAAGAAATTAACTGGCTATGTGAGAAGAAAGACTGTTTACTGGTTGATGCAAATTATTGGTTAGAAGATAGAGACTTTGCTAGAGACGGAGTTCATTTAAATAGAAGGGGATCCTTCAAATTTGGAAACCTGTTGAATTGGGCAATCTGTTCAGTATTAAGGGGAAACTAATTAGTAAGGTGGTGGATGTTAAAGCTAATGGTATTGACTCAGTAACTGAAACAGTTTTCACTCCTCAAACTAAACCAAACACTCCTGTAGTAAATATAAACGTTGTTAATAATAAAATAGTAGGGTTATTTCATCAAAATGTACAATATATATCCAACAAAATTGAAGAAATAGATATAGTATTAAACAAATGTAAACCTGACATTGCAGTGTTGACAGAACATGGACTGGACAATTTGCAAATTAAAAGCCTTCAAATACAAAATTATAAATTGATATCACACTTTTCCAGACAAAATCATAAAGGGGGTGGGGTAGCTATATTTTAAAAATCTGGAGCTAATTTGTCTATATCAAACTGGGATAAAGTTTACAGCGTAGAAAAAATATTCGAGGTAGCCACAACAAAAATACAAACAGGAAAACTAAACTTGCAAATAGTGGGTTTGTACAGATCGCCAAGTACCAAAGTTAGTGATTTTCTTTGCTATCTAGATGACATGCTAAATAAAACAAAAATAGGTATAAATAGCAAAATAATTTTGATAGGGGATCTAAACATAAATACTGGCACAAATAATACAGATTATAAAAACCTACTTGACATAATTTCAAGTTATAATTTAAAAGACATTATTAAAGAACCAACTAGAATCACGCCCACCTCAGCTACATCAATAGATCATATTATAACCAATATTGAAAAGAATAATTACTCAACAGAAATTGTAGATTATTGTATTTCTGACCATAGTTCCCAAATTATGGATATCAGTTATATAGGGGAAGAACTTGAAATAACAGAATTCATGAAGTTAAGACAAATGACTACTAACAATCTGAACCAGCTCCTAGTTAGTTTAACAAAAGAGAGATGAGGCGCAGTTTATACATTGCAGGATAGTAATAAAAAAGTGGGACTGCTTCTTTGACATTATAAAACAGCACCTTGAGACACACTGCCCAATCAAAAACAAGAGAGTTACCAAACCTAATAATCAATGTATTAAAATTCCATATGAAGTAACAAAGATTAGAGATAAAATGAAGGATTACCATACATTCTATAAATCAACAAACTTAGACATTTTTAGGGATAAATATAAAGCTTTTAAAAAGAAGTATGCTCAAGAACTAATTAATCTAAAGAGACAACAATTTAGTGACAAAATAATAAAATCAAATAATAAGGCAAAGACATTATGGGGAATTGTAAAAGAACAACATGTAAACAATAAGACATTTGAAAACATAACCTTAGAAGAAAATGCGCAGCTAGTTAAAAATCCTAAAGAAGTTTGTCAAATCTTCAATAATTATTTCTTAAAAATGTGAATCAATAAAATCAGTCAGATTAGGGATACAACACAAGGGACAAATGAAATATTATCAACCATTTATATAAAAGGAACCACTAAAGAGGAACTAGAAAAAATAATAAATGAACTAAATAATAACACATTGACGGGGTGGGATGAAATATCTACAAAAACACTAAAACATTGTAAATATGCCCTAGTAGATATACTTGAGCACCTGATAAATGCATCGATAATGGAGGATTCTTTTCCTGATTGTTTAAAAATAAGCATAGTTTGACCAATATTTAAAAAAGGCAATAAAACAAAAGCAGAAAACTATAGACCTATTACCTTAACTTCTGTTTTTGCTAAGGTATTTGAAAAAGTGTTAAATAATAGATTAATAAGCTTTCTAAATAAATTCAATATACTAAGTAAATCTCAACATGGATTCAGGAAAAATCACTCCACAACCACAGCGATAGCAGAGCTATACCACAATATACTCCAAGGGCTTGAAAATGAAGAAAAGATCACAGGTATATTCATTGACCTATCTAAAGCATATGACAGTGTATCACATGAAATGCTGCTGAACAAATTGCAGAAGTATGGCATAAGGGGGAAATTTCACACAATATTAAAATCCTATTTAGTAAACGGAAAACAATGTACAGTAGTTAGAACCAAGAGTAGAAATACAATAGAATCAATCACATCCAATTATGAAAACATCATAGCAGGAGTTCCTCAAGGATCTGTCCTAGGACCAATACTTTTTTTGATCTTCCTATAACTACACACTCAAAAACAGTGACGTATGCCGATGACACCTCATTGATATTTGGTACTAAGGAAGTAAATGGAATGGAGAAAATAATAACTACAGAAACACAAATTATCTATAATTATCTTACAAACAATAGCTTGAAAGTAAATCTTCAAAAAACAAAAACAGTCATTATTAATTTTTCGCTTCACTGTGGTGTTCCAATACAGTTAAATCTCGATATAAAAACAGTCATGTTTCAACACCGAAATAACAGGTATAGTAGTAATCCTATCAATATTGTAACGGGAGCTCTGAAACACCCTGTGAGCAGCTGGCAACGGAAGACAGGGGAGGCTCGGTTAGCCACGACCTTCCCTCGTTTGTCTTATAGTGGTGACAGCCAGTGGTCGGAAAGAAACATAATTGTGCGTCTGTTTTCCTTCCACCTGGTTCTCGATCTTTCTGTTACTAGAACAATCGTGCAAACACCAGAAACCGGCGGTATTCCTATAAAGAGGGTTACAGACAGACGGAGTGAGTCAGTCAGTTGTTGTGCTGTGTTGAGTTGGTCAATCAGTTGGTTAGTGAGTGTGAGCGAGAAGACAGTCGCAGTTCTTGGTGTAAGAGTTAGTCAGTGACGTGTTAATGAACGAAAGGATTGTGCAACGGGAGACTGTACGAACTGTGTATGAGTATCGGAGTTTATGTAATCGCGAGTACAAGGAAATTGTAACGGACGTACGGGTAAATTGTAATTGTGTGCTGCAAGTAATTCTGTGTAATTGGCAAGTGTTCAACTGTAAGTCGGTAGAAATAAAGAACATTGTTGAGTGGTGTAATTGGACTTTTTATTCCACGAACCCACAAAGTCACAATATAAATATAAATGGTGAACAAATCGAGCAATTAGATAAGATAAAATTCTTAGGAGTGATTATTGATGAAAACCTAACATTCAGACACCATATCGACTACATATGTAAAAAGATAAGTACAAAACTTTATTTATTAAGAAACCTAGCAAAATACCTAAGTTCTGAATATCTGAAACTAACTTATTATGGAATAATACATTCACATCTACAATATGCAGTTGAGATATGGGGCAGAACTTGTATGACTAACATGAACAGATTGCTAGTTTTGCAGAAAAAATGTGTAAGATGTATATATAAGGTAAATAGAAGAGAATCATGTAGAAATGTTTTTGTAGAAAACAAAATCCTAACAGTAGTATCTCTATACGTTTTTAAAGTAATAATGTTTGTAATTAGCAAGGATGAAATGGGTAACTTAAATAAACATTGTCACAAACACGAAACAAGGACACAAAATAATTACCACAGAATAACTTTAAATAAGAAGTCAACAGATAAAGATCCCTTAATAATGGGAAAATTATTATTTAATAAACTACCAAATTCACTAAAAACAAAAACAAAAAAAGGGGTAAATTATTTAAAAATGAACTAAACAAGTTTCTAATACAAAAATGCTTGTATAGACTGGACGAATTGTAATTAAATGTATATAACTGTTTATTTTGACGTATCCTACAACATGTAAGTGTTATTATGGATGAAAATAAATTTATTATTATTATTATTATTATTATTATTATTATTATTATTATTATTATTATTATTATTATTATTATTATTATTATTATTATTATTATTATTATTATTATTATTATTATTATTATTATTATTATTATTATTATTATTATTATTATTATTATTATTATTATTATTATTATTATTATTATTATTATTATTATTATTATTATTATTATTATTATTATTATTATTATTATTATTATTATTATTATTATTATTATTATTATTATTATTATTATTATTATTATTATTATTATTATTATTATTATTATTATTATTATTATTATTATTATTATTATTATTATTATTATTATTATTATTATTATTATTATTATTATTATTATTATTATTATTATTATTATTATTATTATTATTATTATTATTATTATTATTATTATTATTATTATTATTATTATTATTATTATTATTATTATTATTATTATTATTATTATTATTATTATTATTATTAATTATTATTATTAATTATTATTATTATTATTATTATTATTATTATTATTATTATTATTATTATTATTATTATTATTATTATTATTATTATTATTATTATTATTATTATTATTATTATTATTATTATTATTATTATTATTATTATTATATACAAATATAACAATTTGTAACTTAAAACTTCACTTATCTTATAAGAACTTATGACACTTTTCTTATAAATTGTTCGGGATTGCGATTTCATGGAAATTCCTCCACATTGTAAGCCGGAACCAACAAAAAATGTCATCATCGTTACAAACACTATAATAGATATATCGAGATTTAACTGTATTGGAACACCACAGTGAAGCGAAAAATTATTAAATTTTAGATGAGTCGTATTTCTTACACATCTGCTTCACTTTCGTACCTATTTTGAGGACATGTTTCGCAAATCTTCGTTTGCATCTACGGCTCTTGTGCGACTGACGCTAGATCCAGCGGTGTGGGTAATTCTGGGGTTGTTGCTGCCATCTGTTGATTTTGTGATGAACTGAAATGTGGGATTCTCTTCTAGCGGGATTTCAAAGTTCATTAGTTGGTTTTTATGTTTTTCTATGTATATCCTCTCCCATATGACGAGTTCACTATGTTTTTGTACGTATTTTAGTAATTCTGTGCTATCTTCAATTTCATGATTTTCAGACCAGAAATGAGCTGCTATTGCGGACTTATCAATATTTTTGTATCTTAAGTGCCTGAAGTGTTCTTTCTTTCTAGTGCCTATGTTTCTTTTTGTCCTCCCTATGTGAAAAAATTTACATAACTATAATAGATGTTAACCTGTTCTTGTTAGTACTACGAAAATCTGAAAATAAAACAAATTTAAAAACAGAATCAACTGCCAGTATTTCAAAATTCATTACACGAGATTTGTTTTTTAAAATAAATATCTTTTCCCAAACCATTAAATCTATCGGACCATTTAATTGTTTTAATAATTTAATTTCTGGATTTATTTGATGGTTAAATGATAAAAAATGGCCGATTTATCAGTCTGTTTATGCTTAATGTTACAAAAATATTCTTTCATTCTGGTTTCTAAATTAGGTTTTTTCTTTCCAATATAAACTTTATCACAATCAAAACAATTAAATTGATAAATACCAGATTTTTTTATTTACTTTATCCAATTATTACTACCAATAATTTGGTAATTTATGAGTATGAGTGTTTTAACCTTGATTCATATTCCATACTTCAAGATTAAGATGTTTTACAATACCAACATTAATTGGTTCTTGAAAATAAGAAATTTATTACTATAATTTAACAAACTAACAGGGGCGGTTCATCATAAGGGTGAGAAGGCGCGCGGCCCCCCTAAAGAATCTTATGGAATTAAATGAACCATGGCTTGCGACTATTAAGGATAGTTTATTTTTAAAATATGAGAAAGCTTCATAGGGTGTAAAAGTGATGTTTTCATATCTACAGCATATGGCTCGGTGCAGTAGGTAGAGTGCCGGCCTGCTGCATTTCCATGTAACGAAACACATGCAGCTCTGAAGGTAGTGAGGGAGTGGGGGTAGCACTTGCATATGTGCTTATCCAGCGAGGTTCTGTCCACGCCTAGCACTGTCCGCAGGGAAGTTTTATAGTGTTATTGCTGTTTTCAAATGCTAGGCTTTGGCGATGAAGCCATTAGCTCTAGTTTTATAGTGTTAAAATGCATGTTTTCTTATTGTAGTGTTCTTTGTGGAGTTGGAAACATAAACAGAGTATTATAGATGGCTTTATAAAATCCAATGACTAAAGAATGATGGATAACTTTGTAAAATCACTAATGGAAGTGCAATTTTCAAGGTTGACCTAGTTAAGAAAAAGTACAATTGAAATCGTTGGGTAGACCAATGCTGGAATTCTTGATAGAAAAAAAATAGAAACTAATAAAAATAAAACTAGTCTCACAGACTATACAGCTGTACTATACAGCTGATACAGCCACAGTATTTAAATGAAAACAGTGCAGAATGATATATTAGACTGCATGTTGAAAGTGTGTAGGGAGAAAACAGAGCAACAAATACGGGCTTCTGAGTTTGTTGCCATTCAGTGTAATGTGCCAACTGACGTTTCATAGCACTGACAGATGGTTTTCGTATTTCATTATGTATATGAGAAATTCGTATAAGCCCACCTTGGTAGCGTGGTGGTAGCGCGTCTGCCTTACGTTCAAGAGGTCCTGAGTTCAAAGCTTGATCAGGGTGAGTTATCTGGTTAATGTTTTTTCCAGGGTTTTTCCTTAACCTGAAAGACGAATGTCGGATAACTCTAAGCTCTATGGACCCTGGGCTCATTTCACCCATTCCATTCATCGTCCAATATGAGTTAACATTGGAGGACGTAAATTAAAAAAAAAATCATATATGAGAGATTTTGAGCTTTTTTGCATCCTGAAAGAAGAGATGTGGAATCTTTGACAGAGTACATAAGGAACAAAATCAACCTGCTTCTTGGAAATACCAAAGAAAAGCTCACTGCTCAAACCTTTAACGGGGCCAGTGTTATTAGTGGAAGGACTGATGGAATACAGGCCAAAATAAGGGAAGCATATGCATATGCGTACTTTGTCCGTCACTACACAGAACAGTTGAATTTAATCATAAAAAAGGCAAAAATCACTGATTCTTTTCAAATCTGTCAGGGATTCCAGCATTCTTTACGAGTTCGTCTTTGCGATCTGATATTTTAGAGAAAGATGTGCAGGCAAGATCGCCCAGAGCTGCATTAACAAGATGGAATTACAATATTCGTACCGTCACTGTTGTGTACGAAAACATAGAAAACCTGAAAGATTGCTTCGAAATTATTGAAAATTATACAACCACAATAAACAAAGGCTATAGAAGAGCTCTTGAAGATCCAAATTTTAATTTTTGACAAATATTTTCCACAAAATCCTACCTCACGTAGACATTTTGTACCAGCAATTCAAACGAAGAGCAAAGATAGTGTAACATATCAGAGTGACATCCTTATATTTAAACAACAAATTGTCCTATCACAAACTAATCTTAACAGGGAAGACATTAAATTTTCTCCAAAATGAGTAACAATTTTTATTGAAATAACATTTGTTTAAAATATTTCCTTGCTAAATAAAAGTATATCTTAAATTTCTTTGGAATAGCCTTTGAAGTTCTTTCTTTTAGAAGGAATTTATATAATTAGTAAACCATAAGAAAGAGACAACAATGCACTGTACTAAAAGTATAGATCTCTTTAAAATACATAATTTATTTCTAATAACTTTTTTGTTATTTCCAAGATATATACCACTATGGTTTGAATTTTTAAACACCCTTGTCAGTTTATTTAAAAGTAATTAATATTCAGTTTTCCTCACAATGTCATGGAAAGAGGTCAACTTCTAGGTCACAGCACATAGCAACTAGCTTTTAAACATCTGACTATTTGGCTTCCTCTATTACCCCCTCCCTCTGTACCTTCAATGAAATGTGTATTTGAACTACTTCTGCAACTACTTCTTAACATGAAGTAGATAGATAAATAATCTCTTGTAGAATAATTTGGAAAGCTATATTATAAACTTTAGTAGATGAGAAAATTGTGTAAATGCAATATCAGTCTTTATTTTCTCTTGAATCTCTTACTTCCTTACTTCTCATTTTAAATGAAGAGTGTTAACTTTAAGTTGTTGTTGAGGGTTTATATAGAGCATCACAGCGATTACATGAGTGCATCATTTCCTAAGGATTCTAAAAGAAAAGACATTACACAAAAATGTGATTGTAGATGCATATTTTCCCTCATATTGTTAATTTCATGTGCAGGCAAAGTTTTTCCAAACTACAATAAAACAAAAAATACAGAAAATAAAAGTTACCTGAACATGTGTTTCTGGTTGTTCAGTTGAAACCCAAGTAATTCCTTCATACTCTTCTCCAACATATGGCCATTTCAGATTTTTGGAGGACCACAGTGTATCCAGAACTGCGTCTAGGTCCACAGCACCATTACTTTCAGGGATTTGAAAAAACCTGTGCTGATCAACCATGGAGTATGATAAAGGAACATAAGGATTTGAAGGGGGTACTCCATGTTCCTGTTGAAATGTTAATTTGTGTGAATGATCGACTGTACCTGGACAATACAGTTGCTGTTGCTCGCCACACCCTTCTACAGATGTCTGCAACAAACACAATTTCACCCAATGTTTCAGCCACATGATCACCAACGTTTTCATCATCATCATCAACAACAACAACAACAGTGAACATGAAATATGCAAATGTGTTTGGAATAGGTACAAGGATATTAAATGCAGGTGCACCTTTTAGGGATGTGCAAGTTCCTGTCCTTCAAGTTATGAGAGATAATTAAGAAATAATTATTTCTCTATTAAATGAAAAGCTATCACCTTTATACTTTTGATACAAATATTTTATATTTAAGAAATAAAATAATTTTTTTAGGCTAAACTTATCACTAAAAATTCAGGAAATTGCTTCAGGCAGTCTTGCCATCCCCCAACAGCAGAAATTGAATTGACACTCTTGCATAATATATGAGCCCAGGTAGGGGTGCCATATATCTGAATTTTCCTGGACATTCTGGCTTTTTATGCTGTCCAGCAGTGGCGGCTGGTGGATAAAATTAGGAGTGTGCTACAAAGCTACCTATTGTTAAAAATACTTAATGTCTTACTTAATGTCGAAGTATGAAGTACTGTGGTGCTCCTTTCTTTTGCAGAACTTATCAATGACTCTGGTATTAAAATCCTCCAGCTTACAGGCAATGCTCTTCTCCATTGACAACATAATGCAATCAATTATATGTGATAGCACATGCCTGCTTTTTTTTTTTTCTCAAATTGCTGGTTATGTTTCAGTCTCGCCTCCTGATATGCACGGCTTAACTGTGTCGCAATGTTTATATTACCTAAAGCACTTAAATCTAGTACATTATTTAAATGCTTTACATTTTGTTTATGCTTACTAATAAGCACATTTAGGTGACCTAAATCTGTCACTCCCGCTGTGCTCCTAGCATCATTGTTTCTGAAGAGCAGGCATGGAAAGCAGAATGGGGCATTTCTTTCTTGGCATCCACATACCCAATTATGCTCATACACTTTGGAGTTAAAATGTCTGGTGTAGGAATTATTTTTCCCTCCTTCTGCACACTGTGTTATAATTAGTTCTGGAGTTTGCCTACCCTATTGCTTGATTTGCGCTTTTACCTCCAGGGTTCTTCTAGAGAAACGGTAACTGATTAAGCTGCTCACCAAATTCATGTTAGTGCATGCAAAAGATGTGGTGATACCATCAACAATAACAGTATAACTTGAACTGCGCAACTGTTTTCAGTAAGCCAATAATTCAAATTGTAAATAACAAAAGCCAGCAGTGCCAACATACATTCCTGACTCCCATCTGCAAGCAAATAACTGCAAGAGCACTTCTAGCGGTAGTAGTTTACTGTAACTACTGCAGATGGCACTGAAAAACCTACAGCAAGAAGCAGGAGCTTTAGTGCTTCGTTTGGCCATGGCACAATCCCAAGCAAAAACAGCCAATCAGAGGAGTGGTCTCAAAGCAATGCACCGCTATGTCAAGTGCATTCATTGGAAAGCATTCCAGCAAACACACAGCTCTTCGGTGTAGCACAAATAGTGGTCACTTGTTACTTTCGTGTCTGACAGCTATCCTTGCTTCTTGCTAGCGCATATAAATCTGACAGAAGCAAAGAAAATGTTAAGACATTCGTTTCAGCAAACTATTGTGGTGTAGCACTGCATATTTTCATAGCTGAACACATTGTAGAATCATTTAAGTGGCAACAATGAATGATTGTTAAAAATAAACAAAATTCTGCCTGGTCAACATATACAGCACTGAAAATTAACAGTTAGAGTTAAGACAGAAGCTAAAACTCACACGTTAAACACATAAAAACTAAACACATCTATCACCAAACATCTAATAACTGCAAAAGACAAAATTATCAAATTAAACGTGGTCACCGACACCAGTGAGACAAATAAAATGTAACACAGTGTCTTCCAATACCTAAGCCCAAGTTGTTGGCAAGCCAAAGGACACACATAACTCAACTAAAAACTGGCACTGAATTAAAATTTGCGACAATGTGAAACACACTCTTGCTAATGAGCACAAGGTGGGCCAGGATAGAAAGTACCCTAGGTGACAAGGAGGGGCTTCAATTCCTGAAGTTTGTTCCCCTGAAGATCAGTTCAGTGAGCCCTCCAACGTAAAACAATTAAACCAGTTAATGAGTACAAAAGTGAATCGAGAAGATATTGACACCCTGCTTCACTCACACTGCTTTTTCACAGGACATATTTCAAAAGCTTTTGCCCTTATCATCAGCTGGTACTCGATTAGTGCAAATTGTGGTGGTTTCCTCTTTCTCTGTATCGTCAATAGATGGCATGATGTACTTGTCAAAGATGTCCGGTGGTGGAGTTTCAAAATTCATTACTCTATGATTATTTTTGTTAATGAAGATTTTTTCCCATACGGAAAGGTCTATGGGGTGATTAATGTATTTTATTAAAGATGTTACCAAGTTGATGTCATGTCTAGTATTCAAAAAATGAAAAGCCACTGCTGATTTTTCTGTTTCACAATTTTTAATGTTTCTTATATGTTCTTTAGTTCTGATGTCAATATTTCCTTTTGTTTTTCATATATAAATTTTAGGGCAAGTTTCACATTTGATCTCATAGATTCCTGGGTTTTCTTTGGTAGTAACTGAATTTTTGGGGGAGCCTTTTAACAAATTTCTGATATTAAACCTATTTTGAAGAATTATGTTGTGTTTTGAGAAGATTTTTTGGAATTTATTATAGGCTGATGGATGGAAGGTGAATTTTTTAAAATTTCTTTTCTCTTTTTCTCCTGTAGGTTCTAGGGTGGTGGTTTCTTTTATTTTCTTAGCTTTTTTGAGTCTGTTAACTGTTCTTTCAAGTTTATACTTTCAGTTAATGAGTGCTAAGATCATCAAAAGGAATCCAGGAGTTAAAACACCTGAGAGATAGAAGGGCTGCCTTTGCTGCAGCAGCAGCAGCAGCAGCAGCAGCAGCAGCAGCAGCAGCAGCAGCAGCAGCAGCAGCAGCAGCAGCAGCAGCAGCAGCACTGGCACCCTCATTTTCTTGTAGACCAACGTCTTCAGGCACCCACATAAATATAATTTGTGGCATGCTTTGTTATGTGGTATGGTTTGAACATATGTTAATTCATTTTGTAATACAGGATGCCTAAGTGAAAGTGTGTATTTTCCAATGAATTTGTAGAGGTAAATAATTGTTAGGAAAAGTTACAAGTGTTGCAAATAGTGAACAAATAATCAAACTCTATAAACTGCAAAAAGGAAAGACAAATTAAGTAGGATTGTGAAAAGTGGAGAATATTTTAGTAAGTGTAGCAAGTTAATAGGTAACTGGAAAAGCGGCTAATGAAGTTAAATAACTTGCAATAGGGAAAGGGGATACATTAGCTTCCAAAACAGTATTAATTTCTGTCCTATATTTTGTTTAATTTTCTAACGTGTGAGAATTAATTTTGTATAGTTTATTTTTCAAATTGATTCATAAATAAAAATCACATGACATAATATCAGGGGAGTGAGTGGGCCATAAACCCTTACAAATGACTGCAACCTCCAAAATTTCAGCAATAAACTGTAATGACTCATCAGCTGTATGTGCAGTCACAGAGTTCTACTGGAAACATCGAGATGACATTAAGTGTTCAACAGCTGTTCGAAACATGGTGCCAACATACTATTTCTGTATCTTTCTTTCTACATTTATGGTACACTCATACAGAATAGGCCCTATAATACACAGTTTAGGTCAAATACTTTTTGTTTTTGAGTGAACCATTTCTACATATATATATATATATATATATATATATATATATATATATATATATATTCCTTGTTTATTTGTTGAATTTTATAATCTGTATACTTTTCTCAAATGGGAAGTTATTATTCATCTTTTTATCTCTTGGCCATGCAGAGAGAATATAATTTCAAAGGCATCACATAAAGGCAAGCTGTGTTCTTAAAAGGTTTGCTATTGCTTACCATACCCCTACTTTCCTTGCACCTACAAGAAAATTAGTGATAAGATAATTTCTGCAAATGCATATTTCGATTAATATGAACCAGAGGAATGTTAATAATAGTTTGTACAAGAGTAGAGAAAGTTATGTGAACGAACATGCATGCATGCATGCATGCATGCACACACAGAGCTATGGAACTTGTAGATCTCTTCCAGGTCAAAGCATTACCTACACTTCCACATGAGTTAGAAGTCATATGGAAATACTTATCATGCAGACAGCTACAAAAACTTGAAAGCCAGAAACCAAGGTATCTGAAAAGAGTGCTCGGGTTTAAAAATTCTCTTTGTTATAATAAGTATATATCGTAGCCTGAAAAACCTTCTTGATCAAAGATGTCAGATTGCAAATGCTCCTGACCTCTACAGCAGCATGTGAAGAGCTTCTACAAGAGCTCCAATCAAACAGGGATTCTATTAGTGTAAGTTTTTACACTACCAATGCCATGGTAAATAAGGAAGGGTGCACGAAGAATATGGCTCGAGACATGTAGTGATGCATTTTGCGACAGATGGTTTTCACCATTGCATCTACAATAGGAAGTCTTATCATCAGGCCGCGACTAGTATATATGTGTAATGTGTACTAAATGCTGTGATACCACATTTCTGTGCATAAAAAGAGATCAATATCTATGATTCAATTTTGTCTAGACTAGAGTCATGTATCAGTGACAAGAGAGACTCTTAGAAACTTGAACATAGAAGTATTTGACTAAATTTTCTCTTTAAGAGTTATGCAAATGTTTTACTTTATCTTCTTTTAATTTTATACATTGTGTGCTTTCTGTATCATTATTATCATCACGGGCCCAAATGACCTTGTTATCGACGGGCCCTAAAACACAACACACTCACTCACTTATTATCATCATGCTCTGGTGGACAAAAAAAAAAAATGCAACACCATTCACGACTGTATTTCTTGAAACATGGGCACAATAAGTGGATACTGAGGGGTTATAGAGTTGGTGATTGATGTCACAGTCAGCAGACAATAGATTGCACTGCTCAGATATGTCTCTCTGATTTCTATGTCCACTCTTCAGGTAGTCTCTGTGGTAGCGTCACAGTTGAATAGTAGTGTCAAAAGACAGTCTAGGGTGAAGCCATGCCACAATGATGTGAACATATTACTGTCACACTGCTACAGCCATTTGAATGGAGTTTAATTATTGGCCTGCGTGAAGCTGGGTGGACCTATCAACAAATTGTTGCAGATGTTGGGCATAATGTATCAGTGATGTCAGTGTTTTCAGCAATGATCTGTGGAACAATCTCACTCTCGTAGACCAGGTTCTGGGTGGCCATGGTGTACAGGTGTCATCTGAATCCGCCTGCGGTGCCGTATGTAGTAAAAGCGGGCGTTAAACACTACACACACAGTCATCTGAATCAACGCATTGTATGGGCATCATTGGGTGCGCAAACAGCATACAAGGAACAAGTAGCAGGCACAAGTACCACTTGGAGTGTCAGCACGGACTATGGGAAACCATGTTCTTGTAGCAGGTTTCAAATCATCTCTGTCTCTGGCTAAGGTACCTCTAACACCACAACATCACTATGCACATCTCCTCTGGTGTTGAGAAAGAGTTAATTAGATAATGGAATGACACTCTGTTATTTACTGTGTTCGTCTGTATACAGGTGATGGTTGTGTATGCATATAATGAAGAGCTGGTGAGCGACTCATTCAGAGTTCATCAGCCCATGACACAAATACTCCTGTCATCATGGTGTATGGTGCCATCACTTACAACTCACTCTTGCCTTTGATGTTTGTGCAGGGACATGAAACCAGTGTGAGCTACATCCAGCAGATAATTAATCCTATGTTACTACCATTTCTTCAACAGGAAGGTGATATGCTGTTTCAAAAGGATAACCAATGCTCCCATACAGCTTTTGCAATATAATGTGCTCTTAATGGTGTATGAAGCTGGCCTGGCCAGCACAGTCTGCTGACCTCTCTCCCATTAAACATGCATGGGACATGATGGCAAAGAAACTGACTGGATCTCCATGGCCAGTCACAATCACTGCTGAAGTTGGATCAACAGAGCAGGATGCTCAGGGAAGTATCGCAGAATGACATTCGTCAACTATAATATCATCTGCCTGCATGAATGTGTGTCTGTATCACTGCCAGAAGGGATACACTGAATATTGATATGACTATCTGGACATACCTTCTTGTGACATGCCTGCTTTATTTGTGCTAGTTTTGTTATCATATGATGCTATTATAATGTATTACATTTCACTTAACTCTTCATTAAAGTTAAGCAATCCTTTAGAGTGTTGCTTTTATTTATTTATTTTTTTTGTCTGCCAGTGTATTTTTGTATTGATACTGCAATAAAAGGGTAGGTAAAATAAGTATAGAGCAGGTATTATAATAAGTACTTACAACATTATGGGTGAGCAAAACAAGATTTAAGCATCTATTTTGAGCAAGATGGGGCTTCCATTCACCAAATATGAATTGTGCAAGACCTTTTAGTGAAAGAATCTCCAAATAAGCGAATAGGATCACCTGAAGCTTACCAAGATCTCTGGTTCTTACCCACATGGAATTCTTTCTTTGGAATGCTATTAAACATAAAGGACCATATGCTTAAACCTAAGCCTTATCTGGCAATTTTCTAAGCATAATCTTATCCTATCTATGTATAAAACAAAACTTACTTTAACCTTTGATTCAGCTTTTGCTTAAATGCTATGTTTAGCTTCAAATTTTTCTGTAACAATTTCATTTAAGCTTAAGTTCAATGCACAAAACAAGTGGACACTTAAATTAATGTAGTACATCTCAATAATTTTCAAATTACCCAATTGCTTGAATTCCTGGTGTAAGCACTTAAAACTTCATGTTTGTAGAAATCATGAACATTCAATAGAGACAATATTCAAGTTTAAGGATAATATCAAGTGACATTGTACATAAAACAATTGGATTTGAGAAAGTTGTGTGAATGTGACATCAGATTGTTACTTTCTCTACCGCATACATAAAAGGTTGAGGATGTATTGAATCCCACTAAAAAATCTAATACCAAGATTTCACTGGAAATAACGTTCTGAGGTCTCCTGAATAAAAAGAAAGGCATGTTTAGCAAACGGTCTACCTACATATATTTAAATAAATAAAAATATTTAATAACTTTCATACTCCAAATTAAATTTTTTTATTAAAAAACAAAAGGCTTATTAAATATCAAATTTGATATTAAATTTCTCCGTCTTCCAAGAATATGACAAAGATTTTCAAGAAAATCACTTACCTCAAATTACCAACTAGGAAAATTTTTCAAAAAGCTTTATTTCCAAAAATAACCCTAATGATTTTGATTAGAATACCATTTGTTTAATATATTTTCATGACAAATTATATGTATATCTTGAATTATCTGGGAATAACCCCTGAAGTCATCTTCATTTTGGATGACTTTTACATAACTGGTAAACCTAACAAGAGAACCATCACTATCCTCACACCTTATGCACTTGAGAGTTTGAAGGCACCATCTCTGCTTTATGTTGGGCCTGTGTGCCAAAAATTGGATGCGGATTATAGCTGGAAGTACCTGAAAATGAGTCCAGAAAATGTAGGACCATATAGGCATAATAACACAGCATTGTATGGGAGGGATTGTCTACCACTATGCAGTGGTCTACACATGGCATATGCAAGGAGTGCTGTCCCCCACAATGGAACAGAGTTGATGAGGGACGTCTGCAGCTATTTGCAAGTGGTCGCATGCAGCATTTTTCAGACTTCAGTTTTGTGCACTACAGCTCTATTCAGCAGCAGATTTTCAGTACATATAGCTTATATATGACAGGCTTTATAGCATCAAATTTTCAGGTGTGTAACGATATGAATACAGTGATAGTTTCCTTGTAAGAGATAGGCAAAATCTTATTACAAAAAAATGTAAGTCTTTAATAGATAGAGTCAACATGAAAAATTCAATGCATTGGCCGGGATTTGAACCACAGATCTCCTGGTTTCCATCCAGTCGCTCTTAACCTTTGAGCTACCATGGCCAATGTGCCGTCCTGACATTGAATTCTCCATTTGACTCATATTTTCCCAGTAGACCACTAGAGGCTCTCGCATCCGAGATACACCGTTTGTGGCGACTTACTATCGTAAGTACTTAAGTCCCAGGCTTCATCATTTAACTCTTATTATGTTAGTTAATTGTAAGTCTTGTTAAAGTACACAATTTAGATTACTTTTGTTGTTGTTACATTTCCAACAATTTATTATTTGTTTGAATTTTCAATAATTATAACCTTCTCAAATGGGAAATGATCATCTTAAGCTTGCATAGAATTTCAAAGCCATCATATTTTCACCAGTTTTTGAAGGACTTGACTATTGTTACTGTATTCCTCTATTCCTATTGTATTTACAAGGAAATATATGATAACATTAAATAAAATAAAAATAAAAAGACCATAACATAAAGCAGAAAGAAATATATGCTTTTATAAGTATAGTTTGTTGAAGAATGGGTAGTGAGTCATATGAATGTAACACATAATTTATATTCAGTTCTACTTGGTAGAAAGTTTATTGGTCTATAAGCCATGCTATTAATGCTGCTTCTGCTTGTGCTCTAAGAGTCCAAAACTAAAGGAAAACGGTTGCACAAATAATTACATAAACACCCATAGCTTTAATCCTAAACCACTCAATAAAACAGCACATCTGAAAGTAGGAGTACATAAGTATGACAATTTACAAACCTACCTGGAGGTGTACTTTAAGTCCTGGAGTATCTATGAGAACTTTGGCTGGCATTGGAAGATGGGAACATATCATGTAGAGTGGAGAAAACATGGCCAATATTTTAATTCCATTTGCAAGTTGCTGAGTAATAACGCGACACCAAATGCTAAGAAACTGGCCTCTGAAAGAAATGTATAGCTTTTAAAAAACAGTAAATAAGCACATATAAAAATATTTCTTTGACATAAAACTTATCATTAGTAGAATTAAGATTTCAAATCATAGCACGCAGTTTTCATTGTTAAGTCACATAAAATGACAATTCTTGTAATTTTGAAAGGTAGAATCAGAAGTGAAAAATTCAATGTCATGGCCAGGATTTGAACTACAGATCTTCCACTCTACTGGGGAAATGTAAGTCAGTTGGAGAATTTAATTTCATACCAGGATAGAGTCAACATGAAAAATTCAATGCCATGGCCAAGATTTGAACTACAGATCTCCTGGTTTCCGTCCAGTCGCTCTAACCCATTGAGCTTCCATGGCCAGAATGTGTGTGTGTGCGCGCGCGTGTGCGTGTGTGCGTGCGTGCGTGTGTGTGTGTGTTTTATTTTATATCCTTATAGTTCCTATTATTATCATCCTTATCACCATTGTTGATATCACTCTCACTGTCACAACTTTAACTCTTCATTTTTACAGTGCACTGCACTTTACTTCACAGTCCTAATGAGTTACAGAATTGTTGGAAGTCTCTCAGATATTTGAATATAAGCTGCTGTGTAGTCACTGGCCAGCTTCCTCCTTTTTTCCAAATTTGTTCTCTTAATTTGTTTCTTTGTTGTAGTACTTCTGGGCATTCATATATTATGTGATGTACCGTTTGGTGTTCTGTGTTGCATGAACATGTAGGGTTATCTACGAGGTGGAATCTGTGTTTGTACGAATTGGTTTTTCCATATCCTGTAGTTAGAACTGTAAAACATGGTGTGAGTGACAGATTCACCTTAAGTCTCTCTCTAATGGAGGGGAAGAAACTCCTTGTTATTGCTCCTTTGTTTGTTTTGTTCCATCTGTTCTGCCAATCCTGCATTCTGCTTTCTTGAATTTCTGCTTTGATTGTAGATTTTGGTATCCCGTGGTAAACTGTTTCTATTCCTGTTTCTTCACCTGCTTGTTTTTCTAACTTGTCTGCTAGTTCATTTCCAGGAATGCTGATGTGTGCTTTTACCTTTTCCAGTTTTGTTGACTAAGTGCTGTTATAATTCTGTGTATATCTGTTGTTATGGAATTATGTTTCTTGTTGTTCTTGAGAACTGCGAGGGTTACTTGACTGTCAGTATGGACTGTAATTGTCTTCTCTAGTTCTCCACATTAAGTTTATTGATTTCTGTCATAGCTTTTAGGATGGCTATCTGCTCTGCTTGATTATTAGAGCAATTTTGGTTCAACTTGAATTTTAGTGAGTTGATTAGGTTTACTCCTGTGACAATTGCCACTCCTGCTCCAACTTTGTTTGATGTATTGCTGCCATCCATGTAGACATTGAAGTAGGTAGTGGTGTCTGCATCTTCTGTCATTTTGATTTTAACTTTCTCAGCTGAATGGATCCATTTATTAAGTACCAGTGGTGAGTCATAGTCTTCTTTAGTCTTTAGTGTCTTGTATAGGCTTGCTTTCCCTTTTATGGTTATTGTTATACGCTGTACTCCTGCTATGATACAGGAAGCATCGTATGAGATTACGCCGTAGGCTTTTGCTATCTTGATATTGATTAATCTTTGGACTCTTTGCAGTTTTAAGGTGTTCTTGACTCTGTGCAGCTTCTACCCATAGTGGCACTCCGTATGTGCAGATAGGTGTGATTGCCCCTTTACTTATGATGCTTAATTCCTTTGGGCCCAGAACCCAATGTAATTTCACTGTTTTGCCCAGTGAGTGTATAAGGTTTGTTGCTTTTTTTTTAATGTCGCTGATGTGGCTGTCGAAACTGAAATTTTTGTCTATGTATATGGCTAGGTACTTGATTTCTTCAACTTGTTCTACTTTTTTATTGTTTATATTGTTGCCAGGCCATTGTTGATCGAGGTGGCAAGGCATTCAAAGGGATGCGCAGTGCAGTGTATAGATAAAAGCTCGCCGAAATGGCGGGGGGGGGGGGGGAGGAGATGGTTTTCTCGAGAGTTCGCCTTTGTTCTAGCCCGGTCTCGATTGTTTGAGAAATTGCTGGAGTGTTAGTAATCTACAAAAAGGCAGGCCGCCCGCCAAACAGGTCAGTCGGTAATTGAACGAGTGCGGGTAAACAGCTGTGTTTGTTGACCTTGTATGTTGTATTGTGTATGGTACGAAGCGTATTTCTCAGGAAGTAAAGTGCAATTTTCTTTGTGTTTGTAACCTGGACTTTTGATTTCACGAACCCACAAAGTCACAAATGGTGCCAGAAGTGTGACGACATGGAGGCTGCATTGGAAAAAATTTTGGAGAAGATGACGGAAATGAAAGCAGCAAATGACAACCTCGCTGCGAAAACAGAAGCGGCAAATAACCTGTCCGCGGAACTGAAGGAAATGAAGACCGAATTGACCACGGAAATTAAAGCGGCAAACGAGGTCCTCGCCGCAAAGTTCGAAGAGCCGCTGACCGGCGTGAGGGATGACGTCACAGAGCTGGGCAAACGGATGGGTCAAGTGGACGAGCGCGTCGAAGACCTGGCGAACCGCGTTGACGAGCTGGAGGGAAAGGCCGACAGCAACGCAAAGTCCCTGAACGCCATGGTGGGCGACGTCGTCAGCAGGAGGTTAAAGGATTCAAAGGTCGACGCGTCGGGACGCGACACAACATCTGTGCGCGTCAAACCTCCTAACTACGACGGCGCGACAACTTTCGAAGTCTTCCGCCGTCAATTCGACACGGTGGCCAAACACAACAAGTGGTCACCAGAGGAAGAGGCCGCACAGCTAATAGCTAGTCTCCAGGGACGGGCCGCAGAAGTCCTGAACGCGGTCCAACAGCGGCAGGGCCCAAGGAAATCTGGGAGGCCCTGGAGAATCGCTTTGGAAATCACCGCTTAGCCGCAGAGTACCGCAGCCAGTTGAAGTCAAGGTCACAGCATCCAGGGGAGGCGCTGCAGGAGTTCGCCCAGGCAACTGAGCAACTGGCTAGCAAGGCCCTAGCCGACCTCCCACCAGAGTTCGTATCCTGGGAAGCCGCATACAACTTTGTCGACGGGGTACGAGACACGGAGATTCGTCAGCGCCTAATGCTCGGCGATTACAAAACTGTCCACTAGGCGCTAACGGCAGCACTGAGGATGGAGGCGGCCAAGGTGACAGCTATGCTGACCTCGAGAACGAGGAGTGTCCGCTACACCGGAGACAGAAGACCAGCCCAGGGTGCCGGCGAAGACCTAGTAGCCTGTGCTGGGGGTGTGGACAACCGGGACACCTGAAGAGAGAATACCCACACCAAGAAGAGCAGCCGGAAGAACGAGTAAGGCCCGGCGTGGTGAGAAGCACGTCGGCGGCGACATCACCATCCCCTCGGGTGACGCTGCGCGCTGTCAGCAGGCGTATGGATGACAGCCCCATCGCGGACGGTTGGGTAAGAGGAAAGCCGTGCCACGTGCTGGTGGACACCGGGGCAGCCGTGACCGTCATCAGACCTGACATAGCCAGGGGTGTGCCGACAAGGAAACCAAGCGGACCGTACCAGCTTGTGACGGCTTCGGGTGACACCTTGCCTGTGGAGAAGGAGGCCCTGCTGAAGTTGACCTTGGGAAGGAGTGTCGTGCGTCAATGGGTGTTCGTCGCGAAGGTGGCTGAGGAGGTGATACTGGGATTGGATGTCCTCGGAGCCACGAGGCGACGGTCGACGTCGACAGGAAAGTGCTGAGGCTCAATGGATAAGAGGTGACACTCCGGCAACCCGAAGAGCGCCTTGGAATCTGCAGGGTCGTCTTAAAGGAAGACGTGGTTGTCCCCGCGAGAAGCGAGGTGGTGGTGACGGCGCGACTGGAAGGCCAGCGGGTGAAGAACATGATGCTGGACCAGAAGACGCCTGTGCACGGATTCTGTGTAGCCAGGACATTACTGCCGTGCCGAGAGGAGGTGCCAGTGAGGCTGCTGAACCTGGCAGACACCGATCACGACGTCCAGGCCAGAACGGAGCTGGAGACGTGCGAGCCCGTGGTCAGCGTAACCGCAATCGACAAGACGCAGCAGCCGGTACCGACACAACACCTGGGGCCCCGGCTGAAAGGCTTACTGGAGAAGGCGGCCGACCACCTGACCGCAGAACAGCTGGAGAAAGTTCGACAACTGCTGAGGCGATACCAACGCGTCTTCAGCCAAGGCGACAGCGACTACGGCCGCACGGACCGCATGCTCCACCGCATCGACACCGGAGACGCCCGGCCTATTCGGCAACCACCTAGACGCGTTCTGCTGGCGAAACAAGCGGCGGTACGGGATATGGTAGATGATATGAAATCCAGGGGAGTGATTAAAGAGTGTGACAGCCCTTGGTGTTCTCCTGTAGTTCTGGTGACAAAGAAGAACGGCAATCTACGCTTCTGCGTAGACTACAGGAAGTTGAACGCTGTCACTCGAAAGGACTGTTTGCCCTTACCCCAGATTGACGACACCCTAGACACGCTAGCTGGTGCACAGTGGTTCTGAACCCTGGACCTGAAGTCGGCTTACTGGCAGGTGGCTCTAGACCTAGGAGCCAAGGAAAAGACTGCAATCTCGACAGACAAGGGCTTTGGCAGTTCAAAGTTATGCCCTTTGGCCTCTGCAACGCACCAGCTTACCTTCCAATGCCTAATGGAATCAGTGATGAGAGGGCTGACATGACGCCTGCCTGCCATACCTGGATGATATCATCATCGTCAGTAAGACTTTCGAAGATCATCTCCAGAATCTGAGTAAGGTGCTACAGGGACTGCAGGCAACCAACTTGAAGCTGAACGCGAAGAAGTGCCAGCACTTCCGTAAGGGAGTTAACTACTTGGGCCACATAGTCTCACCAACCGGAGTGGCCACAGACCCGGAGAAAACCCAGGTTGTGAGAGATTGGCCTCGCCCAAAGGATAAGCGAGGGTCGCACAGTTTCCTGGGGCTGTGCAGTTATTACCGCCGCTTCATAAAGGGGTTCTCCAACATCGCCAAACGCCTCACCCTCCTGACAGAGGAACACCGGCCCTATGTGTGGATGAAGGACGCCGAAGACATTTTCCAGCACCTGAGGAAGACGCTGTGCAGTACTCCTATTCTGGAATTCCCACAACCAGGTGGCGCCTTCATTGTGGACACTGACACCAGCGGCCATTGCATTGGAGGTATCCTATCCCAAGTCCAGGACGGCCACGAGCGGGTGATAGCCTACTACAACAAGACACTATCCAAGGCAGAGAAGAACTACTGCGTCACCCGGCAAAAGTTACTGGTGGTGGTAAAGACCTTGGAGCACTTCCACAAATACCTGTATGGTCAGTCATTTCTCCTGAGGACTGACCACTCATTCCTAACATGGCTACTGAGCTTTGGAAACCTGGAAGGCCAGACAGCACGCAGGGTACAGAGGCTGCAGGAGTGGAAGAGAAGGAGCGTGCCGCAGCTGTCCGAGTGGTCACGGCAGTGCCTGCGGATGGCTGGGATAGCGCAGGCCTGAGGAGGGAGCAGATGGCGGACGCAGACTTGGGGCCACTCTTGAGAGAAGTGGAGGCAGGGACAAGACCTACCTGGGAGGACATCGCACCGAGGAGCGCCCCCTACAAGTCGTACTGGTCCCAATGGGACTCACTGAAGACAAGAGAGGGCGTGCTGTTCCGGGAATGGGTATCACCCGATGGGAAGGTGCAAAGAGAACAATTGGTACTTCCCCGAAGCAAGGTCCCGGAAATATTGGAGGAAGTGCACGCCGGTACTTCAGGAGGACACCTGGGAGCAAACCGATCGATCGACAAAACCCTGACAGCGCTACTACTGGCTGAGGCTCCGAGCAGACGCTGAGAGATGGTGCCGTCAATGTCATGTGTGTGCGGCGAGTCGCGGTCCCCAGACTAGCAGCCATGGTCGCATGCAGCAGTACAATGTCGGAGCGCCATTCAAAAGGATCGCCGTCAACATATCTGGACCATTCCCAGTGTCCGACCGTGGCAACAAGTACCTGATGGTGGTCGTGGACTACTTCACCAAGTGGCCGGAGGTGTATTCCATCCCGAACCCGGAGGCAAAGACAATCACAGACAGCCTCGTGGAGCAAGTGTTCTGCCGATTTGGGGTGCCGTTAGAGCTCCACAGCGACCAGGGCACCAATTTTGAGTCCAACCTGATGAAGGAGGCACTAGAAAGGCTTGGGGTGAACAAGACTCGCACAACAGCCCTACATACCCAGTCAGATGGGATGGTGGAGAGATATATCAAGACCTTAGAACAGCACCTGAGGAAGGTCGTGGCCAGCCATCAACAAGACTGGGACGTCAAGGTGCCACTGTTCTTGCTGGCCTACCACTCATCTACACACGACACCACTGGGATGACGCCAGCCAGCTTAATGTTCGGCCGAGAGTTACGCCTCCCTTGTGATTTGGCTTTTGGAAGCCCCCCGGACACAAAACAGCCAGCAACCAAGTATGTGGAGAACCTGGTGGACCATCTCCACGACATGCATGAGATGGCTTGTCAAAACATCCAGAAGGCGAGTGACCGCATGAAGACCCGATACGACAGGCAAGCCAACAGCCAAGGGTTCCAGCATGGTGACCTAGTCTGGTTGTACCGCCCTACCCGGACCAAGGGACGGTGCCCTAAGCTCCAGCATGGGTGGTGAAGAGGATTAACGACGTGGTCTACCGCATCCAGATGGTGCCCCGAGGGAAGATATTGGTGGTACACCTGGATTGTCTGGCCCGTTACGATAGTGCTGTTCGGGACGACCAGCCTTGAAGAGGTAGCAGTGTCACCAGACCATTGTTGATCGAGGTGGCAAGGCATTCAAGGGGATGCGCAGTGCATTGAGTAGATAAGAGCTCGCCGAAACGGCAGGGGGGGGGGGGGGAAGGAGACGGTTTTCTCGAGAGTTCGCCTTTGTTCTAGCCCGGTCTCAATTGTTTGAGAAATTTCTGGAGTGTTAGTAATCTATAAAAAGGCAGCCCGCCCGCCAAAGAGGTCAGTCGGTAATTGAAGGAGTGCGGGTAAACAGCTGTGTTTGTTGACTTTGAATGTTGTATTGTGTATGTGTACGAAGCGTATTTCTATGGAAATAAAGTGCAATTTTCTTTGTGTTTGTAACCTGGACTTTTGATTTCACGAACCCACAAAGTCACAATATAGAGTTTGATTACTTCATTATTTCTTGTTCATTTCTTTGAGATCACTATGACTTTGGATTTATTTTGGTTGAAGTGCAGTTTCTTTTCCTTTGCCCATCTTTCTGTTTTCCTCATACCTTCATTTGCATAAGCTTTGGCTTCTAGTGTACTTTTCCCTTTAGTTAAAATGAGAGGTCATCTGCGAATGCTAAGACTTGTGTCATATTAATGAATTCAAATTTAAGAGGAAGTTCTAGAATATGTTCCAGTAGCCTGGTCTGCTGCATGACCCCTGTGGGCAGCCTCTCTTCACTTCCTTTTGTATTTTATATCCATTTGTATGAAGTATTGCTTGTTTATTGTTAAAGTAGTCTTTAGTTTGTATAAGTTTTGGGGGCACCCCAAGTCCAAATGTTTAAGAATGCCTAGCCACCATGTTGCATCAAATGCACCTTAAACGCCCAAGCTTGTCATGGCTATGTAGTGCAATTCTTTAATGTTTACCTCTACAAATTCTTTCAAACCCATTATCACGTCAATCGTGCTTCTCTGAGGCGTGAAGCCGTACTGAGTTTTGTTCAGGAGATTTCTTGAGTACATTTGGTGGGATATTCTTCCTATGAGCAGTTTATCCAGTACTTTGCCTTCTACATTAATCAGGCTAATGGGTCTGTATTTTGAGACTTGTGCTGTGTCCTCCTTTCCTGGTTTGATTATGGGTATCATTATCATCCTTTTCCACATTGTTGCAAAAACTCCCTGTCTGACACATTCATTATATATTCTTGTATAAAACAAGGGATAGTTCTGATGCGCCCTTGAGATGTCACTCATAATTCCGTCTTCACCTGGTGCTTTATCCTTGGCTCGAATCCTTCCAGGACATCTAAAATTTTTTCTTGGGTAAATTCGACGTCATCTATGGTATCCGTTGGTTCAAAGGCTTGATGTTTAATTGCTTTGTGGTAATCACCATCTTCCGAGTCGTCATCAGGTTGTGTGTATGTGCGTGTATGGGTGCGCATGCTTGCATGTGTGTGTCGTGTGTGTGTCGTGTGTGTGTGTGCGTGCGTGCGTACATGTGTGCGTGGAAACTATCGTATAATAAAACCTTCAAGCCCAGGACTTAAGTCCTTACAAACTTTAAATTCTCAACTGCAGAATTTAATGTTGTACAGGCATGCTAGCATGGTAACTTAGTGAGAGCAATGTGTGTAGAGTGAAAGTCTATGGCTCAAATCCTGGTATGGCTTTAACTTTTTCAGTGATTCTGCCTTTCAAAGTTTGTTACACATGATTCGCATAGTAAATCATAATTGATTGCCCATATAAATTGAAATTCCCATGCATATTTAATGATTAAATTTTAAAATCTTTCTGAGAAAACAATATTTTTGCCACTGTAGACAAGAAGTTTGTGAATAGTGCAACAACTCTTTCTGATATGCTTCCCTTTCTTTATTGATATAAAAATTATGAAGAATCAGAATAAAATAAGTTTTGGTAACCACAGAAAGGACACATACTCTGATAACTACTGTCCATAAATTAAGTTCCCACTCATCCCACAGCTAGCAAACCATATGCTGTGTGCAGCAACTATGTTTATATGAATTCCTGAGTTCCCACAACAGATTGCTGCAATGGATGAAAATGAATGCATAGAGCACAACTGCCTTCAGAATAAGCAATATGAAATGCTTAATGCCAGTGTGAGGAGAAAATGCATTTGTGAACGAGGAGGAGAAGCAGTGAGTAAAATAAGGTGGTTAAGATATAGAAAGATGAAAAAGGTGGATTTTGGACAGAAGGGGGAGTGATGTTAGATTATATAGATAACCAAAGAGCACAAAGATATAAAAAACAATATGCCATGTGACAAGACAAAGCAAATGGAGAAAGAAGATGTAAAAGAGAAAGAGAAATGGATAATGAGTGATAACAAAAGTGTAGTAATGTTGTGAAAAAGGGTAAAAAAATTTAGTCAAGGAAAGAAATATTTTGGTAATTAGAGAAAAACCGATGAAAGATACACAAAAGAGGAGAGGAAGTGAGGTTATAGTAAAATAATGAAATTGAGGTAGAGAAGATTAATAAAGCATATAATTAAAAATTGAGTAATAAGAGTGAAGCTGATGAAATGATGAGAAAGGTGGAAAAGAATGAAGATGGGAGATAAAATAAGATATAAATTAAAGGGAAAGTAAGTGCAGGAGGAATTTAGGGAAAAAGTGAGAAGCAATTGTGCATGAATTGAAACAGGTTACTTTATACAATATATCCAATTGTTTGTCTGTAAGGGACCCTAGGATAGATTTGAAGTACTCCAAGTAAAGCAAAATTGTAATACGTCTAAATGTTAATGTAAATAAATGTAGTCAATTAAGTCATTCATTCATTCATTCGTTATGCTGTTGTTGTGTTGCTGCATGATAAAGCTTGGCTAGACATAGCTCAATGGAAACAGATTTCTTGCAGAAGTTTGACTGGGAAATGCATCCTTCCTACAGTCAGGACCTCACTTCAACGGATTTCCATTTTTTCATACAATTCAAGAAATTTACGATCAGGACAGTGTCAAAATGATAAGTAAAGCCACAATTTTTAATACCACATTGTGTTGGAGTCTCTGTTACATTGTATAGGAAGGGATGAATGGTGTAACTTGCCCTTATGTACCTACATAGCCAAGAATACACCACCTCAACTAGTTCTTTGATTAGATACGACAGTCAAGTTATTATGACTATACTTGCCGGACAAGGGCCAAGCAGTAAATTTTGGATGGACCATCCATATACTGTGTGCCCAACACAAGAAGGCAAGTTAGAGAAATGTGTAACATCCTTTCATGGAAGTGTTGTTTAAAAGTGAGTGTTGTTTTGTGTTATTAATCGACTCCCAATGAACTTAAACTAAATTAACTTAATGTGTAACATAATCACTTTTGCTGTCCCCAGTGTTTATGCCCCCCCTTCCCAGTATGACAAGGATGCTAGATTCGTTTAAAATACACAAGTGCTGTCACATAACTCACCCATGCATAATACATATCACTACAGTTACTGCAACAATTAGATCTGGCAACATGGGTGGCTCATACACACTTTCACACACTCATTTGCTAGTAAACAGATACAGAGCAGATAAACAGTTCAAACCCCTCTTCCCTTCATTCGTCTCTAGCCTTCTTGTGATGGGTAGACAGTATACAGAGCAAGCATGCTAAAATTTGTGGCTTTAATGATAAGACATGGAGGTGGTTATTACAGAGTGGTTTCAATCACATTGGCAGACTTCTAGACCCAGGAATCAAAATTTAGTCTCACAGAATGACAAATGACTGAATTTCAGTGGTGAATATATTGAACAATAGCTCAATACTTTCCTTATCTGTTCCAATAAATCTTTCCACTTAACTGTGTTTTGTTTCTGTAAATTATCCCAAAGAAACTTACTTTATAGACATGTCTCACACATTAAAAATGACAGCTACAACCCAAGGGAACACAAATATGCAGCAATCAACAGCCTAACCTATTTTCTTCTCCAAGGTGGGTGGAAAGAATTTCATCTGAGATTATCAAGATCAATTTATAGTTAATATGAGACACACTTGCCCAAAAAGGAAGTTTAGTATGCATTTGGGTATCTTTTCATAGTAGCTTGATGACAGTTTTAGGATTTCTAGGGCACACCTTTCACACACCTTTTTCCCTTTTTGGGTACCTTTATCCCTTTTTCCCCCAACCATGCCCATAATCCCCTTCTCCCCCTTTTTTCTTTAAAACTTCATTCCATTTTACTCCATTACTAGATTTTACCATGTAAAGGTGTCCAGTGCTCAACTTATTGTTCTGGCTCCGAAATTCAAACAAGATTTCACAGACACAGATGGAACTGTTACTTGATGTACTATTTGCTATTCAGGAAATTCGTTAGTTAGATCACATCAAACATCACATTTCCAGCTCTAAGCATCAAATGAACAAGACACTTCAGGCAGAACAAATCACGGCAGCCTCTATTACGAAATGTGTTTCAACAGAGTTCTTCAAAAAGCACACATTTTAAGCAAATTAACATTCGAGTTGTGTGAAGCTTTTACATAAACAGGAATTCGTCTCAATAAGGTGAACCATCCAGCCTTCAAGGGATTTTTTGAAAAATACACAAAAATGTCAATGGCGAATGAGAGTACTACATGGAGGCTGTTTACCAAGACAGCATACAAAGAATCAAGGAGAAAGTGTCTAATTGCAATCTGGGAATCATTGTGGATGAAACCATAGACTTGATGGAATGATACGATTTGAACATTTTAGTTTTTCTCTTAGCAGGGAAGAATGTTAAGCCCATGTTGTTAAAAACGTATGAGCTGCAGTAAGCCAATGCCAGTACAGTAACGCAATCAATTATGGACATTTGTCAAAAACTCTGACCTACTGGTATTGAGTTTGAGAAACTTCTTCTTGTGGTTATGGACCAGGCTCCATACATGGTTTCAGAGTTAACCAATTGAAGCTTCTATTTCCTAAGTTGAAGCATGTGACATACTTGGTTCTTGCCCTTCACAGGGTTTGTGAATCAGTAAGGAATGAATACAACATTGCAAATCAGTTCATCTCTGCCCTGAAGGAGATTCTGCTGAAAGCTCTGAATCATGTTATCTAGTTCAATCGACTTGAGCTGGCAGATGAGTAAAGATGTACACAAAATTTATTAGGCACTCAGGTCTAGAGCCACCTGCCAGTAGCCCGACTTCAGGTCCAGGGTCGAGAACCACTGTGCACCAGCAAGCGTGGTCAATCCGGGGTAAGGGGAAACAGTCCTTCCGGGTGACAGCGTTCAGTGGGATAATTTTACTACCATGGGGGAGTAGTAAGATGGCTTTGCCAAAGACAAACTTGAGTTTAGTCTTCATAAGAATCTGGACATTGAGGATTTCACCACATCTGTAGAATTGCCATTCCGAGTGAATACAAGATTTGTCTCACTGGTTTCTGTGGATGTCGAAAGAAGCTTTAGCATTCTATCTCCTAATAGAGACAGACTGACTAACTTGCATTCAGTAAATTTCATAGAAACCACAAAGGCCTGTGAACACTGAACATATCAAATGTGACACAAAGGTTTTTGACAAAACCCCCTAACCCAAACTGCCCTGTATATGGAAAGATGTTATCTTTTATTTTCTCAAGCCTTACAATTTTAATTAAGATATATTTTAAAATATTTACATGAGAAATAATATGTAGAATTTTCTGTGAACAGCATAAGGAGTTCTCTTCATTATAAACTACAATATCTGTTTTTTGTTTTTTTGTTTTTTAAATCTATTGCCTTAGCCTGCTGTATCCTTCTTATACTACATTGAACATGTAAATCTGTAATGAAAGTTGTCTCAATTAGCAAGAAGTAGGTAGAAGAATAAGCATTTAATACAACTGTTTGTAGAAGATTAGGTTGAGAAAGTCATGTGGAAGCAACAACACAGAATTTTTTTTTCTCATGTATTTCTGATCAACTTAATAAAAAAAGAACAAGCTAAATGTCATTAGGATATTAAATTTAAAATTACCTTTCAGGAAGTGGTACTTTCACCAGCCAAGGCTGACCAGACTTCGTGTTTTCTCTGAGAGGTATATCTCCTGACCATGAACCTTCTATACATTGAAATCTGATTCTCAAAGCTAGTTTCTTACTGGTATCAAGGAGTACAGATGGAGCAGTACTTTTTCCCACAGCAATAAGATTCTGGCCTTCTCCTCGAGAAGTACCTTCCTTATCTGCCATTGCCATAACTCTGCACTCTAGATGTTCCACCAACAAGTTGGTCACCACAAACTGTCCAGATAGCGTTACCTAAAAAGAAGTTTGAATAATGATTAGATTTAAAAGTATGAGTTTCTATAATAACACTATATTAATGCAGCCAAACCTCAATCTATTGATTATAAAATTGGTTGTATTTGGTTGCAAAACAATCTTAAATGACATAAGCATGTTGAAATGTTAATAGCAAAATTGTGTTCACTTTGTTACAGTTTTAGGCACTTAGTACAATTAGTATCAATCAAATTTTGAGGAGCATATATTTTGCATGTGTACATTCAATTTTATGGTATGGAATTTTAATTTGGGGAAATGCACCACCTTGTAAAAAACTATTTATTATGCAAAAATGAATTCTAAGAATTATTACAAAATCTCAATAAAGATCTTCTTGTAGACCCATTTTTAAACAACATAGAATTCTTCCATTATGTTATATATATAGGATGTTTCAGAAATACTTCAGGTATGGGTTCCTTACACCAAAAGAAGGAAAACTTTGTTTTCTCGTTAGGTGTTCAACACAGTGGTAGATTTATCACACACAAAATTCATAATAAATGCTTGAAATGTCCTGCTCTTGCTTCTATGCATGCCTGTACTCATCGAATCATGGAATGTCACACCCTTTCCAAAACTCTGGGATGCTGCCGAATGGTTTCACAGGCTTCCATGACACGTCGATGAAACATTTCTGCATCCGGCATGGCAGCTCCATAAACCAATGATTTAAGATGCCCCAGAGGTAAAAATCCACAGGATTGAGGTGGGGAGAGCGTTCAGGCCATGGAACTGGTCCTCCTCTGCCTAATCATCAGTCATGGTAGATATCAGTCAGTGCATCTCTAACAATGCGACTAAAATGTGCCAGAACCCCATCATGCATAAACCACATCTTTTTTCTTATTTGCAGGGGCACATCTTCATGAAGTGGGTTGGAAAGAGTGTGCTGGATAAAGCCCCTGTAGAAAGCACCAGTAAGACCTGCTGGTAAAACATATGGACCTACCAGACAGTCACCTACAATGCCAATCCACACATTCAGACTAAACTGTTGCTGATGTCTAGCCTGAAGTACGGCATGAGGATTATGATCGCCCATATGTGTACATTGTGGAAATTAGTAATTCCATCTCTCCAAACGTTGCCTCGTATGTAAATAAAAGTGACGAGACAAACAATGCATTGGCTATACGAATATAATAAGTTGTAACATAAAACTTCACTTATCTTAAAAGTAAATGATGGAAATTTTCTTATTAATTGATGAGGATCGTGATTTCATGAAATTTTATTCACATCATCAGCTCAAACAACCTTGTTGTCAATGTTACAATCGCTAGACGTCGTCACTATGTTTTTGCTGGTACTACCACAATCTGATAGTAAGTCGTCACAAACGGTGTATCTCCGATGCGAGAGCCCTTAGTGGTTTACCGGGGAAATAATCGAGTCAAATGCAGAATTTAATGTCAGGACGGCACGTTGGCCATGGTAGCTCAATGGGTTAGAGCAAATGAATGGAAACCAGGAGATCCATGGTTCAAATCCCGGTCATGGCATTTAATTCTTCATGTTGACTCTATGTCAACTAAGAAACTAAGTCAACTAAATTGTCAACTAAATCAACTAAGAAACTGTTATACCTATCTCTGCATGGGCTTGTAAATTTATTGTAAAACTTGCATGTACTTTTTATATTAAATATACAAAATGTAGTTATTTACTCTGTATGCAAGTTGTAATTAATAAGGCCGCGCCATGGCTCAGTGGTTAGACCGCTTGGCTCTCACTAAGGCGGCCCGGGTTCGATCCCAGGCGACCGCAAAGTGAGATTTGCGGTGAACAACACGGTGCTGGGGCGGGTTTTCTCCAGGATCTCCGGTTTCCCCCTCATTCCACCGGTGCTCCATCTTCATCTCATGTATCATCAGTGTCATCGCCTGCGGTGCCATATGTAGTAAAAGCGGGCGTTAAACACTACACATTTCATTTTATAATTAATAAATACTCCTAAATTGTTATTAGTATTAAATGTTAATTATTGTCAATTATTAATGTACTTGAATAATTATTGGCTATGGGACTCTGTCATATTATCAGATACCGAGTCAAAAGAGATAGGAACTCTCTGGTCTGCAGTTGCGCAGGCTAGAGCGCTTTATTTTTGTTGATCTATGTACTGACTAATTTGAAAGAAATAATTATTTTATAACAAATATATGAGAGATACCTGTAAATTGCTCATGGTCACATAAAGTTATAGAATCCTATATTACAGAATTTTTAACATTAAAATATCTTCTGGGTTCACCAGGAGTACAAGTGACATGACTACTACCTAATAAGATGTTGTCATTGGCGATAAATATCCTTTGTAAATGACAGATCTGTTTCTAAGAGGAGTTTAAGAGTTTTGACAAGCTAAAATGGCCTTGTACAGGTGTTTTATCCCTCCTATTTACAAATCAATATGATGATAAAAAACATTACCTCACCTTCTTTTGTGTTGAAGATAACGAGGAGACAGTGACTATAATGTTGGTATTTGGTGTTTCCATGAGATTACACACTTGTGTTCCATCATAATCAATGGAAAATGGTTTGGACCACACCCAGCCACCTTCTTCAATGCCCACTCTTAGCACTTGTCTTGTCTTCTGGGTTCTCCAAGAATACAAATGACATGATCTACTACCTAATAAAATATTTTCATCAGTGAGGACTTGACCAAAGCGCAGTGGAGATGTTGTGTCATTGCAAATGACATAACGGCTGAGAAGAACCTGTAAAAATAATCATATATTATTAGAGATAAGTATATTAAAAATGGCCATAAAACAAATTCATACATGAATTAGGAAATATATGACTAATGCGAATTAGGATTAAAACATAGTTTTTAAAAGCATATTTTTAAATTTTATGCAATTTTTTCCTCAACTTCTGAGAACACAAAGAGACTTTCTTCTATACTCTTCCATTATGATATTAATTTCTTTTAGAAACCAAGCCATTATTCAGAGGCTTATCAAAGGAAAAATGGCCAATGAATCAAAATACCCTGATTGGGTGAACCATCCAAATCAAAATATAGTAGTGAAGGGAATGGAATGGAATGAAGAAATGAGTGATAAGAAAATTTGCAGTAGAAGATGCAAGATCTCTGAAATCTGAGCCTCAAGCATTACTACCTGAGACAACCACACAATTTCTTACTCTTATGTGCTAGTTCTTCATTTCTCTTAGTTTCAGCCACCCTAGCTTAACACAGTATTAACATGTAATGTATTATCTCTTTTAAGTACAAGTAAACAGGTCACTAACAGAACTTTCAGCAGAACTTTCTTTTTCCATAAATAAGAAATCTATAATCAAGTAAAAACATTAGCAGGTCAATTCCCATTATGGTTAGAAAGAATGGAAAATATGTGTCTTTTACTGCCATTGGTAAGTCACTTAAAAGAACTTTCAACAAAGTTTTTTTATAAATGAGAAATCTATAACTTAGCAAATCCAAATAGCTGTTCAACAACCAGAATGTTTAGACGCTATGATAATTCTTAAACAACTAAAAACTGGAAAATTCAATCAGGCTTAAAAATGTAATGCCACAGCCAGGATCTGAACCACAGAGTTTTGGCTCTCTGTGCTACTACTCTTGAGCTCTCATGGCAAAATACCTATAAGTGCATTAAATTTTATCATTTGATTTAAGTGTTCAAGTAAATCTTCAAAGTAATCCTGAATATCAAAGATAACAATTGGGGAGGTACTACATAATCTTTGACAACATGAGATTAAAACAATTTTCAAATATTGTGAAGAAATTATAACTGCAAATGTAGAGAAACTTAATATATTAGAAAACCAAATTCTTCACTTAGTAAACTGGAGGTGTTAAAACTATGCCACTCCTTGCTCTACGAATTTTAACAATTAATTCAAGAGTTAATACTGACAGTGAAAAAGCAACTATCATGCAATACAAAAAGTTAATCAGAGTACCCGATAACAATTGGAAGAAAAGAAACAGACAAATGAACTTCAACTGTTTATTTTCATGCCACTAGGTGTATCTGGCATTTAACAATTTAGCTGTTTAGATTGCAACCAGATTTACATTGGAAGGACCAAACGTAATTTGGAAATCTGAACAAAGGTACTTTTAGAAATATTAGGCAAATAATTGGAAAAACTATTTTTAGTCAGTTTTTTGACACTTCGTACCTTACATTTTTATATTATTGAGGGAGTAGTTTTGGAAGCCATTGCCTTCATCTTCAACCTCTTTCCAACTAACGTCTGTGTCGTATGCTTTCTTCTCTCTGGCAGTGGAACTATGAACTTCTTTGTCAAATTATCAACTGGTGGGATTTCAAAGTTCATTACTCGGTCCTTATTTTTCCATATGAATATGTTCTTCCCATGTTGTTAGTTATTTTGGTTTATCACTCCTTTTAGTTATTTTGAATTTAGATCAATGCCATGATTTTCATTTCAAAAATGAAATACTACTACTGACTTACCTTCTTGTTTCATTTTGATGTTTCTAAAGTGCTCCTTGACTCTAGTTTTTAGGTTTCTTTTAGTTTGACCTATGTAGCATTTTTCACAATTCTTACAACCCATTAAAGTACTGTATTGAATCCACAAATAAAACTTTAAGAGAGAGCAAAATAATCAACAAAAAAGAGTTTCACAAAATTAAAGTATGTTTCTAACGCTCAAGAATTGACAACGAAGTCATTTTCCTTAAATTAAAGAAGATAATCCAATATTACCAAGAGTATATGGGCTACTAAAAATTCACAAAACAGGAAAAGCCATGAGACATATCACTAGTAGCATAAATTCCCCCACATATAACTTGGCCAAATTGTTACTAAATAAATTCAATAGCTTCCCAAAGTTTTACAGTACAACTTTAAAAAACTCTTTAGTACAATATATATATATATATAAATTTGAAGAAAAATGACAGACTGGTTTCATTTGATGTCACATCATTATTACCACGAAAAACAACAGAAAAATTACTGACACTATTAAAAAAACGTCTAACTACAATGGAAATAGAAACAAAAGTATCAGAAAAATACATTTCATTAACAGAATTATGCATTGAACAACATTTCTTAAGATTTAATGGTAAATACTACAAGCAAAAATCAGGGTTATCAATGGGCAATCCACTTTCACCATTTTTGGCTAACTTATTTATGAGTACATTCAAAACACAAATTGAAAAGGCCTTCCCATGGATCTTCAAGATTTGGTATAGCTATGGTGATGACATCTTTGCAATAGTTCCAAATAAACATTTAGATGATGCATTAACATTACTTAATCTGCAAAATAGGACTATCAAATTCATAATAAAAACAGAAATCAATGAACATCTCTCTTTCTTGAACCTAAATATCATCAGGAATGACACAAAAATAAAATTTGGAATTTATAGGAAGCCAAAACAGTCAGAAAATTGCATAAAAAGGTCATAGCTACAATGCAATTATACATAAACATGCGATAATATACAGTCTACCACACAGAATAGTCAACACAACGCACAAATGGATAAAGCACAATACTTCAAAGAACAAACAGCCATACTCCACAAAGCAGAAGAAAATGGAGACAACAAAAGTCTGATGTTTAAGAAAATTAAAAAGGCTAAACTAAAGAAAACCATTAAGGAAGCAACCACATTCACTAAAGAAAAAGAAAGCAACAGTACATTCAGTTCATTCACATACCACCAAAAAAATTTAATAAATTCAAAGAGATCTTTAAAGAACAGAAAATATCATCTTGGCACCTACTGATAGATACTGTCACCCAATTATCGGAAGGCACCACCAACCGACAGCTGAGTGGGGGACAGAAGGCATTCAGGCCACGTCTACCCATCTCGTGTCACTAACTGAGGGGATGGTTAGGAAGGTATCAAGGTCACTGTACTGTCTCTTTCCCCTCCCCCTGACGTCTGGAACAGTCAATATGATGTTTCAAGGCGCGAAGCTTCCAGAAACAGCGATCTTCCTATATAAGGGCTGCAGTGGACAAGTCAGTTCAGCTCTTGGCGAGCAGCCGTGAGAAGCGCAGTGCTAGCGAACGGTCTGGAAGACTGTATATGTGTATCAGAGGAATTGTACGTAATTGTGAGTATGGAGTGGGCATGTGACAGACGAACTGGTGGACTGTATTTGTGTGTGCTACGTAATTCCATGTAATCAGCAAGTGTTACAACTGTAATTTGGTGATAATAAAGAACATTTTGAGCTTGTGCAATTGGAGTTTTAATTTCACGAACCCACAAAGTCACAACTGGTGTCAGAAAGCGGCATAACGGCCATGGAATCGGAATTGGAAAAGATTTTGGAGAAGATGATGGAAATGAAGGCCGAACTGACCTGGGAAATGAAGACGGCAAATGACATCACCGAGAAAATGGAAATGAAGTTGGAGACGGCGAATGACAAACTCGCTGTGAAGATGGAAGCTGCAAACAACAACTTGGCCGCGACAATGAACGCGAAGATGGCTGAACTGACCACGGAAATGAAGGTGTCGAACGAGGCTCTCGCCGCCAAATTTGAAGAACAATTGGCCGGTGTGAGGGATAACGTGACGGAGCTGGGCAAGCCGATGGGCCAAGTGGACGAGCGCGTCGAAGACCTGGCGAACCGCCTCAATGACTTAGAGGAAAAGGCCAACAGTAACGCCAAGTCCCTGAACGCCATGGTGGAAGACGTCGAAGACCTTGCAAACCGCGTAAACAACCTGGAGGGAAAAGCCGACAGCAACACAAAGTACCTAAACGCCATGGTAGAAGACTTCGTCGGTAGGAGGTTGAAGGACTTGAAGGCCGACGGGCCGGGACGCGACACAACGGCGGGTCAACGTTCGAGGTCTTCCGCCGCCAGTTCGACACGGTGGCCAGGCATAACAAGTGGTTACCGGAGGAAGAGGTCGCACAGCTAATAGCCAGCCTCCAGGGACGGGCCGCGGAAGTCCTAAACGCGGTCCAACAGCGGTGGCTCCCAAGGATATCTGGGAGGCCCTGAAGAAACGTTTCGGGAACCACCACCTAGCCGCAGCCTACCACACTCAGCTGAAGACAAGGTCGCAACAGCCAGGGGAGACGCTGCAGGAGTTCGCCCTGGCGACTGAGCAGCTGGCTAGAAAGGCCTTGGTTGACCTTCCGCCGGAGTTCGTATCCCCGGAAGCCGCCTACGCCTTTGTCGACGGGGTACGAGACACCGAGATACGTCAGCGCCTAATGCTCGGCAACTACACAACCATCCAGGAGGCGCTGACTGCAGCATTGAGGATGGAGGCGGCCAAGGTAACGGCTAAACCGACGTCGAGAACGAGGAGTGTTCGCTACACCGGAGACAGAAGACCAGCCGAGGGACGCCGGCGAAGACCTAGTGGCCTGTGTTAGGGATGTGGACAGCCGGGGCACCTGGACAGAGACTGCCCACACCAGGGAGTTTAACCGGGAAACGAGTAACGGCCGTCGTGGCGAGGGGCACGTCGGCGCCATCACCACCATCCCCTCGATGACATTGCGCGCCGTTAGCCAGCGGATGGATAAAAGCCTCATCGCGGACAGTTGGGTGATAGGTAAGCCGTGCCGCGTGCTCGCAGAACCCGGGCAACCGTGACCATCATCAGACCCGATATAGCCAAGGGTTTGCCATTCAGGAAGCCGAGCCGACCATACCAGCTGATGACGGCATCGGGCGCCACCTTGCCTGTGGAGGTCCTGCTGAAGCTGACCTTGGGACGGAGTGCCGTACGTCTGTGGGTGTTTGTCACGAAGGTGGCTGAGGAGGTGATTCTGGGACTGGATGCCCTCAGGAGCCACGAGACGACGGTCGACGTCGGCAAGAAGGTCCTGCGGCTCAATGCAGAGGAGGTTATACTCCGTCAACCCAAAGAGCGCCTTGGAATCTGCAGGGTCATCTTGAAGGACGACGTGGTTGTCCCCGCGAGCAGTGAAGTCGTGGTGACGGCGCGACTGGAAGGCCAGAGAACCAGGAACATGATGCTGGACAAGAAGACGCCTGTACACGGACTATGTGTAGCCAGGGCATTGCTGCCGTGCTCAGAGGAGGTACCAGTGAGACTCCTAAATCCAACGGACACTGATCACGCCGTCCATGCCGGGACAGAGTTGGGAACGTGCGAGCCCGTGGTAAACGTAACAGCAATCGACAAGACACAGGAGCCGGTGCCGACAAAAAACCTGGGGCCCCGGCTAGAAGGCTTACTGGAGAGGGCGGCCGGCCACCTGACCACAGAACAGCTGGAGAAACTTCGACAACTGCTGGGACCATACCAGCCCGTCTTCAGCCAAGGTAACATTGAGTGCAGAGGATCTACTCCCATTAGTCCTGGACCCATAGGACCAAGGACCCGGGGCTCTTTCAACCGGGGAGTTATCCGAGCTGTCCCAAAGGGCGCTCGGCGTCCTCCGCGGGGCTTTCCATAGGGCAAGACCTTGTTTCCTAACAAGCCCCCCCCCATCTGGTCCTATGGACTCAAGACGGGATGGAAGTGGATACGCCACTTACGCGCGCCAACACCAAAGGTGAAGACTACCGAAAACCTCGGTGGGGCCGCCTGGTGATCTAGCACACCTTCTACTAGCTTTGCAGGCTAGTACCCGGGAGAATTAATGGCTTCCCTCAACCCCGTCCGAAGACGTACCTGATTCCCACGGGTATCGGGAACACACTGCCCCCTCGAAGCCATCCCAATCCGAACACTCCCGAAGGAGGGGCTCAGATGTTCGGCCCGAGGTTCCTCTAGTAACGTCAGAGGTACCACGAGTGCTAAGGGTCCGCAGCGCCCGCACTTCGGCAGCTGAAGGGGACGGATCCCCTCCCCTACGGGAAGCCAAGGTAACAATTACTACGGCCGCACGGGCAAATTGTTTCACCGCATCGACACTGGGGACGCCCGGCCGGTTCGACAACCACCCAGACGGGTTCCGCTGGCGAAGCAAGGGGCGGTACGAGACATGCTGGAGGACATGAGTTCCAGGGGAGTGATTGAAGGGTCTGGCAGCCCTTGGTCTTGGTGACGAAGAAGAACGGTGAGCTACGCTTCTGCGTGGACTACAGGAAGCTGAACGCTGTCACCCGGAAGGACTACTTTGCCTTATCCCGGATTGACGACACCCTGGACACGCTAGCTGGTGCACAGTGGTTCTCGACCCTGGACCATAAGTGGGGCTACTGGCAGGTAGCTCTAAACCCGAGAGACAAGGAGAAGACCGCATTCTCGACGGGCCAAGTGCTCTGGCAGTTCATAGTTATGCCCTTTTGCCTCTGCAACGCACCAGCTACCTTCCAGCGCCTCATGGAGTCAGTGATGAGAGGACTAACTTACGACGCCTGCCTGCTATACCTGGACGACATCATCATCGTCGATAAGACTTTGAAGACCATTTAGAGAATCTGAGTAAGGTGCTACAGAGATTGCAGGCGACCAACTTGAAGATGAACGCGAAGAAGTGCCAGCTCTTCCGCAAGGAAGTCAACTACTTGGGCCACATAGTCTCAGCAACCGGAGTGGCCACAGACCCGGAGAAGACACAGGCTGTGAGAGATTGGCCTCGCCCAAAGGATAAGAAAGAGTTGCGCAGTTTCCTGGGCCTGTGCAGTTATTACCGACGCTTCATAAAGGGGTTCTCCAACATCGCCAAGCCCCTCACCCACCTGACAGAAGAACATCGACCTTATGTGTGGACGGAGGACGCCGAAGACGCTTTCCTGCGCCTGAAGAAGACACTGTGCAGTGCTCCTATTCTACGATTTCCACAACCAGACGGCGTCTTCATTGTACACACCGACGCCAGCGACCACTGTACTGGAGGCGTCCTCTCCCAAGTACAAGACGGCCACGAGCGTGTGATAGCCTACTACAGCAAGACGCTATCCAAGGCAGAGAACTACTGCGCCACCCGGCGAGAACTATTGGCGGTAGTAAAGACCTTGGAGCACTTCCACAAGTGTCAGCCATTCCACCTGAGGACTGACCATTCCGCCCTAACCTGACTATTGAGCTTTATGAACCTGAAAGGCCAGACAGCACTTGGGTCCAGAGGCTGCAGGAGTACGACTTCACCTCGGAACATCGCAGAGAAGAGAGCCACGGTAACGCAGACGCTATGTCCCGAAGACCCTGTCAAGAAGAGTGCGGCCAGTGCACAAGCGCGGAAGAGAAAGAGCGTGCCACAGCAGTCCGAGTAGTCACGGCAGTGCCTGCGGATGGCTGAGATAGCGCAGGCCTGAAGAGGGAGCAGTTGCGGACGTAGACTTGGGGCGACTCCTGAGGGAAGTGGAGGCAGGGACAAGACAAACCTGGGAGGACATCGCACCGAGGAGCGCCACATACAAGTCGTACTGGGTCCAATGGGACTCGTTGAAGACCAGAGAGGGCGTGCTGTTCCGGGTATGGGAATCGCCTGATGAGAAGACGCAGAGAGAGCAGTTGGTACTTCCCTAGAGTAAGGTCCCGGAAGTCTTGGAGGAAGTGCACAACAGTACTTCAGGAGGAAACCTGGGAGCGAACCGAACGATTGACAAACTACGGCAACGCTACTACTGGCTGAGGCTCCGAGAAGACGCTGAGAGACGGTGTCATCAATGTCATGTATGCGCGGGGAGTCGCGGCCCCCAGACTAGGAGCCGGGGTCGCATGCAGCAGTACAACGTCGGAGCGCCATTCGAACGGCTCGCTGTCGACATAGCTGGATCATTCCCAGTGTCCGACCGAGGCAACAAGTACCTGATGGTGGTCGTGGACTACTTCACCAAGTGGCCGGAGGTGTATGCCATCCCGAACCCGGAGGCAAAGAGAATCACAGACTGCCTCGTGGAGCAAGTGTTCTGCCGATTTGCGGTGCCGTTAGAGCTGCACAGTGACCAGGGCACCAATTTTAAATCCAACCTGATGAAAGAGACACTAGAAAGACTTGGGGTTATCAAGACCCACACGACGCCTCTACATCCCCAGTCGGATGGCATGGTCGAAAGATACATCAAGACCTTAGAGGAACACCTGAGGAAGGTCGTGGCCGGCCATCAGCGAGACTGGGACGTCAAGGTGCCACTGCTCTTGCAGGCCTACCGCTCGTCAACACACGACACCACTGGGATGATGCCAGCCAGCTTAATGTTCGGCCGAGAGTTACGCCTCCCTTGTGACCTGGCCTTTGGGAGTCCCCCGGATGCAAAACAGCCAGCAGCTGAGTATGTGAAGAACCTGGTGGACCATCTCCACGACATGCAAGAGATGGCTCGTCAGAACATCCAGAAGGCGAGCGACCGCATGAAGACCCGATATGACAGGCAAGCCAACAGCCAAGGGTTCCTGCAGGGTGACCTGGTCTGGTTGTATCGCCGTACTCGGACCAAGGAACGCTGCCCGAAGCTTCGGCAGCCGTGGCAAGGACTGTACCGGGGGGTGAAGAGGATTAACGACGTGGTCTACCGCATGCAGAAGGTTCCTTGAGGAAATATGTTGGTGGTACACCTGGATCGCCTGACCCGCTACGATGGTGCTGTTTGGGACGACCAGCTTTGAGGAGGGAGCAGTGTCACCCAATTATCGGAAGGCACGACCAACCGACAGCTGAGTGGGGGATAGGAGGCATTCAGGCCACGCCGACCCATTTATCTCATGTCACTAACTGAGGGGATGGTTAGGAAGGTATCACGGCCACTGTCTCTTTCCCCTCCCCCTGACGTCTGGAACAGTCAATATGATGTTTCAAGCTGCGAAGCTTCCAGAAACAGCAATCTTCCTATATAGGGGCTGCAGTGGACGAGTCAGTTCAGCTCTTGTCGAGCAGCCGTGAGAAGCGCAGTGCTAGTGAATTGACTGGAAGACTGTGTACGTTTATCAGAGGAGTTGTACGTAGTTGTGAGTGTGGAGTGGACCTGTGACAGACGAACTGGTGGACTGTAATTGTGTGCGCTACGTAATTCTATGTAATTGGCAAGTATTCCAACTGTAATTTGGTGGAAATAAAGAACACTTTGAGCTTGTGCAATTGGACTTTTAATTTCACGAACCTGCAAAGTCACAATACTTAATTTTAAAATTGCTAAATTCAAAAACAAAAGATGAAATCCCATCAGTTAACAGATCCGGAATATACCAAATAAGTAGTAAGAATTGTGAAAAATGCTACATAAAAGTACTAAACATTGAGGTATTAAAAACAATATATTTTGGATATGTACAACCTATAATTACATATGGAATTATCCTGTGGGGGTCCCTGTGTATATATAGGATGCAAAAAAGAATATTGAAAATAATTAAAAAGGTTCCCTTAAGAACAGAATGCAAGCCAATATTTCAAGAATTTCACATCTTACCTGTTCAATATATTTATATTTATTTAGTAGTTTCTTTTATATATAGGAATAGATCACAATTTACAAGTAATTCAGATTGTCACACATACAATACAAGGAACAGTAAAAATATACATTTAAATCATCATTGCCTCACTCTGAGTCTAGATTTCACCTCTCACAAAGGAAACATTCTATATAATAAACTCCCAGCTAAGCTAACAAATCTAAATAATAAAAATTTCAGAAAAGCTGTAAAACATATCCTACTAAAAATAATGCCGCTGACAACAGATGAGTTTGTAAAAAGTGAAATTAAATAATAAAGTAAATGTTGATTTTTTTGGTAAAAGTTATAATGTCTCTTACAGTCCAGTTCTTAAAAATGTAATACATTAAAAATGATGTGTCCTAAGTTGCATTACTTTAATTACTATTGTATTATTTAACTACTATTGTATTATTTAATTACTCAAAAGAATTGTATAATTCTTATGGGTACAAATTTCACAAAGCCATGAATATTGTATATTCCTACGGTGAATAAAACTTACTTACTTATATAGGTCAAACTAAAAGAAATCTAAAAACCAGAGTTAAAGAGCACTTTAGAAGCATCAAAATGAAAGAAGAAGATAAGTCAGCAGTAGCATTTCATTTTTGGAATGAAAATCATGATGTTGATCCAACTCCAAAATTACTAAAAGGAGTGATAAAGCAAAATAAACTGACAACATAGGAGGACATATTCATATGGAAAAATAAGGACCGAGTAATGAACTTTGAAATCCCACCAGTAGATAATTTGACAAAGAAGTTCATAATTGTACTGCCAGAGAGAAGAGAGCAGACGACACAGAAGTCAGTTGGAAAGATGTTGAAGATGGAGGTGACAGCTTCCGAAAATAGTCCCTCAATAATATAAAAATGTAAGTGACAAAGTGTCAAAAAAACCTCCAAAAATAGGTTTTTACAATTAATTTTGACATCACTGTTACTAAATTCCTCCAATCACGCATAATTAGGCAAATAGATTGATAAATTAGGTGCGGCGGATCATTTCTGGCCATTTGATCATGAAATAATATATTCATTAAATATTCATGAAATAATCATGAAATAAAGATAAAATAGTTAAGCAATTAAATGGACCAATAGATTTAATGGTTTGGGTGACAATATTTATCTTAAAAAAATAGATATCGTGTGATGAATTTTCAAATAACGCAGACTGATTCTATACATAAATGTGTTTTATTTCCAGTAGTTAGCAGTAAAATAGTGAACAATCCATCACCTAGCGGCAGTACCATGTGAAAATAAACAGTTAAAAAAAGTGGAAGATGCAATAAATGAATTGCGAAACTAGTCCCATGAAAAATGGATAACTTTTTAAAGAGGTATGTGAAGTTGGACACAAATTATTATATTTTATTGTAATAAATTAAAAGTCCCATGATTAAAAGAAAACTTACAAACAAAAGTCTACCAACCTCTCCATATGTTCTAAACAGAGGTGTAACGTATGCAATACGGGCTCGCCTGCAAAAATTAAAATTCAGACCCCCTAAAATATAATGTATAACCGATCAGTAACTGACATAACTTAAATTACAGCTATATTATTGGATGCCAGAGTTAAAGTCGCATTCACAATATGCTCAAGGACCTGTTTCCATATGTTCTCACTTTCCTTTAGTTCTGAATTCATACCCACATCAACTTTTTCTTAGCCACGAATTGAAAACGACACATGCATTCAAATGTGCATAACTAGTTTCGTGTCGCAATATACAGAAGAAAATAGAGCGAACCAATCAGAAGGGAGCAACACCTGTAGCGAAGCCGGCCCCCTCCCTCACTCTGTCCGCCAGCCGGGCCAATCAGCGGAGGTCACTCGGCCTATAAATATTGCAGCTCAGACAGTCAACACTTCAGACGCAACTCGAACTTCTCCGAGGAGACTACGACCATGACCACGCCACTGAAGATGTCCACCATAGTAGTGGACGAAACGTCTGGAAAACCCAACTCCAGCAGACCATGGCATAACAGCCCGGAAATAACTCCTAGTTATATTGAATCCGGCCGTGAAAGCCTACGCTCTCTTATGAATATACATTTGGTTAGGCACCTCCAATTTCGAACTCCTTCCCTCCGAGCTGACGACGATTTCTGTCCTCCAAGCAGCCAACACGGTTTACAGTGAACAAGAGTCATTGTTAGATGAATAACACAACCATTCTCTCCAAATTCTTTGTCCTGCCCAAGTGAACTTTTCCTAATATTTAGTGGAGAAGGACCTGCTTTCCTGCTTAGCATCTTTGGGGAATGGGCCCAATGGCTGACAAGGATTTGCCGCTGTCGCTGCAGCTTATCTTGGAGACATCATATTGAAGCAGTAGTAAACAAATCAACAAAAAAAATTTCAATTTTGAGAAGATTAGCTGGAGTCAAGTGGGGCAGTAATCAGGAGACACTGAACACCACATACAAAACATTCATCAAACCAATACTTCTTTATAATGCAGAGGTAATAATTACAGCAAACAGTTCTAACATAAATCACCTCCTAGAAGTATGCCAAAATCAGGCCCTGTGACTAATAACTGGTGCAGCAAAATCAACTCCAATCATGGCAATGCAAGACTTAACTAGGAACTACCCAATACATCTAACTTTAGAGGAGCAGGCACTAATACAACATGAAAAAATGTTGCGGTTAAAAACAACAAAATGGGAGAAAAGATTACTACAACCAATCAATATGAAAACCATCAAGTTTCCTACACAAAGTTATGGAATTAAAAACAGATCTGAATCTTCCTAATTCTAAAGAAAACATTTTAATCAAAGAAAACCCACTGACTTTTGAACCAATTAATATTCAATTAGACTTAGAACAAATAGTTACAAAATCTGAAACTCCCAAACTTGTACTAAAAGCACTAGCTTTAGAAACTGTGAACAATAGATACCCACCTGAAGAATGGTTACATATTTACACAGATGGATCTAACTTGGAAAACAACTCAAGAGCAGGAATTAAGTGTGCACTGTTCTCATTCTATCAACCAGCAGGATACCACACAACAAATTTTGATGCAGAAGTAACGGTTATTCATATTTCACTCCAACACCTTCTATACAGAATAGATACATTAAAAAATGCTGTCATACTTTCTGATTCTAAAGCAGCATTATGTGCAATAAGTTCATATAAAATGAGGTCAATCCAAATTAAAGAATGTCACAAAATGATCCAACAACTTCAAAAACTACAGAAAAGAATTATACTACAGTGGATACCTGCACATTGTGGAATTGCTGGAAATGAATCAGCAGATTTTCTTGCCAAAAAAACGTGCAAATTTAAATCAGAACAAAAGTAAAAACTTACCCTTTACATCCACAAAAAGATTAATCAAAAGCAAATATAAAAACAAACAAACCCATCAATATCTAACAAAGCCAAAGATAAAAAATGGAACATTTTAATTAAGAATCCAGAAATTATTCCAGAAATCCTACGTAAAGCTGCAGTAGCAAAGTTTAGATTAGTTACGGAACATGATTATTTGGCCAAACACTTACACAGAATAAGAATTTATACAAGTCCAAATTGTCCTCTGTGCAACAAAGAAGAGGAAATGACAGAAGAACATCTTTTAACCTGTGAAGCCCAAACTGCCGGACCCACTACACAGAAATATTGGAGAGCAAGAGAGCTAATGGCTTCATTGCCAAAGCCTAGCATTTGAAAACAACAACACATTACATCACCTATACAACACAATCTTCCAAGTTCGATGATAACAGCATCCAGTTCAGCTCTCTTTACAACAACACTGTTGTTACACAAACACTCTCAGCTGTTCTCTCTGCTTACTCTGTTTACAACTCTCTGTTTTACAACTCAACTACTCTGCGAGCCGTCGCATCCTTAAATATCTAAATACCTAATACCTAAATTCTAGATTGCTCTAAAATAAACCAGAACCCGAACAATCTCTATCAGTCCAGAAATTTCCAGAAGAATAAAGAAACCAAATATTCTATCACATTCCAGAAGCTTAACTTAATCTATGCCGGCAAGTCCTTTACCTCAGTTATCTTCACTTGCCCGTGCTTGTTTACAATAGCTGTGCTATCATTAACTGCTTAGCAAGGCTCATTATTACCATGAAACTTTATCCGCTGACTGTTTTCTTTTTGTGTTGAAACTTTTATGCCTGTTGCCGTGACAGTACAATCTTCCTCTTTTAATGCTGAGATACTTATCTATTAATGTTCTAACTATAAAAATGTTGTCTGCCGTTCTTTTACCTTTTTTAAAACCTATTTGAAATGATGAGAGTTTTCCTTCTTTCTCTGCCCAACTTTGTAATATTTTTGATAATGCTCTTGTAAAGACTTTCCCACATATTGAAAGTAAACTTATTCCTCTATATTTTAGTTAATTGATGGAAATTATTCATTTCTTCACACTAGCCGCATACAGGCTAAGGTATTAATTTGATAGAGTCGACATGAGAAATACAATGCCACGGCCGGGACATTTGTCATCATACAATAAACAATGGTATATTCCCTTTGGGTCCTTGTAGTAACATACCAATTCTTCCCTCTCAAATTTATTACGATAATCCACATATTTCTCTTCCCCAATCTCTTTTTATTGTTAATATAATTTATGATTATCCCAAATTTCTTGTCTCAGCTCCATGTCTAACTTATTAACCAAAATCGTACTCAGTTTTGAACTATCATTTACCAATTTCTTCTAAAGTTCCCTGTATTTCCTTGACCAACTGTTAAATTTCACCACTTCATTTGATATCTTGTATGCTCTTATACAACTTTGTTGGATAACTGGAACATTTCTAAATGTTCTAAAGTTCTAAATTTGGAAGAACATTTGGAAGAAAATCTGCAGGCACTGCTGTGACTACCCGGACTGCTGTGACATGCTCCTTCTCTTCCACTCTTGTGCACTGGCTACACCCTTCTTGACAGGGTCTTCGGAACATAGCGTCTGCGTTACCGTGGCTCTTACCTCTGCGATGTTCCAAGGTGAAGTCGTACCCCTGCAGCCTCTGGACCCAACGTGCTGTCTGGCCTTTCAGGTTCTTAAAGCTCAATAGCCAGGTTAGGGCGGAATAGTCAGTCCTCAGGTGGAATGGCTGACCGTACAGGTACTTGTGGAAGTGCTCCAAAGTCTTTACTACCGCCAGTAACTCTCGTCGGGTGATGCAGTAGATCTTCTCTGCCTTGGATAGCAACCTGCTGTAGTGGGCTATCACCAGCTCATGGCCGTCCTGGATCTGCGATAGGACGTTTCCAATGCAATGGTTGCTGGCATCGGTGTCCACAATGAAGGCGCCACCTGGTTGTGGAAATCCCAGAATAGGAGCACTGCTCAGGGTCTTCTTCAGGTGCTGGAAAGCGTCTTCGGCGTCCTTTGTCCACACATAAGGCCGGTGTTCCTCTGTCAGGCGGGTAAGGGGTTTGGCGATGTTAGAGAACCCCTTTATGAAGCATCTGTAACAACTGCATAGCCCCAAGAAACTGCGCAACGCTTTCTTATCCTTTGGGCGAGGCCAATCTCTCACAGCCTGTGTCTTCTCCGGGTTTGTGGCCACTCCGGTTGCTGAGACTATGTGGCCCAAGTAGTTGACTTCCTTGCGGAGGAGCTGGCACTTCTTGGTGTTCAGCTTCGAGTTGGTCACCTGCAATCTCTGTAGCACCTTACTCAGACTCTCGAGATGGTCTTCAAAAGGCTTACCGACGATGATGATGTCGTCCAGGTATAGCAGGCAGGCGTCGTAAGTTAGTCCTCTCATCACTGACTCCATGAGGCGTTGGAAGGTAGCTGGTGCATTGTAGAGGCCAAAGGGCATAACTGTGAACTGCCAAAGCCCTTGGCCTGTCGAGAATGCAGTCTTCTCCTCGTCCCTCGGGTCTAGAGCTACCTGCCAGTAGCCCAACTGCAGGTCCAGGGTCGAGAACCACTGTGTACCAGCTAGCATGTCCAGGGTGTCGTCAATCCGGGGTAAGGGGAAACAGTCCTTCCGGGTGACAGTGTTCAACTTACTGTAGTCTACGCAGAAGCGTAGTTCGCAGTTCTTCTTTGTCACAAAGACTACAGGGAACACTAAAGGCTGTTAGACTCTTCAATCACTCCCCTGGATCTCATATCCTCCGGCATGTCTCGTACCGCCCCTTGCTTCGCCAGCGGAATGCGTCTAGGTGGTTGCTGAATAGGCCGGGCGCCCCCAGTGTCGATGCGGTGAAGCACTTTGTCCGTGCGGCCATAGTCACTATCACCTTGGCTGAAGACCCGCTGGTATCATCTCAGCAGTTGTCGAAATTTCTCCAGCTGTTCTGCGGTCAGATTGTCGGCCGCCCTCTCCAGTAAGCCTTCTAGCCTGGGCCCCAGGTGTTGCGTCGGCACCGGCTCCTGTGTCTTGTCGATTGCTGTTACGCTTACCACGGGCTCGCACGTTCCCAACTCCGTCCCGGCATGGACGGCGTGATCAGCGTCCGTTGGATTTAGCAGTCTCACTGGAACCTCCTCTCGTACGGCAGCAAAGCCCTGGCTACACATAGTCCATGTACAGGCGTCTTCTGGTCCAGCATCATGTTCCTGGTTCTCTGGCCTTCCAGTCGCGCCGTCACCACCAACTCGCTCCTCGCGGGGACAACCACATCTTCGTTCGAGACGAACCTGCAGATTCCAAAGCGCCCTTCGGGTTTACGGAGTATAACCTCTTCTCCGTTGACCCGCAGGACCTTATTGCCGACGTCGACCGTTGCCTCGTGGCTTCTGACGGCATCTATTTCCAGAATCACCTCCTCAGACACCTTCGCGACGAACACCCACAGACGCACGGCACTCCATCTCAAGGTCAGCTTCAGTAGGACCTCCTTCTCCACAGGCAATGTGTCGCCCGATGCCGTCATCAGCTGGTATGGTAGGCTCGGCTTCCTGGATGGCAAACCCTTAGCTATGTCGGGTCTGATGATGGTCATGGCTGCCCTGGTGTCCACCAGCACTCGGCACGGCTTCCCTCTCACCCAACCATCCGCGATGAGGCTGTCATCCATCCGCCGGCTGACGGCGCGCAGTGTCACTCGAGGGGCGGTGGTGATGGAACCAACGTGCCCCTTGCCACGACGGCCCTTACTCGTTTCCCGGATGCTCTCCCTGGTGTGGGCAATCTCTCTCCAGGTGTCCCGGCTGTCCACATCCCCAACACAGGCCACTAGGTCTTGGCCGGCGTCCCTCAGCTGGTCTTCTGTCTCCAGTGTAGCGGACAATCCTCGTTCCCGACGTGGGGGTTGCCGTCACCTTGGCCTCCTCCATCCTCAATGCTGCCGTCAGCGCCTCGTGGATGGTTGTGTAGTCGCCGAGCATTAGGCGCTGACGTATCTCGGTGTCTCGTACCAAGTCGACAAAGGCGTAGGCGGCTTCCCGGCATACGAACTCCGGTGGAAGGTCAACCAAGGCCTTGCTAGCCAGCTGCTCAATCGCCAGGGTGAACTCCTGCAGCGTCTCCCCTGCCTGTTTCCACTTTGTCTTCAGCTGACTGCGGTAGGATGCGGCTAGTCGGTGGTTCCCGAAACGGTTCTCCAGGGCCTCCCAGGTATCCTTGGGAGCCACCGCTGTCTGGACCGCGTTTAGGACTTCCGCGGCCCGTTCCTGGAGGCTGGCTATTAGCTGTGCGGCCTCTTCCTCTGGTGACCACCTGTTATGCCTGGCCACCGTGTCGAACTGGCGGCGGAAGACCTCGAACGTTGACGCGCCGTCGTATTTCGGGGGTTTGACGCGCTCCGATGTTGTGTCGTGTCCCGGCACGTCGGCCTTCAAATCCTTCAACCTCCTGCCAACGACGTCCTCCACCATGGCGTTCAGGGACTTGACGCTGCTGTCGGCCTTTTCTTCCAGCTCATTAACGCGGTTTGTCAGGTCTTCGACGCGCTCGTCCACTTTGCCGATCCGCTTGCCGAGCCCCGTGACGTCCTCCTTCACGTCGGCCAACTGTTCCTCAAATTTGGCGGCGAGGGCCTCGTTCGCAACCTTCATTTTTTCCATCTTATCCGTAAGGTTATCCTTAGCCGTCTTCATTTCTTCCAACTTTGCGGCCAGGTTGTTATTTGCCGCCTCCGTCTTTGCAGCGAGGTTGTCATTCGCCGTCTTTATTTCTTTCGGTTCGACGGTGAGGTTGTCGTTAGCCGTGTTCATTTGTTTCCGTTTCGCGGTCAGGTTACTATTTGCCGTCTCCGTCTTCGTTGTTAATTCGTTCATCTTCGCGGCCAAGTTGTTATCTGCCGTCTCCATTTTTTCTAAAATCTGTGCCAATGCAGCCTCCATCGCTGTAATATTCCACTTCTGACACCAGTTGTGTCTTTGTGGGTTCGTAGAATTAAAAGTCCAATTGCACAAAGTCAAAATGTTCTTTATTTCCACCAAATTACAGTTGGAACACTTGGCGATTACATAGAATTACGTAGCGCACACAATTACAATCCACCAGTTTGTCTGTCACAGGCCCACTCCACACTCACAATTACGTACAACTCCAATTACGTACACAGTCTTCCAGTCCGTTCGCTAGCACTGCGCTCTTCACGGCTGCTCGCCAAGAACTGAACTGCCTCGTCCACTGCAGCCCTTATATATGAAGATCGCTGTTTCTGGAAGCTTCGCGGCTCGGAAAATAATCCCGATTATTCCAGACGTCAGGGGGAGGGGAAAGAGACGGTATCGTGCCTAATGACACTTTCCTAACCATCCACTATGTTAGCGCTACAAGATAAATGGGTGGGCGTGGGCTGAATGCCTCCTGTCCCCTACCCAGTTCCTTCCGATAATTGGGTGACAGTATTATTACTGTTAAGTAGTTTTTAATATTGTAATTGTTTTTTGTGCCAATGTTATATTGTATTTCTTGAATATTTTTGGAACTTTTTTATGGCCCAGGGGTGGCAAGTAAATTAAGCAAATCTAATTTCTAGTTTCATTGGTGAAAGAGCTGTGATCTGTTTTAATCTCTTTTGAAGTTTGAATGATTTTAGTTTATTATCTACAAGGTTTTTCCATATCCATTTTTAATTGCAGTTTTTAAGAATTGATGGTATTATTTTTGTATTCTTGCTGGCTGAGGGGTAGATTAACTAATCTGTGTGTGAGACTGTTGATGGTGGCATGTTTGTGTGGAACTGGATTGAAACTATTTACTTTGATGTAATAATCTGTGTGTGTTGCTTTTCTATGAATACCAAATTTTAGTTCTTCATTGTTTTTTGTATTTTTAAGGTCCAAAAAAGGTAGAGTACTGTCCTCTTCAGTTTCTACTGTGAATTGTATGCTGGGTTCTTGAAGGTTGAGTAGTTTCAAAGCATCATTTGTTTGTAGTGTACTATTGCAAAGATGTCGTCTAGGTATCTGTACCATGTTTTAAAAATATGAGGGAAGGCTTTAGTTGTATGTGTTTCGAAAAAGCTCATGTATAAATTGGCCAGAAATGGTGATAGCTGTAGGTTGTACAACGAGAGGTCTATATTAGTTCGTTTTCTGTAGTGATTCACTTTTTTGGATTTAAACACGGCTTTTTCAGCAGCTAATTATTCTCTACTGTTATGGTTAAATTTTACTACTTTTCTTACGAATTTGGGAGAGGTGTTTTGTTGTAGGCATCTGTTGATATATTTTATGTCCGCTGATATTAAGTTGTATGTAAGGTATGTAAGTGAAGCTGATGTGAAATAAATACAACTAATCTATAATTTAATTTATTAATCTTATTCCTTTATAGTTTGCCGGATAATGCATGTCTCCTTTACCTTTGTATATTGGGGTTACTATTCCCATTCTCCAATTTTTGGGTACTTTACCCCCCTCTAAGATTAAGTTCAATACCTGCACTAGTATTCTGGATCTATTTTGGGTCCTCTGCCCAAGCTCTCCAAAATTCCCCTGGTATTCCATCTATACCACATGCCTTATTAGCTTTTAAATTCTTAATTTGCTCTAGATATTCATTCACAGTGAATTTACTATCCAACATGTCTATTTTCAACGGATTTATCCTTCAATTCCTTTCTTGGAAGTGTTGAAAACAGTGTTGTTATGATAAATTAACTTTAAAGAGAGTCGATTAAAGACACTAGACAACACTTACTTTTAAATTTTTCCGGAACATGTTTCAAAGTCTTTGCCTCTATCATCGGCCGGCTCTCGACTGGTTCTCGTTGGTGTAGCTGACGATATTTTGTCACAGGTCTCCTCTGGTGGCGGTTCAAGGAACTTGCTGAACAAATCTTTCTGGGGGATGTCGAAATTGAATACTTTGTTCCTATTTTTTGAAATGAAGATTTGTTCCCATGTGGATAGTTCTTGTTTTCCTGATGTATGTTTCAGTAGTTTTGGTTCTGGATTTATGTTGTGGTTTGTTTCCCAAAAATGTGTGGCAACTGCTGATTTTTCTAATTGTTTATATTTTATGTTTCTAAAGTGTTCCTTTGCTCTTGTTTCTAAATTTCTTTTTGTTTTTCCAATATAAATTTGACTACAGTCATTGCATTCAATTTGATATATACCAGATTTTTTGTTAGATGGAATGGCATCTTTGATGTTTGAGCAAATTAGGTTTTTTAAGGAGAAATGGTTGACTGGTGCTAGTTGAATATTTGTTTTTTGAAGACTTTTTTGAATTTATCATAGGCCCATGGATGGTAAGTGAATTTTTTGAAAATCATATTAGTTTCTGTAGCTGAGAGAGTTGTGGTTTCCTTTAGTAGCTTCTTCTTTTTTGCTAAGCTCACTTTTTTGTCCACTAATGATTTAGGAAAGTTATTTTTTTGTGCTATTTCAATTATTTTGTTGTATTCTGTTTTGTATTCTTCTGCTGTGAGAGGGATGTTTACCAGTCTGTGTGCTAAACTATTGAAGATTGCCTGTTTGTGGGATCTTGGGTTGTAGCCATTAGCTTTTATGTAGTTGTCTGTCTGTGTTGGTTTTCTGTAAATGCCAAAGTTTAGTCTGTTTTTATTCCTCATTATTTTTAGATCCAAAAATGGTAAATGCTCATCTTTTTCTATCCAAAAATGGTAAATGCTCATCTTTTTCTATTCAACTAGCACCAGTCAACCATTTCTCCTTAAAAAACCTAATTTGCTCAAACATCAAAGATGCCATTCCATCTAACAAAAAATCTGGTATATATCAAATTGAATGCAATGACTGTAGTCAAATTTATATTGGAAAAACAAAAAGAAATTTAGAAACAAGAGCAAAGAAACACTTTAGAAACATAAAATATAATCAATTAGAAAAATCAGCAGTTGCCACACATTTTTGGGAAAAAAACCACAACATAAATCCAGAACCAAAACTACTGAAACATACATCAGGAAAACAAGAACTATCCACATGGGAACAAATCTTCATTTCAAAAAATAGGAACAAAGTATTCAATTTCGACATCCCCCAGAAAGATTTGTTCAGCAAGTTCCTTGAACCGCCACCAGAGGAGACCTGTGACAAAATATCGTCAGCTACACCAACGAGAACCAGTCGAGAGCCGGCCGATGATAGAGGCAAAGCCTCTGAAACATGTTCCGGAAAAATTTAAAAGTAAGTGTTGTCTAGTGTCTTTAATCGACTCTCTTTAAAGTTAATTAAAGTGGATTTATACTTATCAAATTATCCTGTATAATCAAAGTTTGTATATGCATAAACATATCAAAGTGCAAAATCTACCATAAATGATGTAGATTCATTTGCTGAAAGGATATATCAAGCTTTCGAGTATCGTGTTTTAGCTCAGGGCACACTTTGTGACCTAAGCGAAGCTTTCAACTGTGTGAAACATGATGTCTTGTTAAAGAAGCTCGAAATCTATGGAATCAAAGGTCAAAATTTAAATATTTTCAAATCTTATTTAGAGGATCGGAAGCAACTCGTATCAGTACAGGGAAAATGTTCTCAAGTTACCAGGGTGGAAATAAGGGTTCCGCAGGGCTCAGTGCTAAGACCTCTATTGTTCTTAATAATGATAAATGATATAGAGAAGTGTGTTCCATGCCACACTGTGGTGTATGCAGATGATACGTCATTCTTTAATGTAGACAGTGATTTCAAATTGTTATCAGAGTCAGTAAATAAAACCTTAAAGCAAGCTCAAATTTTGTTCGAAAGCAATGGCTTCTTTATGAATGAAACTAAATCCCAAAATATCCTTTTTACTTTAAAAAATACAAATTGTTTAAATGACAAAACAAGTAAAACTGTAAAGCTCCTCGGCATGACTATCGATCACAATTTATCATGGAACCCTCACACTGAATATGTCTGTAATAAGTTATCACATGTGGTATTCTTATTAGCAAATTTAAAAAGAGCTGTATCAAAAGAATATGTACGCATGGCATATTTTGCATTCTTCCAAAGTATTTTTAGATATGGTTTGATATACTATGGGGTAGCAGTCCAAAAATAGTGGAGGTACTAAGGAGGTACATAGTTACCACTTTGGTCTAGACTATCTTCCGACTAACTTGGTCCGGACCAAAGGCGGTCTAACTTTTTGGTATTCATAGATGATAAAAAGCCTCGGACCACGTAAAGCTGTGGACCAGCACGGAGCAAATGTGCCACATTAAAATTGATTGCTTGAATATGTATAATTAAGTATTATAAAAGTGATTTTATTGCTTTCTATAATTATGCCACTTATAATGTCGAAATCAATCATAATTTCTTCTTTGTTTCAGATTTTGGTCATACCCACAATCACTCCATTGAAAGAAGAATGTGTAACAACAGAGGTTAGCATTCTGTTTATATGCATATTGCGGTATTAGTTTCTATTTATATTGCAAAGTACTTCATCTAATTTTTCTTTTCAGGATGTTACTGAAATCCAAACATCTTCTCTGGCTACCCCAGTGGGAGTTAGCAATACATGTTTAACATCTGTAACTCCTAAGAGGTTAGATGAGACTATTAATTATTATTATCCTGTTTATCATCATTAATTATTATCATTTATTAATTATTACTATTATTTATTGGAGTAATTACCAAGCATAATAAACGGTATTATTTTATATTTCAGCCAAAAAATGGAAGCTAAGGTGGGGAAGAAAAGAACACTCAGTACAAAGGTTTGTAAACATTCTATAATGTCAATTGGAGTTTTTGAACATTGCAGTTATTTCTATGACTTTATTACCAAATAAGATATTGCAATTACAGTCTTTATTTATTTACAATTGTTCATCTTTGTAGGAATCATTCTAGTCCATGACACAGTATGAGAAGGAAGTGTTTCAGCTACAGAGGGAAAATATCATGCTGAGGCTTAAAGAGCTGAAGAGTTGCATAATTTAAATTTGGAAAATCTAAAAAAACAAAACGAGAGAGCTGAAGAGTTCCATAATTTACATTTAAAAAACTTGAAGCTACAAAATGAGGAATTGTTGTTAAAAATAAAATTAATGAAGGCTAAGGTAGAGGAAAATATTTATGAATAAAAGTGAACAGTTAGAAATTTTGTTGTATGAATTGTTGTCTGAACAAATGTCCTCGTTCCTCATCCACATGAACCTGTCTTGGATTATCCTCTTTCTGTTCATCTTCTGCATGAATGTCCTCTACTTCCTCCTACCACATGCATGCCAAGTTATGTAATACAGCACAAGCCACAATAATTCACTTGGCTGCTTTTAGATTTGTTTCAATGCTATGAGTAAGGCATCAAAATCTTCCTCACCAGATCCTAAAACAATGTTCTATTACATTGCATGTTTTCTTATGGCTTGCATTGTATGCTGCTTCTTGGCACGTTGCTGGATTCCTGAGAGGAGTTAATAAATAAGGTTGTACCGCATATCCAGCATCACTCAATAAAATATAGCGTCCAAATTCACCCTCTTCAAATCTCTCTTTCACTCTGCTTTCGTTGAAGATTTGGGAATCGTGGGCACTTCCTCTCCATTGTGCTACAATATCCATAATGGGAAAAGCTGCATCACATATTACTTGAACATTTAGGGAGTAATAGCCCTTTCTATTTATGTAAATTTGGGCATGTTCTCCTCCAGGATTTACTACTGGGACGTGTGTGCCATCTATAGCGCCAATAACCTATAAGACAAATAAATATACATGGTTTAGAAAGTGATATGAGAATATATAAATTGAAGAACTGGAATAATTGCTTGAAGAAAGGGGAAAATTCCAAGATTAGTGCTGAGGTATTTACACACTAATGGGTGTATAAGTAATGCAGTAGTAATATATATATATTTTTTTTTTCTTCCTATGTATCATGGATGAATTGATTTTAATTTCAATTCTTAGGACACATGTTATTTACACTTATTCCTTATTGGTTACAGGAATGCATATAAGATGGTGTTTTTTTTTTCATTTTGTGCTACATACTGTATGATGGAAAGTAAACATATGTTGCAAAGTTTTTATTTCTAAAAGAAAGCTCTTCTTGACCATAGGGATGTTAGTAATATTTGTACTGTATGTAGTTTTCAGTATGTATGAGCATTGCTCACTTCAGGACCAAACAAGCAAGTAACTGTTAAAAAACTATCCTTTATGCTTAGTTACTGTAGATATTTATAATTTGGTTTAAAAGTACAGCATATTCCATTGCACATATTGACATCATTAGTTACATGACATGCTTTCCTATTTCTTTCCTTCATAAGCTTGATAGTTATGAAAAAGTTACTGTCTGATGTCTGCGGTTATTTAAATCAAAATTATTGAAACATTACAAAGGCAGAATTTGTTAGTAGCTTTTTGTGTTTGAAATTCTTTACTCTCATTAATGATAGTTTGCTTACATTGTGAAGATAGGCAGCACATTTTTGTAAATAATGTCAGCATCATTGTAGCATATGCGAGTATTGGAGGGTATCTTGTGGCTCTTGTACCTCGACTTAAATGCTAAAGCAGGGGTAAGTATCAACTTATATTATGGAAACTTGGCTGTGATTTTATTACTTCCAGGAAAATGAGTCAGGAACTTGATAAAGTTAACACTGAAGAGATATATTAACTCACTGGTACAACATTTTAAAACTGAGAGGGAGTGTTTTAACCCTTGAGCAACAGCATTGCTATGTTTAGCCTTTAACTGGATACAATTTAAATTGATAACTTATTAGTGTAACAAGTTAGATTAATTACATCTGATATAACTTATATTACAGGATATCAATTAAACAAATTACATTAATTTATTTTCTTCATCTAACAATTAGAAACGTAAGGATACAGATCTACTTATCTCCATTGATTTCTGCTTATGCTTTTATGCTAGTTCCTAATCCAGTAGGATTGAAAGTTGTGAGTTTTATTAAGTGATATAAAAATATTTACTTGGAAGTAAACTATTATAACACTTCAGAATAAAACCTAACTGTATGAAAGCAATCCACTTCTAATTATGGCACAGTGTATACATTTGCCTCCCTCTTATAAATTTGCACAGATTACATACAGGCACAAGCCAAAATCCACATTATTTGACTATTAGCAAAGGCAGAAGAGCATGAAAAAGAAAGTATATATACAGTTTGTCAAGAATGAAAAGGAGATAATACTTGTAACTAATTTTTAAGATCTCTTATGAAATAAATTATGAGTGAAACTTTTTTATCCATAAGCTACTTGAAAGTTTGTTGGAGATTCATTACACAATTTGTACCCCCATATCCTAATGTTTATTGCATAGAATCTATAATATATTTTATGCAAAGTATATGAGAAATATAAATGTAAATAAAATCTTTAATACAAATAGCAATTAGAATAATTTTTGCCAATATCCAAAATACATGCAAATAGTAGTTAATGTAAATAATTTCCAGCTAAAGTTCAGGTGCATGATTCTAACATATTGATACTCCCCTCCGTTTTTGGAAATATTGCTAACCACTCGTTACACAATTTCATGGTTTGTTAATAATTTCAACAATAATTTCACATGCTGGAATATTTATATTTAGCCTTAATGCATGTCATCCTGGATCTTAAGCAAATTATTAAACATTGTATTATATTAAATTTATAAGGAAAGAATTACCTGAGGAAATCCTGATATATCATAAAACTTCCGTGCAGTTGCAGTTCTCCTCTCCTCATTGGGAAAACGTATATAACGAGGTGCGTGTCTAGCAATTGCACCTGAGACATTGCTGATAATGCAGCTTACAGATGCCTGACTAATATTGTGCAGGTCAGCAGTGTTGTCTTGATATCCTTCTCTTGCATAATAACGAAGTGCTGTTGGGATTTGAGTGTCAATTGAGATACTCAGGCTTCGGTTATCGTCTCTGTCGTATAGGTTAGAACGAATCATTTCTATCAGCTTTCTGGCATTCGCTTTACTAAACCTGTATCTGCTTTTGAAGTTTAGGTCGTTGTACTTCACAATAATTTCTATTCTTGGTAGATAAGTTTTTCTACGTCATCTTATTTCACAAATTCACGCACCACAGCTACAGTCATTACTTCATTGTCGTCCATGTTGCAAAGATAGTCCGCCTTTAATCTACCCCTCGGAGGCAGACCAAAATTTGAGCCGGACCAACGTGTTTGGTCCCCAGACTATCGCTAATCCCGGTTTATGAATAAGAAAATCGATGATCCACCGCTAGTCCACCAGAAGTAGCAAGTTGGTCCGGACCAAGTCTGACTATGAATACAGCCCTAAAACTCCAAAAGAAGGCTATTCGAATGTTAACAGATTCAAAGAAATTAGAGCATTGTAAGCCATTGTTTATAGCAGCTAAAATTCCTACAGTAGTTAATTTATATATTTATGATGTGCTGGTATATATTACAGAAAATACACAAAATTATAACATAAGAAATGAAATACATACACACAATACGTGCAACATGAAAAAATTGGATATGCCCTTCCATATGCTTCAGAAGACCTCTCAGTATTATAAAATAAGTGGCATAAAACTCTTCAATGTACCTCCTGTAAGAATACACAAATTATCTACTTAAATATTTAAGGAGAGACTGTACAAATGGTTAACTGAGAACCCCTTTTATAACTTACAAGAGTTTATAGTTTTGTAAGGAAGACATAAAACACGTTTTCTGATATTTCTGAAATATAGTTATGTATAGTGCTTTTACTAGATTTAAGGTAGCTATTACATGTGACAAAGCCTATTGTAATTATGGTAATTACTGAATGGTGAATAAATTATCACCACCACCACCACCACCACCACCACCACCACCACCATCATCATCATCATCATCATCATCATCATCATCATCATCATCATCATCATCATCATCATCATCATCATCATCATCATCATCATCATCATCATCATCATCATCATCATCATCATCATCATCATCATCATCATCATCATCATCATCATCATCATCATCATCATCATCATCATCATCATCATCATCATCATCATCATCATCATCATCATCATCATCATCATCATCATCATCATCATCATCATCATCATCATCATCATCATCATCATCATCATCATCATCATCATTATGGCAGGGTTATAATTTTCTGTTCCTTAAAATACACTCTACAGCTCACATGTGCAGGTTGGTTCACTATTATTCTTATGGCTCTTTTTTGCATTCGAAAAACGTTTTCTGACATATTTGAATTACCCCAAAAGATGATACCATAATTCATAAGGGAATGAAAATATGCAAAATATACCATTTGGACTGTCTTTACATCTGCTATCATTTCACTGCTTACTTAACTTTTTAATCAAATCTTCTAAATGTACAGTCCAATCCATGTTTTGATTTAACCAAAAACCTAAAATTTTTGTATCTTTTACTAATGAAATGTTGGTGTCATCCAAATCAAGGTCAGGGAAGGAAATACTTCTATTTACTTTATGCCGAAAACCTATTGCTACTGTTTTATCTTTGTTTAAAATTAGTCTGTTTTGATCAAGCCATGGCATAATAGTTTCATTAATTTCATTTAAATTTTGAAGTAGATGTCCATTATCGTTACCAGTGATGAGTATGTTTGTGTCATCTGCAAAAATAATAAGTTTAATATTTTCTTTATCTACATTATGGGTTACATCATTAATATAAACTAGAAATAGAAGGGGGCCCAAGATAGAGCCCTGAGGGATCCCAAATTTTATAATTTGCATTTCAGAATGTTCATCATAAAGTGTATTAGTCTTTGCATCTAAAATTGTAACTCCACTATCTGTTTCCTGTCTTTTAAATACAAGGCAAACCAGTTGTTTATGGCCCCTCTAATACCATATGAATTTAATTTGGATAATAATATATCATGATTGACCAGGTCAAAAGCTTTAGACAAATCTAAACATAGCCGAATACAAAGTTTACTTTTACTATCCATATTGTATACTTCTTCTAGAAATTGCATAATAGCAGTATCAGTCGCTCTACCTTTCCAAAAACCGTGTTGCTGGTCTATCCATAAATTGTGTTTATTAAAGAAAGACATTCTAAACATTATTTTTTTCATAATTTTAGATAATTTAAACAGTTGTCACTCTGTAAAAAAATCATTTAAAGACAAAAACAAATTAAGTATTCTGTATATTTACAGACTAACATTGTAGTTAAAAGGAACTGAGAATAGCAGTAACTGAAACAAATACTATTATAGCTATAATACTAAGGAATAAATAACTACCATATGGTATATATAACAAAACCTACAACAAACCAAAATCAATACATTATGGGAACCCACATTATTTAATAAACTTTCAAAATGTATAAAATTTGCAAGAGATAATTCTTTTAAAGCACTATTAAAAGAAATATATACTACATAACAGCTTATGTAGAACTGATGAATTTTAGTATTTTGTATAAATTTGGGTACTGTTTAGCATAAATAGTACATTGTCATTTTATGTGTGTGCTGATTGCACCTTTCCTTTACGAGGCGTGAGCCTCCATTGTTTGTGTTTCCCTTTTTCTCTGTGTCAGCGCGTGAAGGTTGCTTTTGTTCCTCTCTCGGACAGCTCTCCGGGCTGACGAGACAAGGCAGTCGGGGTTCTCCTTTCATAGCGCGCGCACGGTGATTTATAATTGTCTTAGCTCCCAGGTGCACTTCAAAATCATGTAATGGCAGGTGTTAGAGTTAAGTTTTAATGTGTACAAAGTTTAACTTTCGAGGAAGTTTAAGTCAAGTGTAATTGTGTGAATAAGAGATTTTTTAAAGCTATCAAAGTAAGTTATATAATTGTACCTTAGCCTCCGGGTACAGTTCAGTGGTAGCAGAGCGTGGTTATCTTATCGTCAAGTGGAGGCGGTCAAATTGGGCTATTGGGTATAGTTCGCGTACCCTTACCCCTGCCGAGCGGAAGTATTCTGTTTACGAACTTGAAACTTTGACTTTGGTATTTGGTTTGGAAAAATACCGTGAATATCTGGAGCATGTTGAGTTTACCCTCGAGTGCGATAACCAGGCGCTTACGTGGTCATTGGGTATGCCGCGATCTACAGGCAGGTTAGCGCGTTGGGGTGTGCGTATATCTGCTTTTAAGTTCGTACCGATACATATACATGGCTCTGAAAATTGTGTGGCTGATGCCTTGACCCAAGTGTTCAAAGAGCCAAAGGAGAACAAGCCCTATGAGAATATTTTAGCAATGCTACCTTTGACGGCAAGGCCAAGGTTGTTCTACCATGTGCCTTAGTCCCTATGGTATTTGAATATTTCCACTCATCCCCTATAGGCGGACATTTGGGAATAGCTAAAACCAAAAACAAGATTCGCAAATATTTTGTGTGGCCGAAAATGAATAAAAAAGTAGCCTCGTGAGTTAGAAGGTGTCAGCTTTGTCAAATGGCGAAACCGGTGCAATGTACTGCATGGAAGGGTTTAGCATCGGAGGTGGCAAGCAGACCTCTGGAGAAATTATTTGTTGATTTTGTCGGTCCCTTTCCTCGTTCTGCCCAGGGGAATACATATGCCTTAGTTGTGGTAGATTCGTTCAGTAAATTTGTATGGATGACAGCCTTACCAAAGGCAAATACGCGGGGGGTAGTTAAGGTTCTTTCTCCGATATTTGCTGCCTTTGGCGCTCCCCATTATCTGGTAATGGATAACGGTGCTCAGTTTACCTCTTTCACATTTAAGAACTTTTGTTTTGGTTGGGGCACTAAACCCATAACTACCACCCCCATTACCCCCAGCCTTCCCATGCTGAAAGATTCAATAGGAATATTAAGTCAGCGTTAATAGCCTTTCATCATGATAGTCATACTAAATGTGATACGAATTTGGCTCGATTGCAATTGGCTTTTAATTCGGCCCGTCACGAATCGCATGGTGTTACTCCTTATCAGCTTATGTTAGCATATACACCTAACTCTCCCCTAGCTAATCTTTGGCGTCTGGAGGATTTGCTTCCCCACAAAGTTACTTGCGAAGAAATAGACAGAGTATGGAAATCCGCCTTTCGCAATTTGCGGAAGTCACATGCCCAAATAAAGGAACGGTATGATGTGGATAAACGGCCTTCACCATATACGGCTGTCCAGAAAGTACTTTGTAAGCTGTATACTCAGTCTTCTAAACGTAATGCTTATGCTGCGAAGTTGGCGCCTAGGTATACAGGGCCGTACGAGATCATGAGTATTTTTAAAAACGTTTCTGTGCGTTTAAGAGACCTCTGACAGGCCATGAGAGGAGAGCCCACATCTCTCAATTGAAACCCTTTCCTTAGTGTGGTATGTTGCCTGTGTCGGTTTAGGTTCCTTTGTTTGTGTCCCCTTTGTGTTGTGATGTTCTGTTATTGTTTTGGGTGGGGGTGTTTGTTTTTATTTGGAGTGGAAGTGTGCCTTGTGTTTGGCAGGTAGTATACTTCTACGGCACTCCGGCATTTTTTTTTCTACCTGTGGCGCATTGTTGTGGTGATGTGCCCGCGTAAGCGAAGGTCTAGACTTTGCTCCTGTGTCTGCTGTGTGAATGCGGTGTATGTAGTCGAGTATGCTGTGTTTCTCGTGTGTTTGAAGTATATGTGGTGTGTTTGTTGTGTGCTTGCAATGTATTTAGTAATTATGTGTGTTATGTGTTGGTGTTCTGTGTTGGTGTTCTTGTGTTGTCTGGCCAGTAGGGAGTTAAATTTATGCGCATTTATTGTTACAAGGCCTTGTTTATTCTTCTTGTTTATCTTGTTTATATTATTTAACTTTTAGATTAATAACTTATTGATGCCTAACTTGTTACAAATTGTTTTTGGATGAAATTTATATTTAATGTTTATATATGGGTTTTAATCGTTTAAGATTGTTATGGGTGTTAAATAATTTAATATTGTTATGGTTGTTAAATAGTTTATATTGTTATGAACGTTAAATTGTTTTAATACTGTTATAATGGTTAAATAATGTAATTTATCACTCTGGCTGATTATAGACCAACTTAAGAAGTTGGGTTTTGTGACTCATTTGGCCACTTAGTGTGATTCCACGGTATTGTGGAATGTTTAAGTTTTCATTAATTTGGATTCGCACCTGGGTGTTATTGTAAGACCAGTCTATTTGAAGCCCGTGTTTTGTTTCCCTTTCTGTTGGGTTTGCTTTGTGTTACAGCCTCGGCACCCTCCTTCGTTAACCGGTCCACAAAGCACCTCATCTCTGCAATTTGGCACTGTGAGTTGTTTAGCCTGGCTGTTTCCTGTTCGGAGAGCACTTGTCCACCGCAGCTTGGGGACGTGGAGACGTCTAGCCTGGGCGTTCCTTCTTCTGGCAGACAACGGGTCAGGGAGACAACCCTGAAATACTACTGATTTGGTTTGCTGCCCGCATTTCCGGGCCCTGGACGTCCTGAATTGCAGTCTTGGACGGATGAGGTGTTCCAATGCCCGCTCAGGATCCTGAACATCGTCCGTCCTGTCCCTTGAACATGAGTTGTGCTCTGTAGTGTCAGTGGCCTTAGCGGTGGCTGTGGTGACAGTGTTTGGTGCCAGTGCTATCGCAGTGACCTGTACAATAATCTGGGGGTGTAAGGTGTGTCCTTTACCTCAATGAGACTCCATTCTCTGAATCCTTGTTTCTTTCCTGGATGCCCAGCGCATGTTGTCAGATGGCGGGGGGGGGGGGGGAAGATTGTGCTGATTGCACCTTTCCTTTACGAGGCGTGTGTCTCAGTTGTTTGTGTTTCCCTTTTTCTCCAGGTGAGCGCGTGAAGGTTGCTTTTGTTCCTCTCTCGGAGAGCTCTCCAGGCTGACGAGACAAGGCAGTTGGGGTTCTCCTTTCATAGCGCGCGCATGGTGATTTATAACTGTCTTAGCTCCCGGGTGCACTTCAAAATCATGTAATGGCAGGTGTTAGAGCTAAGTTTTAAAGTGTACAAAGTTTAACTTTCGAGGAAGTTTAAGTTAAGTGTAATTGTGCAAGTAAGCTGTCGGTGTGAATAAGAGATTTATTAAAGCTTTTAAATTATCAAAGTAAGTTGTATAATTGTACCTTAGCCTCCGGTTACAGTTTCGGGTACAGAAATGAAGTATTCTGTATATTTACAGACTAACATTGTAGTTAAAAGGAACTGAGAATAGCAGTAACTGAAACAAATACTATTATAGCTATAATACTAGGGAATAAGTAACTACCATATGGTATATATAACAAAACCTACAACAAATCAAAATCAATACATTATAGGAACCCACATTATTTAATAAACTTTCAAAATGTATAAAATTTACAAGAGACAATTCTTTTAAAGCACTGTTAAAAGAAATATATACTACATAACAGCTTATGTAGAACTGATGAATTTTAGTATTTTGTATAAATTTGGGTACTGTTTAGCATAAATAGTACATTGTCATTTTATATGTTAGGTGAAAGGAGTCAAATCTTTACATAAACTGTCAATATTTTAGTTAATATGTATTATGGTAATATAATGTAGAACAATAACATAAATGAAAATTTAATAATGTAGATGTAGCTTTAACATGAAGCCTAATACATGTATGTCAATGACTATGGGTCATCATTATCGCCATCATTATCTTAATTGCCATCATTTTATTATCATTATCAAAAAGTAACTACATTTACATAGAATACAAAAATTAAACAAGGATGTGAAATGGGAAAATCTATGTAACAACACAAGTAAAATAATTTCACTACCAAGAATGTTTCACACAGCAGTCTTTAGATTATTAACAGGCCATTACTGCCTCATGTCTCAATAAGTATCTACACATATTTCATACTTCTCGTAACTGCAAATCACTATTCTTATTTTTTCCTCATTTTTTTCATGTCCATGCAAAGAGAACAGAACTTCAAAGCCATCACGTGAAACGACTGGACTACTGCTTTAGTTTATTCTACTTTTCTTTACCAACAACAAAAAGAATAAATGGCTAATGAACGAAACAAGAATCAGATAGAAGAAGCTTTTGAAAGAATAGTTTTATAACGTTGAGTAGAAAACATTATGTGAATGCAACACATCTGACTTCTTTATCCAGCATTCAAATCTTCTATATCCAGTATTTCTCATTAATGTTGAAAACGAAGTATGTTTTGTAGTGTGAACCTACCTCATATTTAGATAATAGCTGATGTCCCGATGTCAAAGAACCAACAGCCTCACTCCATAGTTGGGCAGAAACAGCTAAAGTATGTCCAACAGAGGGTCCAAATTTCACAGTGATGGGTCTCGTAACACAGCCTAGAATTGCCATTCTATCCTGCATGGTGAGTTGAAGCCGACATTGGAATGATTCAATTACACTTTGCTGTGTAAGAAATGCGTAGTCTACCACATCACACCGCACATGTCCACTAAGCTCCATTAGTTGGCTGTTACCATCACGAGTACACAAGAAGAGTGATGCATTATCCATGGTAGTACTTGCAAAGCTCTGGGACTCTGGCATTAGTTGATCCATCATGAAATTGTCCAAAGGGGGAGGCAAGGGTCTTGCATCATGTATGTGATTCTGTAGCGATACCTGTTGCAGATCATATGATTTCTTTTTTAGCACTCACACCAATAACACAGAGGCACACATGATGCACTTTTGCACATACTTAAATTATCAAATAATCCTATAAGAAATCATGGTTTATCAATAAAGTTGCAAATGCAAAACATAATATCCCTTGTGAAACTCATAACCTCAAATGGGATTTATTAATACTATTCCATGAATAAAATCAAACTTATTACATAAATAACAATTATCCTCATATGTGTATTGTTTAAAATCAGATCACTATGGTGTCAGTCTGATCACAGCATATTTGATGAATGAAAACTGAATGTGTTATGGAATACTTATCAACACTACCAACTGTAGGAATAAGGAAATAATTAAACTCACAATTCAGATAATCTAAAATAAGAGTAAAATAAAGATTTTTTTTTCAACAGCGTAATTTAATGTGAAGTTGACACTGAATAGGCATTATATAAACATACAATTTTCAAAGTTTAAGCTGAAGGACTCTGATGTGGATGATGATTGCCTTAACCTGTTTCTAGAGTAGTTCTGGTTCCTTCTCATCTTGTGTTCATGAGTATTGTGACTTTGCACTCGTGTGCTCTTTATTTCCAGTAAAAAACACGCACGCGCGCACGCCCGCGCGCACGCGCACATGCCCACGCGCACGCACGCGCACACACACACACACACACACACACAAGGTACTGACAGGCTGTGTTCAGCCTGAAGACTTTGTAAAAGATTACTCCTCTGAAGGAAGGCAGGATGCTATGCCCAATGCACCCTGGCGAAGAAGTAGATTAAATTTAGATTTAGTTAGAATAATTTTGAGGCCATACAACTCTTGGTTTGATTATATAGGAGCTGAGCTTTTGCTGCTGGTGGATTTGCTCCATGGTTACTTCGGATGCCTGCAAGCCATGCAGGGGACCAGGAAAAGTTAAAGTTGTCATCTAGTTGGAATAATTTTGAGGCCATACAACTCTTGGTTTGATTATATAGGAGCTGAGCTTTTGCTGCTGGTGGATTTGCTCCATGGTTACTGCGGATGCCTGCAAGCCATGCAGGGGACCAGGAAAAGTTAAAGTTGTCATCTAGTTGGATCATAATCACCAAGAGACCTAACCAGGGCACTTTTACATGATGGTTAATTGGCGTACAATTTTGTAGCCCGGCGCCTAATTTCATCCTCCAAGTATGGAAGTGATGAGGCTTCATGAAGCAACCTTACTAGGAAAAATCGGCCCACTGAATAGATGGACCTAAGTCCTCTATTCCGAGTGCGTTGAAGGTCTGCGGCCATGCCCCAA
>CM060948.1:228393192-228498192 GCA_030765055.1 Mantis religiosa
ATTTTTATATCTCTTCACGACATACTTCAAGGATAAATTGCAATATTTCGTTCTGTATTGTCTTGGAGGTCCCCGTAAACACTGTAGTATTCTCCAGATGGATTTTCAGAACACGGTCTAGCTCTGCACTTAAGTTTATCAGTCCTCAAAAATTTGTTGATGTAGCTCACTCATCGTGTCCTCGTAGAGCTAACTCAAAGACAACATAAAACCTAACACAGTTAACAATAATGCTTAAAATGTACCTATTTTGGGCCATTTTCTGGTTGTGTTCAATTGTTCTCCAATATGTGCTGCCCATGTGCTTTGCTATATTTACATTGCCTAGCATAGCAAAACTGACTGTGTTTTCCATGTGCAGTTTTGAAGTTACGTGTGTTTTAGCGCAATCCTGAAGGTGCTGCAAATCATTCATGCCATGTTTTGTCCACGGATCTTTACCGCCAAACAGAACGCAAGGAAAGCAAAACAGGGCATTTTTAATATCACAACCACACATCAAATTGTATTTCTCATATACATCGTTGTTAAAGCTCCTGCTAAAACATCTTGTTTTTGTTTTGACTACCTGTGTGATTTTTATATTTGGCATGGGACTTCCAACTTGCTTAATTTAAGTTTTTTCTTCTAAGCTCAAGTTTTAAAAAGGATGTGCTAATACACTGTGTGGAAATCATTGTTCCTTATTATAACACAATTTACCTGTATTTAAATTAATCACTCTGATTAACTACTCAAAACACGGCACAGCTAACAAAACATGGCACAAATCATGTAGCTATGCACTGGTACATAATAGTTGACAGATGCAAATATTTAATATGAGAGCAATAGATGGTGTCAAGAGCAAAGCAAGTACATCTGAAATTGTAAAGGAAGAATCAAATAGGGAAGCTAAAATGAAGAGCACCTGTAGTCCCGAAAAAATCCAAAGGAGTAAAGAAGATTATGGTCTTTTCCTCCAAAGGATAGGAAAAGAGTATCATATGCACAAAGACTTAGAAATCTCTGATCATTGTTGTCTGAGTTTCCTGAAGACAAGCGTAGGAGTGGGTTTCTTAATTGTTCCTTCAGTACTGTCACAAGGCCTCTTTCCATGGTTGCAGCTAAGAAATGCAATTTTACTGACACTTGGAAATCTATCTTATGAAAATTGCCATTGTAACAGACAAGAAAACAGTTGTTTTTGAAGACGATTAACTAAAGGACTGACATTAGTTAAGTAAAGGGTAAAGACTAGACAATGGTGGAAGGACACCTCGCACACTGGAACCTCCGCACAGATGATCTGTAGCTTACACCCCCTAGGATGAAACGATGAAGTGAGGGAATCTCAGGGAGGCCATAACATCAGGAGTATAGGCAGAAGACCACAGAAATGCATGGAAGTCCTTAACAAATACTGAGAGTTCTTCATACCAGTGCCAGGACCCACTGCCCAGCAACCAACACTTTGGGTCCAGTGTTGACAAGTATCGTCCAGCCCATGTGAAGACAGTGACCACAGAATACTACCTAGTACCAAGAAGTGTAAGCATCCATGCTATTTGTCTGACACCGTAATACTCCATGAACCTGAAAGCACACCTGAAAGATTAGAAAGAAATGGAATGAAGGGAATTGATGAAAACAAAATTCTAGTATGAAAGTAAGCACTGCATTATTCACCTAAGTGACATCCCCATATGGGAGGGGATCTGTCCCCTTCAGCTGCCATGATGTGGGCGCTGCGGACCCCTAGCACTCATGGTACCTCTGACGTTAATAGAGGAACCTCAGACCGTACATTTGATCCCCTCCCTGAATGGGAGTTGTTCGGATTGGGTTGGACTCGAGGGGGCAGTGGTTCTCGATACCCATGGGAGATCAGGTACATCTCTGGACGGGGTTGAGGGAAGCCATATATTCCTGCATAGTAGCCTGCATAGCTAGTAGAAGGTGTGCTAATCCTTGTTTCACACAAGCTTGCCCTGTATCTCTTAACGGCCACGTGATCTAATCACCTCTCATTGGCTGCTGTTGTGGTAATGACTGTCGTGCGGTAAAAATTAGTTTGCTATTTAACATGGTGACATATCTTTATAAGATGGAAGAGAATTGTCAAATTTATATTTTCGTAACTATTTTAATTAAATATATTACGCAACAGAGTTGATTTATCTGAAATGCATGTTAATTCCTAAACGAAGTAAAGAGGAGGTTCCTTTGCTCTCAAGCACATGGCACGATGGCACGTGATTTAGCGGTAGTGATGACATATTTATTTATATGACTTTTATCACTGACTTTGTTTTGAACTGGATTAGTTATATATCGCCATTCGACGGTGTGCTATTCCCACTGCGAGAGCTAAATTATTTTATTGATCGTTTATTCCGCGTGTACTTATTATATGTATAATGGCAGAGTGTACCGCCAGTTTTTCAGAGTCTACCGCCAGTTTTTCGCTGAAATATCGCAAGGATAATTCTTTACAAACAGGCGGAAAAAGAATTGTGGTGCTTGTGTTTAATGCACTCACAGAGAAGAATCCGTCTTTGTCAGTGAGAGAAGTCGAACAGCTGTGCTCTGAAGTTACAGGTGTGAGTGTTAGATCCGTAGGAACATCGCGATGTGAAATTGAGAAAACAGGAAAACTTACCACTCCAGGCAAAAGCAGGAATAATCCTAAGTGCGTGCTCGGAGAAAATACGTGAAAAGTGTTGTGCGTCGTCATATGCATAGTTTTTTCTTTAGAAACGAACTCCCTAACATAAGTAACATTTTGTCTGCTGTAAATGAGGATGCAGATTTACCAAATTTCAGCAGATTGCTTATAGAGCTGGGGTTTGTGAATGAAAAAAGAGGCAAGAAAAATGTGCTAAAAGACAGAGGCGATATTGCTGTGTGGCGAAGACGTTATTTAAGGACAACCAGACTGTACCAAGATACAAATCGCAAAATATACACGAAGAACACATGACAAGTATGGCGTGATACGACTTTTAAGACTGAAAGACAAGCATTTTTGAAAGGTATGTGTGCTGATTTAAGAAATCCCAGTGGAAAAGGCCAAAGGCCTTTCATTATAAACTCTTTCAGTTTCATTGCTCAGTCATTCAATTTCAACTTGCTCAGTTCATTATAAACTTGAATTTTTGCATGCCTTCATATCCTTATTTGTATGATTTTATTTATCTTCCCGGCAATTATTATGACGTCTACTGCAGGTTTAAATGTGACGGGAAGGCACTGCCCATGGCCTATGGCGCGAAAGCATTAGCCAATTAGGGTGAGGGGGAAGGTAGTTGAACGCGGAGTAATACATTTCAGCGGGGCAAGGTTATATGAAACAGAGATTAGATCACCAGACAGCCCTACCAAGGTTAATCGGTAACCTTCCCCTTTGTGGTTGGCGCACGTAAGTGGCGTATCCACTTCCATCCCCTCACAAGGGAAAACCATGAATAACTCACATCAAAGTGTGTGTTCAATAGAGATTGAACCTAGAAGCTCCTGATTGCACATATTGCCTATGCACTAACTCACTTGGTCATGAATTAAGTGATCAAACATAATTGAGAAACATATGTTATTGCTAGCTTTCTACAGTAAATAACTGATGAATGGATAGTTGATTGAGATATTCCTAATGACATAATGTAAACTGTAATTTTCAGGTAGTTGTAAACAACAATGAATTCCCCATATTGAACTGTAGTTTCAGACATTTCAGTTAGCATTATTGAGGTTCTGCTATGAAATTGATGCTTAAATTTTTAAAGAGAAGTAAGAAAATGATTGATGAAACTTTCAGTATGAGCTTTTAAAAGCATTATCTCTACTTGTAAGATTTGAAGCATTCACAGCGACTGTTAATAATCATCTCTACTTTGTTGTGACTAACTTTTTATACCAAATTCTTCCATTGGACTCACCCATTGGGAGTTTGTCAATGAACTCTGACGAAACATTTTTTGTCCTAAAAGCTCAACACATTCATTTTACTTTCATCATCATGATTCGTTTATTGCAGACTGATTCGAGAGTCAGTGTGAGTTCAATGACAGTCACTTGGAGAGCAATCGGGCGGAAACTGGGAGATCTGTGGTTCAGATTGAATTCTTCAGTCTGACTCTACATTTCCAAATCATGAACATAAGCTTTACAAATATGCATATGCAAAGATATTCAGTTCCAGCTGCCTCCAATATTTTAGTCTAGCAATGCAAAACTTGAAAAATCAGTTATAATACTTCAATGTCTGTTTTTAAATTTCTTGGAGATTTCATTAAGATTGCTAAAATCACTCATTTTTCCTTTTTCCACTCTCTTGCCTCCCGCTTTGACTGGCTTATGCTAGCAAATTTGGCCTAATTTCTTTTTTCATATAAATTAACGTTTTGTAATATCATCAGGTATCATGTTTGACAGTTATATTTTCTATCAGGCACATTATATCCTATCATTTGAGTAATGTTCACTGTGTGAACTACATGAACAAATATGCCAAACTTGCACTTTATTTTGTGTTAGATCAGCTTCTGGGAAGGTGTTTAAGAATCATATATTTCTCTACAGAAGTTTTTGCACTCTTACATTTTTTCTTGGGCTGTGCCATCATTTCATTCCCATCACTGTCACTATCCACTTTGAAGACTTCATTGACAACTTTTATTTAATCATAATGGCCTTCTTCAAACGTATGATTCAGTACAAGAGAGTGTTCATTTTGAGTTAGGTGATTTGCTGGGATGACTGAAAATTAAAATATTACTGAATGTTACCTCTCCTTCTCTTTTTGACTAAATGTATTCATATTTAATTAATGTTTCTGCTTCCCCTTCATTTAATTTTCCCCCTCACTCTCTTATCTGTTTCATCAATTAACTAATCTTAATTTCCATCAACTAACTAAAATAATAAGAGTTAAATAATGAAGTCTGGAACTCCAGTACTTATGATAGTAAGTCACCACAAATGGTATATCTTGGATGTGAGAGCCCCTAGTGGTTTACCGGGTAAATATACAAGTCAAATGGAGAATTTAATGCCGTGATGGCAAGTTGGCCATGGTAGCTCAATAGGTAAGAGTGCCTGGACAGAAACCAGGGGATCTGCGGTTCAAATCCCGGCCATGGTATTGAATTGTTCATGTTGACTCTATCTAAAACACATAGGTAGTTATTACTATTCATGATTTTGAGTTTCATTCAATGCATCATGTTGAATGCAATTTTCAACCTTAAGTGCAAATCATCCTTATTTTAATAATTCAATAAGGAGCATAATTCAGCTGGTTCCATCTTGAAATTAAATGGTAGCATTGGCATGTATTTATATTGTAGAAAATAAAATATACAATGGTAAAAAGGATTAGATGTGAAAATACAAATAAATAATATACAAATAATATACAAATAAATACAAATACAAATAATTTAAAAATCTAATTTTAGTTGGTTTCTAACACTTTGTCACTTATATTTACATATTATTGAGGGACTAGTTTCATAAGCCTTGTGTCCACTGTGAAGGTCTGACTATAGTCTGCTGTTGTCATCTGCTCTCTTTTCGCTGAACAATTTGTTTCACTGTCATTTTTATGCTCATCCTAAAATACTCTTAATAAGCTATAGTATATTTTAAATATACACTTTACCCTTCATAATTTTATAATTGTTTTACTTTTTGGAGGATCTATAAACTCATTGTATTTTTTGTTTTGTAGTATGCATGATAAATTCCCTGAATTTTTCCCTTCCTAGCAAGCCACCGGAGCTACACTTTTTATATTATGTATTTTAACTTCTTTCTACAGTGCTATAGATGAACTAAAATTCAAAAGAAATTGGGTGCTTTGCAGATAAACATATTTTAATTTTTTATGGTATATCCAACAACAAGGTTATAGCCAAATCTTTTAAGAGCAGGCCACTATGCAATGGCTTTGAAATTAGCTTCTTTTTCCATGGCCAAGAGAGAGAGAGAGAGAGAGAGAGAGAGAGAGAGAGAGAGAGAGAGAGAGAGAGAGAGAGAGAGAGAGAGAGAGAGAGAGAGAGAGAGAGAGAGAGAGAGAGAGAGAGAGAGAGAGAGAGAGAGAGAGAGAGAGAGAGAGAGAGAGAAGAGAGAACAAAGACAACCTTCCATTTCAGAAAAGATTTCAGAAATGCAAACCAATAACAGGAAATATCTCAAAAATGAGATGTACATTTCTTGTGTAGGGTTAACAGGTTATGCAAAAGTTATTCAGAATGAAGAAGACTTTTAAGAACAGTGACGTAAAAATTAGTTGAAAAAACTATTTGTAGTCAGTTTTTGACACTTTGTCTCTTACATTTTTATATTATTGAGGGACTAGTTTTTGAAGCAATTGCATCCACAGTCGGACCCTTGAGGTTTAAAATGGACACATCTATGTTTTCATCTATTGCTTAACATTACTAGTTATAGAAGTTTATATAAATTTCTTCTCTAAGAAGGCATCACAGATAATCCCAAAAAATTCAAGAAATACATGTCATCATTCAATATCTTCTATATCTGGTATTTTGGTCAAAATTGTTAGAGCCATTTTTAAGAAAATAAAGAATTTTAAAAAACCGTTCATTTAAGGCAGCTTGGGTAGGGGGAATTTTCTTGATAATCTTTATGTGGTACTTGGGAAGATACTAATACCAATATAATTTTGAGTCAAACTATTACTCAATGATCCATTTATTGCTAATGTTTACCTAGAACAAGTTTGTCAGGACCTTCCTTACATCCTCAGCTAATGTTGACTATTGAATTTTGATTTGGTGAACTCCTTGGAAGTGATAGGGGCATTTCTGTTGGTATCTTGATGAACTTGAAGTTTGGGTTACCAGTAATTTTCAAACATTGATATAGATTTTTTTGAGTCGAACTAATACTCCATGCTCCATTTATTGCTAGTATTTACCTAGAACGCGTTTCGTTAGGACTTCCTAACATCATCAGCTGTTGTCGACTAATGGATGCCGGTTCAGTGAACTCCTCGGAGGTGATAGGTGCGTCTCTGTCGGTATCTTGATGAACTTGAAATTGGGGTTGTCTTCAAAGGTAGTATCGAAATTAAGCAATTTACTTTCATATTTCTTTATAAAGATTTTTTCCCACGTGGTTAATGCAGCTGGACCTTGGACACTTTTTAGTAAGTGAATTTCTCGTTCTATGTCATGATTTTCCTTCCAAAAATGGTACGCTACCGCCGATTTATCTATTTCTTTATTCCTTATGTTCCTAAAGTGCTCTTTAAGCCTAATGTTCACGTTCCTTTTTGTTTTTCCAATGTAGAATTTGTCACAGTCCTTGCAATTTATCCGGTACACTCCTGATTTTCTGCCTGTGGGTATCTCCTTTGTATTATGTGATTTCAAAAGGTGTTGTACACTAAATTTGTTCTGTGGGGCCAAAGTAATATTGTGTTCTTTGAAAACTTTTTGGAAAAGGCGTGTAGCTCTGGGATGATAAGTAAATTTTCTGTATGAGGTTTCATTGCTAATTGGGGAGAGAGTAGTTACTTGTTTGCATCTTAGTTGTCTTTTGAATTTATCTATTTTCTTGTTGACCACTTCAGCACTGTATCCATTGTATTCTGCAATGTGAATGATGTCACATAATACAAAGGAGATACCCACAGGCAGAAAATCAGGAGTGTACCGGATAAATTGCAAGGACTGTGACAAATTCTACATTGGAAAAACAAAAAGGAACGTGAACATTAGGCTTAAAGAGCACTTTAGGAACATAAGGAATAAAGAAATAGATAAATCGGCGGTAGCGTACCATTTTTGGAAGGAAAATCATGACATAGAACGATAAATTCACTTACTAAAAAGTGTCCAAGGTCCAGCTGCATTAACCACGTGGGAAAAAATCTTTATAAAGAAATATGAAAGTAAATTGTTTAATTTCGATACTACCTTTGAAGACAACCCCAATTTCAAGTTCATCAAGATACCGACAGAGACGCACCTATCACCTCCGAGGAGTTCACTGAACCGGCATCCATTAGTCGACAACAGCTGATGATGTTAGGAAGTCCTAACGAAACGCGTTCTAGGTAAATACTAGCAATAAATGGAGCATGGAGTATTAGTTCGACTCAAAATTGTATTAATTTTGTGCTTCATTGTATCATAGTCCTTAAACAACAGAATTGATATAGATATTTGGATGACAGCTGGGCAGTAGTAAATGAGAAACAGAAGGATGATGCATTAAGACTATTTAATTTACAGAACCCTGCAACATAGTTTTCCATAGAAAAAGAGAAAAACAATGAAATCCCTTTCTTAGACTTGAAACTATCAGAAAACATATAAAACTAGAATTTGACATACAGGATGTTACAAAAAGGTACGGCCAAACTTTCAGGAAACATTCCTCATGCACAAAGAAAGAAAATATGTTATGCGGACATGTGTCCGGAAACGCTTAATTTCCATGTTAGAGCTCATTTTATTACTTCTCTTCAAATCACATTAATCATGGAATGGAAACACACGACAACAGAACGTACCAGCGTGACTTCAAACACTTTATTACAGGAAATGTTCAAAATGTCCTCCGTTAGCGAGGTTACATGCATCCATCCTCCGTCGCATGGAATCCCTGATGCGCTGATGCAGCCCTGGAGAATGGCGTATTGTATCACAGTCGACCACAATACGAGCACGAAGAGTCTCTACATTTGGTACCTGGGTTGTGTAGACAAGAGCTTTCAAATGCCCCCATAAATGAAAGTCAAGAGGGTTGAGGTCAGGAGAGCGTGGAGGCCATGGAATTGGTCCGCCTCTACCAATCTATTGGTCACCGAATCTGTTGTTGAGAAGCGTACGAACACTTCGACTGAAATGTGCAGGAGCTCCATCGCGCATGAACCACAATGGGTATTTTGACATTTGTCTGCACGAATAATTTCAATTTACATTTTAAGAGAAATACTAAAATGAGCTCTAACATGGAAATTTAGCGTTTCCGGTCACATGTCCACATAACATATTTTCTTTCTTTGTGTGTGAGGAATGTTTCCTGAAAGTTTGGCCGTAATTTTTTCTAACATCCTATATATAGGAAAGAAACAAACCCAGAAAATTTCATAAAATCAGATAGATGGATGTAACCCAAGACAACACAAGCATGCTGTTATCAACAGTTTAACTTACAGGCTGGTCAATGTCTCCTTAAACAAGATGGAGTATACAAAAGAGTACAAAATATAAAAACATTGCAGAATACAATGGATTCAGTGCTGAATTGGTCAGAAAGAAAATTGATAAATTCAAAACACAACAGAGATGCAGACAACTAACCTACTCCTTCCCCAATCAGTAATAAAACTTCACATAGAAAATTTGCATACCATCCCAGAGCTACATATATTTTTCCAAATAGTCTTCAAAGAACATAACATTACTTTGGCTCCACAGAAAACATTCAGTGTACAACATCTTTTGAAATCATATAATACAAAAGAGAAACCCACAGATAAAAATCAGGTGTGTACAGGATAAATTGCAAAGGCTGTGACAACTTTTACAATGGCTAAACTAAAAGGAATGCTTAAAGAGCATTTTAGGATCACTAAGAACAAAGAAATAGATAAATTGGCATTTTTGGAATGGTAATTACAATGTAGAACAGGAAATCCATTTATTAAAAGCTGTTCAGCATTAACCACGTGGGAAAAGATATTCATAAGAAAATACAAAGGAAAACTGTTCAATTTCAGCACTGCCTTTGAAGAGAAACAAAACTTCATGTTCATCAAGATATCAACAGAGACACTCCTATCGCCTCCAAGGAGTTCACCAAATCAAAAGTCAACAGTAGACATTAGCTAAAGATGCTAGGAAGGTACTAACAAAATGTGTTCTAGGTAAATACTAGCAATATATGGAGCATCGAGTACTAGTTCGACTGAAAATTATATTTTTGTGCTTCATTGTATCATAGTCCTACTCATAAGAATACTAAATACCAAATTAGGTTTATAGTTTTTGGTTTTTGAGTTGTGGTGTTCACAAGCACACATTGACCTTTCTCTCAAAGTGCTCTTTTTGGATTCAGGGAGTCTCAAAACATGTCTTTTCAATGAAATTCAAGTAAAAAGTTTTAGGATGAATTTAATACTTTCTCTACTTACTATGCGTAAGCAGTAAAGAAAGTAAAAAGGTTTGTTGTACTTGACAAACCTATGAATAAACTTGGTAATGCAAAAAATAACTAATTGGAGTGTCTACTGGTAATGCAAAAGTAATTAATGTAGACCTGTTGTCCATAATGATAATGAGAATTACCCTTCCCTTTCATCCTATACATCTTAAAGCATCACTTTGTCAATATTTAACTTAGCTCAACTTAGCTATGTACAGTAAAACCTCATTAGCCCAGACCTTTTTTATCTGGACGTCCAGATAACTGGGACCGGTTTTGAAAAACAAAATTATGTTGTCAACATACTAAAGGAAGACGTTTTGATTTTTGTTTTATGACACTTTGTTTACACTCACCTTCACTTTCTAAAATTGTTGTAACTTTGAAACATTTTCCAGATCGTGACTGATGAAAACTTTCTTCCTCCTCCACTATTCTGCTCTCTAATCCACTTGCCATTTGGTGTTAGGGGCACTTAGTTTTAGCACTCTGTTTAATGCTTTAAAATTAAGACTTATTTTACAGATGATAAATTGTTATTCTCAGTACATACATTACTTGAATTATCTTGCTAATGGGCGAATTCATTGCACTCACCTCACCTGATTGGGGCCAGGTTGGAAGAGAAACTTTAATAATGTCATGGAGAAAGTTGTGGACTGGTGTGTGTGCTTGCCAGAAAACAAGATTTTTAAAATTTTTAAAAATATTGAGGGGTGTTACCATGTTGATGAAGACATTGACAATGATTATGTGGTTATGAAAATAAAGGTCTAATGTTATAGCGGATGCAAGATGACACTACTTGTAAGCTATACACTAAACTGAGACAGTAGAAGTTCACTGCCTTTTGTACTACCAACTAGTTTGTAGCTATATTACGTGCAGCACAAATACATAGACTATTACAGTATTTACAGTATGTATTTTAGCTGAAAATGTGGTGATAGTAATTTTTAAACTCCATTAAATATATTTTGTGACGTGCATGTTTTTTATCCCAATTGATCTGGATAAATGATGTTACTGTACCTTCATTTGCTGTTGAGTTACTACCATGCTTGTTATGCAGGTTCAGATTCAGATTAAAATTCAGATTTATTCACCTTTGTAATAACATTTTACAAGGTTCGTCAAGATGTTCTCACATCATAGGACAAGGAATGATTTTACACAGCATAATTTTTAGTGGTCTATGCTTGTGATGTATCATACTGTCTGGGTATTGTTGGCTTATCAGCAGAGGCAAGAGTTTTTGTTTTTAGCGATAATTTCACAAATTTCGCAAATTTTTCCTTTTTTCGAGAATATGTTTTTTTAGCAATAAATGAGAAAATTTCTATTATTTTTAGTCTACATAGAAAAATTTACATTTATTACAAATTACATAGATATAACTTTAATTTAAAATTTATGTCTTCATAGCATGAACTAAGCTATGGTTCAATGCGATGAGATTTAAAACAGATTTTTTTTTTTTTAAACAAAATTAATATTTTGTTGTATTATTTACGAAAGATACAAGCTTTACATGAGGCGCCACATGCAAGTAGAGGTTTCCCCACTAGCAATATGCTGAATTCTAGCAATACTGTAACAAAAGAAACATTCTTGGGTCAGCTTATACTGTAATATTAAATACATCATTATATTTTGTCATGTAGCTTATCACTATGATGTAAGTAATTTTCATGATTTTCTTTTAAAAAGTCTAAGGAAAGGTATTTTTGCTCTTTCTTTACAGCTTCAAATGCTTTATCTCAATATCCATTTTAAACTCTTTTCTGTTGTGTATAATAGCATTTGTTTTTAAAATCCTTTTAAAAGTGTTTTGTGATTTTCATTTCCATTTAGCATACCTATTTATTATAGTATTTCATTTTTTATACTTCTTGACTTTGCTTTTTCCTTTTCTAGAACTGGTTAAAGAACAGTGAATTATACACACTGTAAACTAATAGAAATGTTTATAGGAATACTTTTTAAGCAAACACCACATTTAAAATGCTCCTTCTGTAGTAACAGAAGATAATTAAAGTGTAACTAATCTTTATTTTTGTTGTACAGTAGACAAACTGCTCATGAAAACTAACAATACTTGAGAGCACATTAATATTTTACAATTCAAGTTTAGAATGGTATAACAATGAAATGAAGAAGCTTTTAAAAAGTAAATCTAATATCACTAACCCTTTCACCAATATGGACCCCATGTGACGCACATGTTAATAATGCCGTAGAGCTGATATGGACGTCTAGACGTCCTGTGCATACATGTATCTAAAGCTTATTTAATGCCAATTATTTTAATCATTCTCTTTTACTATATATTTAAATAAATTCTATAAGAGCTAGAAGCTTACCTTTAAATATTTTTTTTGAATGATACACCTCAAAACATGGATAAACATACAAGAACACATCTGCAAATTCATGGTAAACCATACTGGTTCCCATGCCAACTCCTTTTTCGCGGCACACAAGACTTTTTTGAAATGGGCAGGACTTTTTTTTCTGTGGGTGGTATCCTTTTAGGAAAGTGTTTTCCTTTGAAGTATGAGGTGTGATGGATTTCTTATCCCCGGTATTAAGAGATCTCTGAATGTTATAGTATTCAATTAGGCTACAAGTTATTGATAAGCGTAAGTCCGGGTAGATCATTGTCTTGCATGTGTTCAGAGCTCTCCAAATTACAATATGATTATCTACAGCTGACATAAAAATATTTTTTTATACCATTTAACTATTTTGCACAAAGAGGGATATGCTTGTAGTTCCTGATCTAGTTGAACCTTCCCCACCTATATTTGACCCAAATTTGTTATTTCCCAAAAACTGAAGTAGTTAGCATGCTACCTCTAGACCAAGTGCATGTCTAATGTAGGTTTACAAATAACATGCACACTGTCCACATCTGAATTCTCCTCTTAGAGGTCAGATCTTAGAGGTCATGTCTTCCTTCACCATACTCACATATACATTTATTTCCCCAACAATGAGAGAAACTAAGTCAGCAGTAAAAGAAATTGTGAAAATATCAGTTGGTTGGCTGTCAGAAGTTAGTTGCAGACGAGAGGCTATGCTTGTGAAAATATGCCTATTTGTGTTCAAATTATTTTGACCAGCCCACAGTGCTGATTCTTCACGAACACCTGAAGGAAGCACATAGTTTTCTTCCTCACTGTTACCTGTATCTTCAACACCTCCCTAAAATTCTGAAAATTGTCATCAACATCTGAATACTGTCAAATGGGGAAAGGTCCTGCAGATTTTCTGAGGTGATACTAGAAGGCATATACTTCCTATGCAAGTTAATTTAGTTGCTTATACATATGTTTGTATGTACACAGAACAAAATGACTCACAAATTAGATGCGTTCGACTCAAAAAATGGCTTTTGCTACAGTGAAATAGAGTAGTGAAATTTCAATGATTTATGAATATAGTCTACTTTTATGATGCCATAGCTGTATACTACTTTAAACAGGCTTTACACTGGTTTTTGTTTCATTAAAATAACTTAATAAATACGGAAGATATAAAAGTGTATTTATGTAGCGTTTTTACAGCATTTAACAATTTAAATGTCTTATTCTGTTTATTGGGTATCTGTTCTCACCCCATGCAAGGTTTAAATGGCTATTGCTGAAGTGGTTAATACTTCTTCTTGTTTGGTTTTCTCCAGAATAATCTTGATACACTTATATACATTGCTCATATCATCCTATAAACTCCATTTAATTTTAAGAAAGCATTTTCACTTTATTACTGAACTCCATAGTGGAATATCATACGAACATAGGCTGAACATAAGTGCAACATCAGTGAAGCAATAAGACTGAGCCTTCCTAGTGTGTCTGGTTACACTGGGCATTCAAACAGGATGTTATACTAGTCAGCCGAGATAAGAATGCACGTGAAGGAGGGTAGCACTGTTGTTTACTACATGAAGCTTAGGGAACCGCGCGGAGCGAGGGGAAGCAAAGGGAAAGGTGATACTGGAAATGTACAGTCATACAATTAAAAGACTACACGCCTGCTGATGTCTTCACGTTAGTTCTTGGAAGTAGCAAGTCTGGGAATGTTTTTTTCAGGTCCTTCATCTGCTATATCCGTGTCACTGCGTCCTTTTGCTTCAATATTCATATTCTCAAAATAACAGTCATCACTATTGCAGTCTTTATCGTCATCATCGCTGCTCTCTAGACCCACGTATATAATTATATCTTCAATTGTTTCCTCCATTAACCCATCTTGGCGCTTAAAATCTTGCTCAATTCATTTCACTTGTCTACATGTTTCTATCCAATCAGTTTGTGTAATTTGAGTTATGCAGCTAGTTGACATGCAGCTTTCAGATTACTCAAAGTAATTGAAGTGCTTCTTTACTGCAATCTTTGTTTAATTCCAGATAGCTCTATAGGGTTAAGGTCACAGTGCTACGGAGGAAGGCGTAAGACTGTAAAACCCCTTGGTTCCATTGTTTAATCAAGTCAATAAACAGAAGCTCTAGAAGTTCATTTTTTATCAGTTGCGGATCATGTTTAATTTTCTTTTGTGTTAGCCAATGAATAACCTGTGCCTTTCAAGATGAAGTGTTAGGGGCTTTGTTTTCCTGTATGGTATGGCAAACCAATGCTTTCAGGTAGAATATTTGATATTAATTTCTCTTCTACCCACTTTTTATAATCTACCCACTTTAATATCAACATGGTTATCTGTTGATTTGGATTTTGAATCATAAATCAATTCAGTTCTCTCAATAAATCCCATGGATCCCCCTGCATGTGCAATTGCTTTTTGACCAGCACTAGTATTAGTCAAAACACCTGGTACTTCGTCATATTGCTAACACTTCTTGACGATTTAGTGAGTACAGACCCAAGCCTCGTCTGTATAAATGATTGGTTTACGTGGTCCTTTTTCATTTTTAATAATACCCCTTAAGTACTTTGCAAGTTATGCAATTATTTGTGGTTTCTCCATTAGCACAGATCGTTTGTTTTTGCATTTCTTAAATTGAAATCCAATTTCTTTCAATATTTTTCTAAATGTTTCTTTGCCACCCTGAAAGTTTATTTATTATTTAGCGAAGTTCAGGAGTTTCCTCAAAGTAGAAATTTCCTTTTTCTGTTCATAATACTCCAAGATTTTTCTACGCACAATTCACTTATCAAATTCATCAAGAGATATGGTTCTGCGTGATTTTCGATTTTTCCTCGAAGTAGTAACCTTAAGCCGAGTATATGAAGCATTTTATGTTCATGATGGTTCTCCCAGACCTTCCAACTATTTTTGCTGTCATAACTGCTGCTTTTTCATGGGATGCGAGTAACCATTTTCCCCTGCTTTTCTTGTCTACAGAACTGTATAACCTGATATATTATATGCTTTACATCAGAATGGGATATTTTTCTTGTTTTTAACTTTGTAGGTGTTTCCGTAATTAAACTCTTCACAAGCACACGCCAATTTTATTGCAATGAGCACTGCAACTGCCAAGATACTATTCAAATTTTAACTGCATAAGAAAAGGTTCAAAGAAGCACCATGTTGAACTGCACTACATTTGCACGTCACATTGGAAGTATCTCGGTATTGTTGAATTTTGCATTATCCGCACTGTACCTGCGGTACTCTGCCCACTTGTGACGTAACTGTTTAGTAACTCTTCTCGCTGAGTGCATTCATATCGTGGCCGACTGGTACACTAACCCATTTGGTATACCAAATAGAATGGACTGCCTGGAATCCAATTTGCCCAACTTGCCTATAAGAGCAAGATGATTTGTTGATTTTGTGATAAGATGTCAACAGACATTGTAGTAAAACAATAACTTGAAAGATTACTAAGTCAGATTTGTGATACTAACTGCTTTTAAATTGAAATTCAAAACATGTTCTAGAAGCTATTGCTTCTACCAGGCTGAATTTGAGTTGGTGAAGTTAGTGTCACAGATTCAACTCTACAATTTTTCAAGATCATTTGTTCAAAGACATGAATGGTACAAGTTTATGACCAAAACTTGTTTGATGACAACTGTACCATAGACTTTGAGGCAGAGCAATAGATTTTATGGCCATGGATGCTTTTACATCTCGCACTATATTACAGTTCATGTTTATTTCTTGAAAATAATGAGTTGTTAGGGAAATAAAGGGCATAATACAAGCACACTTTGTTAATTTATTCTGTCTTAAATCTTCAGTGTAATTAGCAAATGTATTAGCTACAACAAAGTTTCTTCCTCCATAACAGCAAGTATTAAGCGCTGTATACAGAGATTAAAAAGATAGTTCAACCTTGAGCCAAAATTTTCAGTCTCTTGCTTTGCTATTTGTTGCCTGAAAAAGTTAGAATATGTAGCATTTGCTTCTATATATGTTCCTCTTAATTTATAATTCCTACAAGGAGGCATGATATGTTTTTATTTGACAAAGCTTTTCATTAATCAAAGAAGTTATCTATAGACAAACTAATGCTAGTTTTAGAAGTTTTCTTGATGATATTTTGGAGTTTTATGCACACTACACTGTCCTTAATGTTGTTTTTAGTGCAGAACTTTTACAACAGTACCTTTTCTTGCTGGCAGCTATACCAATCATTCTGACTGTCGTAATTGACAAGTGTGATTATGTAAAGGTTGTCTATTGGGCTCAAATAGTGTAAAATACTCAGACTGAAAGTAAATGGCAATAAGTCAAAGTTACTTATTTTGACAAACATATTTCCCACCAATGCAACACAAAACAGAAATAATTAAAACAAAATGTGCCTGGCTTATTTGAGATGGGGAGTTTTGACTACTGGGATTCTAACCACTATAGAACATTGATCACAAATTTCTTAGACATAAAACTTATGAATAGTAATTTTAATCTAGCAAATTATGCTTTCTTAACCAACATGAGGGTCATCCTGAAAGCTTTAAGAATGGGAAACAATGAGTTATAATGCAAAGCAATTCTTCCTTGCTTTAGATTGAAGTTTAGACAGTAATATGTGCAAGTCTGAAGACATTCCAACAATGTGCAGTATCAGCACTGCTATGCATATACATCCAGATGTATAGTACTAGGATGGATCTAAAGTGAGAGCATTTCTGTGCTATGATTTTCTATGATTTTAAAATCAGTTTAAAGGAGAGAGAATGCCTTGAAAGACTATATTGTGCATTTGGAGAATTTTGTCCTTTATATTCCCTCAGTTATCAATGGGTTACAGAGTTTAGAAGATAGAGAGATTCCCTCAAAGTTGTAGGCCTTGCAGGATGGCAACCTTCAGCAATAATGGATGAAAATGTTAAAGCAGAGCACATGTTACATGAAGATAATTGTTGCACACATTAGATTCAAGTAGGCCTGAATATTGAAATGGGCAATCCTTATAGAAAAACTTCACAACAAGTTGTTGACTTCCTTAGCTCCTCAAAAATGAGCAGAAACAGTCACCTATGCAATGGTACCAGAAAAGGACTGAAATTTTTTTTTGGGGGGGGAAGGTCCACAATATATTTAACATCATAACGGATAAGAAAAACTGGGTATACCAATATGATTCAGGAACCAAGCAACAGTCGTTGGTCCGGATCTTAGCAGTAGGGGATTCTCCCAAAAAAAGTAGGACAAGCAAGGTGATTTGTTTGTTCTCAGTTAGAGGCCATATTGCAACAATTCTGCTTGAGGAACAAAAGAATAGATCACTTTGTAGACTTATGCCACTTGGTACACTACAAATATCTGCCTCAGTCTTCAATGAACTGAGAACAAAGCATCCTAAAACTGTGAAATTTTGTTGACCATGACACTGTTTCTGCCCACTCTGCAGAAACAATGCATAAGCAGCAACTCAGTTTCTGTAGGAGGCAGGAGTCAAATATGTGTACCATCTTCCCTAGAGCCCAGATCTGGCCTCATGTGACTTTTTTCTGTTCGCAAAAATAAAAGAAAGAAATTTGAGATAAAAAATTTTAATCACCTGAAACTACAGTATTCGCTCACAGTATTTTCACTCTGTGCTAAAAAGAGTGGCGTTCAGCACTTGAAAAATCATTTGAAAGAATCAGATACCATATAGAAAGCAATGGAGAATACTTTGAAAAATGCAATGATGAATCTAAAATTTGAAAATGTTAGTGCATTCATTCTTAAACTTACAGAGTGACCCTTGTGTCTACTTGCTCCATAAACGCTTGACTACCTTCTCATCTTTGTTTTGAATGTATTCTTTACTTCCTTAAATATGAATCACACTTTTAACATAATCTTTTTGTGTTTTTTTAAGGTAACCAAACACTGGACAACACAGAAGAAACAATGAGAGAAGTTTGTCAACAGTTCTGTATGTTGTACATTAAAGATAAAGCTGAAAACAAAGACAAATTCAATAAAAAAAATAAGGCACTTTTTCGAATTCAGATTTTTTTATTGTCATGTGTGGCTTTCTCATTTACACACTGTTTCTAATCCTCAAAGAATAAAAATAGTAAAGTAAAACTTGGCTTTAGAAACAGTATGTAAGTGAGAAATCCAGACAAAAAAAAAAAAAAAAAAAAAAAAAAAAAATATTAAAGCACATTATTTTTTTAATTGAACTTGCGTGTGTTTAATTGTTAAATTGTAATTTTTTTAATTGTTAAATTGTACAAATATAATAAATTATAACAATTTGTAACTTTCACTTATCTTATAAGAAATGATGATACTTTTCTTATAAATTGTCCGGGATCGCTATTTCATGTAAAACTTTTACGGGTAGAAATACCCATAATTGAATGTTTCAATTTTTTATTTATAAAGTCTTTATTAAAACCATTAATTAATGCGCTATTAATAATATGTTTATATTCTTTATTAAATTCATCTTTATTCAGGGCTATATTTCTTAATCTATAAATCAAACTATTGAAACCATCCGGGTTCCGGCTGAGGATGTGGAAGAATTTCCATGAAATCGTGATCCCGAATAAATTATAACAAAAGTGTCATCGTTTCTTATAAGTAGGGGTGCATTTTGCCCTATTTGCCTATTTTACTCCTTTATTCAGAAACGTAGGCTTTTAAGTTATAAGCACGTTTACTACAATTATGAGCCTAATTTCTTTGTTTTATAGTGCTTATAAATGCCTATTTCATACGTTTGTGCCCATTCTGCATATCAGTGCATAAAACTGCATTTTAAGCCAATTTCTTCTGCTTGAAATTTGTGACAACAGCTTTTGCATTTGTTGGTTTCAACGTGAAGTTTTCGGGGAAGAGAAATTCCTTACTGCTGCACATTGGATATACAAAAAGGGGTTTAGGCAGGTAGGTATCTGCCTTACAGATGTCACAATGCGCTACTGACGTCATGGAAAAACCACTGAATTCCCTCAAGGACGAGTAGCAAAGACCAGCTAAATGATTCTTCAATGGATTGAAAAATGACCACTCTTTATGTGGAGAATGGAAAGCCCTTTCTGTAAGCAGTGCTTCAAGTGCACACATAGATCAGTTTCCTTCGCAAATATGCCAAAAGATAGAAGTAACAGAAGTGTACTGCGTAAACAGTGGATAAATGGTGATCCATCGTTCAACACAGATGGGAAAGTAATTTTTGTGAGCCTTGTGTAAAACAGGTGAGTTTAATCATTCATGTTTGTATTAATACTATATTATCCTAGTCTCAAAAACCGTGTAAAAATCAGCCCCTGTAGCAACGTTCTGCCGAACACAAATTAGTATGCTTTGGAGAGCCGAAAGAAGAAAACCTTAATGTTTTTAGTTTTCCAAAGTAAAGCACAAATTTGCATAATGTGAAAACTTTCTTCATCACATGATACGACTTTATCTTTTGGCAGTTTCAATGCAGTAACATGATATTTTTGTGCCGGTGTAAAGGCTTATTTCTTGAGGTAATAGTAAAATTTGGGGGAGGGATTGTTAATAAAGTATTGATGGTGTCAATTGTTAACAATCGTATCAGGTCACAATCAGTACCGCTGGTAAGCAGGAATTTACTCTCGTAAGATTTCTTTTACATGTGTGTAAATCTACTGACACGAAGCTGTTGTTTCACCCAATCTTAAAATCACCACTCTGGGACTCTGTTCAGGTTACAACTTAAACTTGCAATACCAGCGCTTAATTAGCTACACTGACTAAGATTGTATACATGCAAAAATTGTGATTTTCTAATGATTACGGTTTTCTATATGTAACTCAAGGAATCATAAAATGATTGCTTGGAGACTTCCGCTGTTAGTTTCCAACATTGAAAATGAAACTGCAATTTGTGTAAAATTTTACAGAAATGCCTTTATAAAAGTGGGTACGAGAATTCCTTTCACGATGCCGTAATTGCTGTAATTATGCTTGAATGAAGGGCAAACGCTTACTAAAAAGCTGTACTCAATTATTTATTCTTAGTCGACAATGGGGCATTTAGGGTTTTTGTTACAAAAACTAGGATTCTGTAGCTTTAGCTTTTAATTAATTTTTGTTCTGTGCTTTGATTCTTTCTGACACATCGTGACATCATTTTAAGTGATATTAAGATTGCTATGATTAACTTTTGAATTTATCGTTTCAACAATCGTTTCTATTAAGGAGACGCATCTCTGCAAATTACAACAATCCCAAATTTAGTTTTTTTGTCTTAAAATTAATATAGACATACTTCAGTAATATACATTTTTTTCCTAGTTGCACTACAGAAAACGTCATGACTATTTAAATAACCCTACACTTGTATCGTAGCTGCTATTACGTAATATTAACCGCAGACTTCTCAGATTCCATATTTTCTATATTTTCCTAAAATCAAAATGTTCCACGCGATGCAGTAATCTGTATGAAGTTCTAAACATACCTGTAAGGGCAACTGCATATTATGTGCACCCATTTACAGTTGTGTTTTTGTTATTTTTATTGAAAAGGATTATAATGCTTATTATTTATCTTACTGAAAACGCTTAGGAAAATAAAAATTGTTAAATAGGTATGATTTTTTTCTTTTCGTTGATATGGCGAAGACAAATACTTCACATAGGTACGGGTCATTAGTAGGTTAAAATGGATGCAGAAACTTATACCTCAAGCATTAGTTTTTAAAATTACAATAGTTGGGATATTTTGAAAATCGCCTGTAATTTAGATATAAACTGCTAATTCCTCAGAAGTTATTGTAACTAGAAAGCTGAAACTTGGTATTATTCCATTCTTGATCGATCACAAAAATAAATGGTATAAATTTGAAACAAATCTAACAAAAGCTTCAGGTATTTCAATTTTCACCCTTAAGCCCACCTCCCCCAAAACCCATGTTTTTGCTTTTTGATATAGTTAATTACTTCACACCTTTCTGCACATTATGGTTCTTACTTAGTGAAGGGGATTTATACGTATTTTAATTATACGACAATATCTGTTATTTTAATTTTCTGTAGAGCCATTTATGAAATTTGGAATAAATGTAGAACTATTTCGCCTAGGGAACAGCAAAATTGTATATGTTCAGCGAATTTGTTGCAGCATATGTTGCGATGACTGTCATTTTGTTATAGTGCATTTTAAAAGCCATTTTACTAAAATTGTGTATTTCTAAGTGTTGACTTAGCAAATTTTTAGTGCCTATTTAAGTGCCTATTTTCCCCATCTTTAGTGCCTTTTTGCCTACCTATTTCACACATTTTTAGTGCCTATAAATTCGCTCCGAAGTTTTAAGTTACAAATTGTTATAGTTGTATATAAAGGGTTAAACTTAAATACATCTAAAAATCAGCGTCGGAAACATAAAAATGAAACAAAAAGATAAGAGAGCAGTAACCTTTCAGTTTTGAGTGAGGGTGAGTCAAATGAAAATCTCAAATTTGGAATAAGAAATCGAAGTTTCGCGCCGTTATCTTTTAAGTTGGTAAGCGTGCTACAAACAGCGTACAGAATGGCATGTAGGTGGCATAGTGCAGATGCACTGATACCGTCGTAGTATCAGTATAAAGATGGCCACCCACTTGCGACTTGCACCAAGAAAGAACAGCGTTCTGTTATTCGGTTTTTGCGTAGTGAAGATGTGAAAGGTATTGAAATTCATCGACGAATGAAGGTTCAGTACGGTGATGCACGTTTGTCACAGCAGCAAGTCTACGAATGGAGTAGGAAGTTCGCAAATAGTGTGACTTCAGTGGAAGATGCTCCACGTCCAGGTCAGACACAACGAGTTGTGACTCCACAGAACATTGCAGCAGGAAGGAAAACCGCCGAGTGACACTAAATGACATTGCAGCATCTTTACAGATTAGTCATGGATCAACACAACATAGTGTGCATGATGTGCTCCCGTTTCACAAAGTGGCTGCAAGATCGGTGCCACGGCAGTTTACTCCTGAAATGAGAGAACGACGAGTTGATGCTTGTGAAGAACTTCTTCCGCGCTTTGAACGGGAAGGTGATGGCTTCCTTACAAGAATAGTTACTGGCGGCGAAACCTGGGTTCACTTCCACCAACCAGAAACGCAGAGAGCGAGCAAGGAATGGTGCCATTCCTCATCACCAAAACCAAAGAAGTTTCGAACAGAACCATCAGCAGGAAAGGTTATGCTGACTCTCTTTTGGGACGAAACAGGCGCCATTTTGGAGTATTACATGCCTAGAGGGATCACTGTCACCAGCACATCATACACATATCTCCTAAAAAAAATCATCTGCGGCCTGCAATCAAATAAAAGCGACGTGGATGCTGACAGCAGGTGTCCTTTTGTAACATGACAGTGCAAGGCCCCACACTGCCCATACAACAGTTGCAACAATCACACCTCATCCACCATACTCACCAGACCTTGCCTCAAGTAATTTCCATATGTTTTGACCATTCAAAGACGCAATGGGAGGAAAGAAGTTCCGTTCCGATGAAGAGGTGTGCCACGCGGTGCTTAAGTGGTTGGGCGGACTACCAAAATAATTTTTTTTCTAAAGGCATTTATGCACTTTGTAAGCGCTGGAAGACTTGCATTGAGCGTGGGGGAGATTATGTTGAAAAGTGATACAGCTTTGTACCACTTCTGCACAATAAATAATATTTAAAAATATTTAAGGTTTTCATTTGACTCACCCACTTTTTGGAGTATTTTATTTGCCCATGGATGATAAGTGAATTTTTTGAAAATATAATCTTTCCCTGCACCTTCAAATGCAGTGTGAGCAAAGAGAGGGTGGCGTTACGCGTGCTAACGGGGACGGTTGAAAAGAAAAATAGATGTATAGGAGAATTCATATATAAATTAATAGAAAAGTAGATTAGGGTAAAAGAAGCGAAGGTCAAGAAGAAATGACACCAAGCTGCTCAGGAAAATCAAAGGTTTATTGGCCAGTGAGTAAATCTTACGGTCTGCAGTGTCATGTATTTGTACAGGATGTATAACAAGTGCATTTACGATGTTAAAGACATTCTAGTTAAACTGTACAAATAAAAATATCTAAATAAATATTCACATTTACAATGCACGATTTTAGAGGGCCATTCTTAATGCTTATGTAATCTTCTCCTTGCATTAAAAGTTACACTCTGTTAAAGTAATCGTGCTTGTCTAACATTACAATTTTGTTCCTTTTATCAGATTTATTGAATATAAAATCTTTTTCCTTTAAAGATTTAAGAATATGTTTATTTTAATTTCGTTTAGAGTGGTGTTTACTTAAATTTTGCAAGATTTTAATACATTTCATTTTAACCAATGATTTATCATTTTCTTTTAAATCCTTACTTGCGATTTCAATGTCTACAACATAATATTCGATATTTTTTGAAAAACCTACACATGGTTTTATGCCTTTGTTTAGAAAATTGATCTCTGTTTCATTAAGAATGCAAGTTGAAAGATTATTTGCATTATTATTTTTATTATTATTTTGGTGTAGTTGAATTTCCTGTTTTTTGATTTTCGTATAATCTGTTCAATCTATCTTTTAATTTTTTATTTTTTTATTTTTCACACTGAAATTAAGATTTTCGAATAATTTCCATTCTAGATTAAAGCAACCTGAGTTTCCTAAAACTTTATTAATTTTAGATGTAGGCCTCATAAAGTTCAATATTCTTTAAATTTTTGAAATGCAAATTCCTTTTTATTTGAATGAATTTTCTATCTGCCACCATATGCTGAACACTAGATTTTTGAAACTTAACGATTTTCCTGACAAGGATAGGCGTAACTCTACGTTTCAAATACAGATTTAAAAAAACGAATATCCGCAAAAATGTACGTTTTCTTTACTTGAAGTTGAAATAACTGTTTAATTTCATGTTTAACATTATTACAAGTTAAATTGAACGAGTAAATACTCTTCTTTCAGCTATCCATACTAATCACGTACAAAGTGACCATAACCAATTCACAATTAGTTATGTAAAAAACTGAACCTGCAGACAGCGAAGTAAACTACGTATTAAGAATAACTAAACACTATAGTAACACAGCTTCACTATTGCTTATTTTGTATTTATAATCCTTTGGGACCGGTTTCGAAAAACTGTGTTTCATTTTCCATCTATCAACTGACATTGGCATTGACTGACTGACCGACCTTGGTCACTCCCCTAATTTGAAGAATAGCTCACTTACCTTAAAACACAAACTACTACCGGGACAACACAAACTTATTGATGACATTACTGGCGGGATATCAAAATTTATCACGTGATCTTTATTTTTCAAAATAAATATTTTCTCCCAAAGATTAAATCTATTGGTTCGTTCTATTGTTTCAGTAATTTAAATTCTGGGTTTATTTCACGTTAGGTTAACCAAAAATGATCAGCCACTGCCGATTTATCTGTGTGTTTATATTTCATATTTCTAAAATGTTCCTTCGCTCTGGTTTCTAAGTTAAGTTTGGTCCTACCAATGGCGGCTCGTAGCCGAAACGTTTGGGGAGGGGGCGGAAATGCTTGCTAAGTTTTGTCAATAAATTATTACACTTGTAAATTTTAAGAACAACCTTTTTCCCCAAATTCTACCCCTATAATCCACGGAAACAGTGGTTATCAAGTTGTAAAACATACCTCAGAAATAATTACAAGTATCCTAACGCAATTTTTGCCCAAAGCTGCTATATTAATATTCATGCGACGTGTAAAACGATGGTATTAGAACATCATTCAAACTCAACCAAATCCAGAAGTAACGTTCGACACATAAGCAACCACCTCACCAATGTACTTTTTTGTTCACAGATTCACGTGCATATTACTGTATGTATACACATGTATTTTGCATTTGCTCAGTTTATCATGAATTACACTTTTGGTCTATTTATATACAAAATAAAGTCACCGTCCTTTAGTTTAATGACATTTTCCATCACTCTTTCATCACAATCCTGCACGTTACTGAAATTTCCTCATTTATTGACAGCATTGCTGAGGCATTGAGTCTATCCTTTTCATTGCATTTCTTAAAAGCGTTTTAATACTTTTCAGAGAGGAAAAGGAAAGCCCAGGTTCCGCAGCCGTTATCGGCGTTATTACAATTTTCAAAAGTTTTGAAACACTGAGCACTGACGAATAAGTTATTTTCGTATATGAACTGAAAAAGTTTCAATGCTCCTTGAATGTTAGGCCATTACATCTGTAAATTAGTTCCAACTCTGTACGCAGTTTTCCTTGCTATAGAAAAGGATAAGATTGTACCACTTGAGTGAAAATTTCTTCCAGGAAACGTTCACAAAAATCCTTAAATAAGTCGTTACACAGCAAAGATGCACCTCCTAGATGCCCATTATAAGTAAATTTATCTGTAACAGTAGTTGTGATGACGTCACACACCTCCTTGGCATCTCCAACTCTTGCACATTGCTGCATACTTTTTCTTTTATTTGGCGGCTGCGGAAATTCTTCACATACGTTTTTATGTAGTTTATCAATATTCATTCTCTCCTTTTCCATTTCTTGTTTAAATATAAGGATATCACTCCGCAATGCTACAGTAACTTTGCTCTTCTTTTGAAGTTGAACTCCTGCATGAGGTAGGATTTTGTTGAAAACTATTAACCAAAAAATAAAATTTGGATCTTCAAGATCTCTTCTATAGCTACTGACTTCATTTGATGTGGTTGTATATGATACAGGTTTTCTATGCTTTGGTACAGAACAATGTAGGAATATTGTAATTGCATGTTGTTAATGCAGCTATGAAAATCTTGCCTGCGCCACTATTTCTAAAATATCAGATCGCAAAGAGGAATTGGAAAATAATGCTGATATTCCCGACAGATCTGAAAAGAACACGCGTACCTGGGAATTAGCGTTTGTTGCCTTTTGTATGATTAAATTCAACTGGTGTGCATAGCAATGAACGCACATGGACGTTTCCCTTATTTTGGTCTGTACTCCGCCAGTTTTTCTGCTCTTAAGACTGGCCGCGTCATAGGTTTGAGAAGTTAGCTTTTCTTTGGTATTTCCAAGAAGCGGGTTGATTTCATTCCTTTTGTTCTTTGTCAAAGGTCCCGCATCTCTTTCTTTAGGATTCACAAAAGCCCAAAATCTCTCATATACGGATTCCTCATGTACTTAACGGAATACCAAAATCATCTGACAATGATTTGAAACATTAGTTGTCTCATCACACTGAATGACAACAAACTCAGAAGGCTGTATCTGTTGCTCTATTATCTCCCTACAGAGTTTCAACACGAATTTTAATGGTTAATTCTGCACTGTTTTTGAAGTTTCTCTAAATGCTGAGGCTGTTTCTAAATGCTTCTTCATTACTATATCCAGTTCAGCTGTGTAGTCAATGAGGCCATTTACACCCCTGGATTGGAAGAAGTAACAGACTCGTCATGTCCTCGTAAAGCCATTTCAAACACAGCGCAAAACGTAACACATGAAATAAGCCTTATAAAATGTGTATATTTTCACTCACTTGAATGCTATGTTTCTTAATATTTTCTTTAATCACGGAGTCAAGATATGATTGAATGTTTTGTTTTACTAGGAGTGACAGATCTACCACACTATTCATATGGTGCACTGAATCTTCATGGTTTTTTTTTAATTTTGCTGTTAAATGTTTTATATCATTTACTCCCTTAACTGTTCACAAATAATTGCCATTTTTAAGAGCAAACAAAACACGCAGATAGCAGAAAAAGGATTTGAGAACTTCGCAGTCACAGATCCAGTCACATTTCTCATACATGACTTTCGAATTAAGATGCCTCTTAAACACCTAGTTTTCATTTTTGTTAGTTTATAATTTTCCTATAAAGAATTCGGGCGTTGGTCTACCCAAAGATTTCAATTGCACCTTTTCTTCAAGAGTCAACCTTGAAAATTGTGCTTCAATTAATGGTTTTACTAATTTGTCCATCATTCTTTAGTCACTGGATTTTAAAAAGCCACCTGTAACACTCAGTTTATGTTCCTGACTCCACAAAGGACTCTAAAATAAGAAACCCGTGCATTTTAACACTGTAAAACTACTCTGCGGACTTCGCTAGGCGGCGCGAACACAATCGCGCCGGATTAGCACAGGCGCAAGACCTTCTCCCACTCCCTCACCATCTTCAAAACTGCATGTCTTTCCTTAGGTGGAAATGCAGCAGGCCGGCGCTCTACCCACTGTGCCAAGCCAATTACTGTAGGTATGAAAACCTCACTTTTACCACCTTATGAAGTTTTCCCATATTTTAAAAATAAACTGTCCCTAATAGTCGCAAGGCCATGGTTCATTTAATTCCGTAAGATTGTTTAGGGGGGGGGGGGGGTGCGCGCTTTCGCGCCCTTATGACGAACCGCCCCTGGGTCTTACCAATGTAAATCTTATCGCATTCTAAACAGTTAGCTTGATAAATACCAGATTTTTTGTTATCTGATTTTTTTTAGAACAATGTACCTAGTAAATGTTTTATGCTACCAACTTCTTTGAAAACTTTTTGGAGTATTTTATTTGCCAATGGATGATAAGTAAATGTTTTGAAAATATAATCATTATTTACTTTTTTAAGAGTGGAAACATCATTACTTTTTTGATAATATTTAAAATTCTCTAAACTTTTCTGTATAAATTGTTTATTAAATCCATTAATTAAAGCAGTATAATAATGTGTTTATATTCTTTATTGAATCCTTCCTTGTTTAGAGGCATGTTCATCAACCTGTAAATCAAACTATTAAAGACAGTAAATTTATGTGACAAAGGGTTCAGACTTTTATTTTTCATATAGTTATAAGTGCGAGTTGACCTATAAATGCCAAAGTTCAATTTATTGTTATTTTTTATTATCATTAGATTCAGGAAGGAGAGGTAACAGTTGCTTTCAATTTCTAATGTGAACTTCATAGCTTTATCCTGCAAATTTAAAAGTTTTAAAGCATCATATACATGTCTCTCAGGAACTATAACAAAAACATCATTCGTACATCTATAACATGTTTTAAAAATTGAAGGAAAAGTTTTAGGGACCTGTATTTCAAGAAAACTCATAAAAAGATCAGCAAGAAAAAGTGAAAGAGGACTTCCCATAACCATTCCAGAAATTTGTAGAAAAATTGTTTCATTGAAAGTAAAGAAATTTTGGTCTAAACACAGATTAGTAAGTTTCATAAAATCATCTATGGACTCCTTATTCAAAACTATAGAATTCAACTCTTTTTTACAAACATTATAAGTTCTTCTGTGGGAATACTAGGTAATAGAGCAGTTACATTAAAGGAAACAAGCATATCATTTTTTGACAATACTACATTGCTGATTTTGTTTACTAACTCAAATGAATTTTTGATACTTTAGCTGTGAAATTTATCAAAAGTACTAAATTTGTTGTTGTAAATTTGATAAATTTACCCATCTATAATCTGGCAAAATGTTTAAACAGAAAATGTAGTAATTTTGATAGATTTCACAGCTTAAATACAAAAAATTCATTTGAGTTAGTAAACAAAGTCAGCAATGTAGTATTATAAAAAAATGATAGGCTTGTTTCCTTTGATGTAACTGCTCTATTACCTAGTATTCCCAGAGAAAAATATCTAATGTTTTTTAAAGGAATGGTTGAATGCAATACATTTGCTGATCTCTTTACGAGTTATTTGAAATACAAGTCATTAATGCTCTTTCTTCAATTTTTAAAACATGGTGTAGATATGTGGGTAACATTTTCGTTATAGTTCCTGAGACACTTGAATAATGATGTAAAACTTCTAAATTTTTAGAATGAAGCTATAAAATTACCATTAAAAGTTAAAAACAATGGTTACCTCCCCTTCCTGGATCTAAAGATAATAACAAAATAACAATGAATTAAACTATGGCATATATAGGAAATCAACTCACATTAATATCTAAGGCCCAGAAGTTGTTGACCTAAAAATTTTCTGAAAAGAGCTATAAAATGCCCTTAAAATCTAAAAAATGCACATAAAATGTAAAAAAATAACCTAACAAAAATAAACAGTTTCTTTCATAATAATAAATTAATAACTGTCACAGAGAAATAATGAACATATGGTTCGAATAGCCACATTTTAAAATTAACTTTCTTAGTAAATAATGCAATTTTGCAACTAAATAATAAATAAATTCAAAATTCATCAGGTCATTTTAAATTTTATAAAATATGAAACAATGAGTTACTGTACCCATTAGCCAAAACATACCTTACTTAGCGTTGGACATCTTCAAGTTATCAAAAGTAAAGGAACGGCGGTTGTCAGCTAAATCTTCTACAGATGTTACAAGTGCATATTTGAAAAACACTATGTCACTGCCTGTTAAATCATGTTCAAAAACATCAGTTCTGGAATTTTCTCCTGATATATATCTATTGGCAATCTGACAATCGGTTTGGTATCCTTTATTTTTGCCCAACACAAATTTTAGTTTCTGTTTAATTTTGTCCCCAATCTCACCTTTTACATTTTGTATCCTCTCTTCCGCAATTCTCACTAACTCAATCGACTTATCCAATGTCATGCCCCTTTCTTTAAGGCGGGTTATGGTATCCGTCAAAAATGTCAAATTTGATTTAATGAAAGCTAATTTACCTTGGATTTGAGTATCAGAAAACAGATCCTGTGCGCTTTCAATTGCCCTATATCACTTCTCTCACGATTTGAAAATTGTTACAGTGCAGTTAACCAGATACCCCAGCGTGTTAAAATTGGTGCCGGGGACAAAGCTATATTAGATGCTTTATCTTTGAAATACATAGTTCGGATTGGCGCTTTCGAAAATATTTTCTTTACTGTGGAAATTAGTGTATCTACTTCTGGAAATGTTGATGTGATTTGTTCAGCCATGATGAATTCAATGAAAAGCATGGGCCAAACACGTAACATGCACCATCTTATTGTAAAATAATTGGATTGATTTTGCCGCCTTTACCATGTAAGGCGCCGCGTCTGTTAGGAAGAGGAGCACGTTGTCATGCTGTATTCCACTAGGCCACAATAAACACATGGATTTATCGAACAGTTTGCATATCTGACAGTGGTTAACAGCTCCCATAACCTCTAAGGTTAGAAGAAACATTTGTCCGACACTAGTAGCTTCTAGCGTACCGTTGGCCACGTAACGCCCCTCTGCATCAGTTGTTTCATCAATTGATACATTTTTTTCCCCATACGCACATTCACGTATTCGCTTTAACGTGTCTTCATAACATTTCTGTAGGTAACCTTTACGCAATGTTACGCAAAGTTGATTGATTCATTCAATTGTATGACCAGTGTGACGTTCATAATTTGGAATTAATTTTCCTAGCGGAATATTTGCAGTAACAAACACTTCACATAATTCTTTATAAAAGGAAGATAACCTGTTACTTGACCTCTAAGTCGTTTCTTTTAACAATAACTGAAACGCTTGTCTTTTTTTTTCACATTTTGCTCGCAAATATTTTTCTGTGGATGCAATCCACACGTATTGCATGATGTAATCGGTGACTCCTCGAATTGATGCGTCATAAATTTACCAGCACAGTTAGGACGCTGACCTGTGTTAATTATATATTTACCATTTACAAAGTTACTATTTCATATAAAATATATAAATGAACTTTTAATCACAGGTTATTTAAAAATTCCTAAGTCAGGTTCAGGTCCGCCAAGGGAATCAAACCCGGGCCTCTCGAATAAATGCCCTATAAATTCGCGAAAAAGAAAGAAAATCACCGGAAAATGCATTTAAATGTTAAAAAAATGACTTTATTATAAAAATGTGGAAAAAATGCATTTCGATGACTTATAAAAACCATATATATCTAACGTATTTGTTCCAGAATCGTCTATGACTACTCAGAAAAAAGATGACTTTTCATCAAAATCCGGGCCCTATTGATAACTATATAAATAATAAAAGTTTTAACCCTTTGTCACACAAATTTGTTGATTTTAATAGTTTGATTTACATGTTGATGAACATAACTCTAAACAAGGAAGAATTTAATACAGAATATAAACATATTATTACACTGCTTTAAGATTTCACTACGGAGGGGATTCGGTACGTAGGCCACCATGCTGAGCCCATTGTGCCTATGCCCCATGTGGGGCACCCCAGGGAGGAAGGATGAGGCTAGAGGAGACAGAGGGCGGCCGATACAAGGAGCCACGGCACTGCAGAGGGCAGGATCCCTAAAGTTTACTTAGAGATTTCCCCCGACAGGCCAGGTCAACGGACACACTCCTCTACTGCGGGACGGCAACGAGCCCAGCAGCCGAGCCCCAATGGTTCCTGGCTGGCGGTCCCGAAACGGTCCCAGCAGAGGCGCGGAGACCGGCAACCGACCTACCAGAGGAGAAAGTAGTTTACCTCAAAGCATATCATCCCGCCATGCACCGTCGAGACATCCGCCGACACTTTTACCCTGAATGAGATCACCAGATGAGAGATGATATGAAATGATAATGGAGATGAAATGGAGGGACAGGAAATTCAATGGATTTAATTAACCTACCCAGCATTTGCCTGGCGAACCGGGAAACTCCCTGAAAAAGACCTATGGGTCAGGTAGGTCGGCCACGTGAATCGAGCCCAGGCCTCCCGAATGCGGGCCTCAGACGAAACCGCCTGAGCCATCCCGCTCGTTATTACACTGCTTTAGTTAATGGTTTTAATAACGATTTTAAGCACAAAAGGTTAGGAAAATTTAAATGTCAAAAAATGTAATGATGTTTCCACTCTTAAAAAAGTAAATAGTGATCATGTTTTCAAAAAATTTACTTATCATCCATGGGCAAATAAAATACTCCAAAAAGTTTTCAAATAAGTTGGTATAATACTGGTACCTCAAAATAAATACAGCATAAAACATTTACTACATTTTTTTAAAATAGACAGAATTTCAGAGATAAAAAAATCTGATATTTATCAAGTTAACTGTTTAGAATGGGATAAGATTTACATTAGTAGGACCAAATGTAACTTAGAAACCAGAGCAAAGCAACATTTCAGAAATATTTAGTATAAACAGACAGATAAATGGGCAGTGGCTGATCATTTATGGTTATCTAAACATGGAATAAACCCAGAAGATAAATTATTGAAACACTTGAACAAACTGATAGATTTAATGGTTTGGGAGAAAATATTTATTTTGATAAATAAATATCACGTAATGAATTTTTATATCCCGCCAGTAATGTCATCAATGAGTTTGTGTTGTCCCTGGTAGATGGCAGTAAGATAGTGAGCTATTCTTCAACTTATGGGAGTGGCCAAGGTCGGTCAGTCAGTGTCAATGTCAATGTCAGTTGACAGGTTGAAAATGAAACAGAGTTGTTTCAAAACCGGTTCCAAAGGATTGTAAGTACAAGATAAGTAATAATAAAGTTGTGTTACTAAAGTGTTTAGTTATTCTTAATACTTAGTTTACTTCACTGGCAGCAGCTTCAGTTTTTTTACATAATGAACTGCCTCATTGAAAAAACTATTTGTAGTCATTTATGCGTATTGGAGGAATTCAGTAACAGTGACCTGAAAATTAATTGAAGAAAACTATTTGTAGTTGGTTTTTTTGACACTTTGTCACATTTTATATTTTTGTGGGACTAGTTTCGGAAGCCATCGCTTCCAGTATCAACCTCTTTCCCACTCAATAGTTGGAAATAGTTTTCTGAATTCTATTTGTAGACGTTGTTTTGACACTTTGTCACTTACATTTATATATTATTGAGGGACTAGTTTCGGAAGCTGTTGCTTCCATTTTCTACCTCTTTCCAACTAACTTCTGTAGTTTACTCTCTTCTCTCTGGCGGTGGAACTATGAACTACTGTGTCAAATTATCTCTGGTGGGATTTCAAAGTTGATTACTCGGTCCTTATGTTTCCATATGAATATGCTGTCCTATGTTGTCAGTTTATTTTGCTTTATCACACCTTTTAGTAATTTTGGATTTGGATCATTGTCATGGTTTTCATTCCAAAAATGAAATGCTACTACTGTCTTAACTTCTTGTTTCATTTTTATGTTGCTAAAGTTTTTAGATTTGTTTTACTTTGACCTATGTAGCATTTTTCATAATTCTTACAGCTTATTGGTATATTCCGGATCTGGTAATTGTGGGATTTCATCTTTTAGTTTTGAATTTAGCAATTTTGAAATGAGTATCTATTAGTAGGTGCCAAGATGATATTTTGTTCCTTAAAGATCTTTTTGAATCTGTTAAATGTTTTTAGGTGGTATGTAATGCACTGAATATGCTGTTGCTTTCTTTTTCTTTAGTGAATGTAGTTGCTTCCTTAATGGTTTTCTTTAGTTTAGCCTTTTTTAATTTTTTTAAACACCAGACTTTTGTTGTATCCATTTTCTTCTGCTATGTGAAGTATGACTTTTTGTTCTTTTAAGTATTCTGCTTTATTCATAGGTATGTTGACTGTTCTGTGTGTAAGACTCTATTATTGCATGTTTATGTATAATTGGATTATGGCTATGATTTATTATGTAATTTTCTGACTGTGCTGGTTTCTTGTACATTCCAAATTTTATTTTTGTGTCATTCCTGATATTTAGATCCAAGAAAGAGGGTTGTCCTTTGATTTACTTTTTTTATTGTGAATTTCATAGTCTTTTATTGCAGATTGAGTAATTGAATTATTAATGCATCATCTAATTGTTTATTTGGATCTACTGCAATGATATCATCAACATATCTATACCAAAATTTGAAGATCCATAGAAAGGTCCTTTTAGTTTGTGTTTCAAATGCACTCATAAATAAGTTTGCCAAAAAGGGTGAAAGAACCTTGCCCATTGATAACCCTGATTTCTACTTGTAGTATTTCTCATTAAAGCTGAAGAAGTTTGTTGAGTGCATAAATTTGTTAATGAAGGGTATTCTTCTGTTTCTACTGTTTACATTGTCATTGCAGTTAGCAACTTTTTAAATAGTGTCTGCAATTTTTCTGTTGGTGTGCTTGGGAATAATGATATGACTTCAAATGAAACCAGTCTGTCATTTTTGTCCAAATTTTTGTTTATTTTTTTCCTCAATTTCCATCATGAATTGTGTTTACTTTTCATAAAAGGCTTTATTATATAAGAAATTACATTGCACAAAATAAATAACTGAGAAAGGATGCAGTTGTAAACCAGTAAGTTAACACATATGTATACATCATTATTTTTAATCTGTTTCTTATGAGCAAAGGTAGACTATTCATATCAGAAAAAAATTAAACGAGTTAAAACAGTCAACATTTAATTAAGTGCATATTTTTCACACTATATATTCTTTACCTCTAGTCAGAAACCATACATTCATTGGTTCTGATTTACCCTTCATGGTAACTGGACCTCTGTACTCAAAATGGAACTGTGGATCAGCATTACTTGGCTTACATAGATACCTGCAACATATTACAACACAGCATTTAAAGTTTTATCAAAACTTCATCAAACATCATTAATAGCTTTCAAGTTACATTTTACACAAAAACTGCCTCAAATTCTTTAATGCAATAACACAGACAGAGAGATAAACAGCCAATCAGCCAGCCAGACGGATAGATGCTAGTTGGAAATAGGTTGTAAATGGTGGCGACAATACAAAAATGTAAGTGATGAAGTGTCAAAAAAAAAAAAAAAAAAAAAAAAGGAGACTGAAATAGATTTTTCATTTAATTTTGACATCAGTTACTAAATTCCTCCAATCACGCATAATAAACTTTGAAGTATTTTAGAACAAACAACAGACTGAAAATAAATAATTATGTAAAAATATTCTGATATGCATCATATGTTACATATTTTTAACTATCATAAATTTTTTAATATTCTTTAATTTTGTAATTATGTATTACTTCTGAAGAATAAAGTAGGTTTGACACGATTTTTATAGGGAAATTAATATGTAGATTTTACTGTTATGCCAATATCTTGTACTAATGACTAAGTAATAAGAATTTTAGTGAGAAAATAAAAATGATTGAAATTTTCTTACAAGAAAAGGTTTGTTTTAATTGGATAGGAAAACGGTGTGAAAATTTACATCTTAATCCACACTAAAATTCATGCACCCGCACATATGCACACAGTCGCACACACACTTACAGTCTCGCGTTTCTTCTGGCTACAACAATGTTGATCATCATGAAACTACCTGAGAAAGCCAGCTACTACAGTTTTATAAGGGGAGGAGCTGGACATATGGAACCAGTTGCCATTCTGGAAGCCCTTGAATTACTTAACAACAGAGAAATAATAGATAAATCTTAGTAGTGCACACAAGATAATACTAGATCTTCCTTGGATCAGCAGAAAACTTTATTCGGGGTTAGAAAAAGTAAAAGTCGACCTACACTATCACTCAAAAGCTTTTGAAGGCACCTCATTTTTAGGATTAATTGAAAAAAAAGACATAATATGTAGTCATAACGTATATTTATTGAAAATCAGCAATACATGGTAGATTTTGCTTTGTTCAAATTACCCTCTCCTTGCTTTAATTACGGATTTGCAAACTCTGGGCATGCTATTATTAATTGCACCAGTGTATCTTCAGAAATATCCGTTTTGCACATGACTCCACAATACATTTATATTGGTGCGTTGTTTCTTTCTGACTTCTCTTTCCACGTGATCCCAAAGTAGTTTGATAGGTTTGCAATCAGAACTTTGAGGACGCCAAACCAAGTCTTATCTCTCTTCGAATTGTTCAATGTATCTTCTAGAGAGTAAGAAGTCATTGTCCTGCTGCAGACTGAAACCCTTGCCAATTAACCACATCCCAGATGGTTTGGTATGACATTGGAGAATGTTCTGATAATGCTCCTTTACAGTTCCTTAAATTTTCGCAATATTGCGTGTCCAATTGCCACCAAGATAACTCCATACCAGCACCGAGCCACCTCCATACTTGACTATAGAGGATAGGCACTGAGGTGCCATGCATTCACCTTTTACATGTCGAATAAACTGGCGATGTCTTGAGCGAAATAATTCAAACTTAGATTTATCAGTAAATAACATCTTTTTCCACTGATCAACAGTCCAGCTTAGCAGAAAGAGATGGAAATGAAGCAATAGATGATGAGACAATAATAATTAAGTTTAAGCCGATTGTTAAGGTAGAGTTAAAGGCAGATCAGCAAATGGAAAAAATAAAACATTACTGTAGCAGCTTTTGCATGATTTTAAACACTAAAAGGACACCCTGGATAAATTTTGAATGAAAGAAATATAATTTAAATAGCATACGTATGGAAATAAATGGAGAAATAATACCGCAGATTCAGTTCACAAATTTTCTAGCAGTCATAATAGACAAACAGTTAAATTGGAAGCCATATATAACCCACATAAAGAAGAAGCCAAATACTGGCTTACACCAAGTAAGTCATCTGCCCCTATTTGTCTTGGTATTTGTGCATTGTGCTAAGCGACATATGTGACGTATATCTTTCTTGAATGCCTTCTAATGGATGATTTGCAGAGCAGTTTATAGAGAAAGGGCGGATAACTCAGTGCATAAGTGTTGTGTGTGACAGAAAGCAATCACTAAGTATGTCGATTCCAAAAACATCATATCCAGACACAGAGAGCTCCAGTAGCAATTTTAGACGAGTTTTCGAACTTTTATTCATTAGCATAAGCATGTTTAAAGTTCTTGATGGAAACTAGTTGATCAGCAGCATTTTGAATATTAAGAATATCTGGCTCCATCGAAAGGGTTTATAACTATAGAGCCTTGGATGATTTTAAATAGGTCACTAGAAATGAAGCTTTTATCACTTTTTCAATCAAAGCAAAATCAGAACCACCCTGCAAGAAATTGTGACCCCTGAGAGGGAAACACTGTTTTAAGTGTTCAAATAAATCAATGACAGTTAAAAAGATACAAGAGAAACTTTACACTGTTTTGATTCTAAGCTGCATAGTTATCACTCCAGATTACTACAATATATTATAGTCTGACCTCAAATACCTTTTATTTTGGAAACAGAACTCACCTTGTGAGGAAGGTAATTGATTTGCTCGCATCTACATCGTTTTGGACGTTTTAAGGGTGGGCCTTTTGTTTTCAAACCCTTTTTTTCATCTCAAAATATATCAGTGGCCTTCTTTCTGCATTTATTTTGTGACGGTATCTCCATAACCAAAATTAGGATTAACAGTTATACTCAGGTATTATTCTTCTCAATGAAACGATGTGGTACTTTTAATTACTGAATATTAATATAATATTCACTTACTAAATACTTGAATTCAGAATATACCAACAATATAATATCTTCAGTATTATGAAAACTTTACATTATATTTAATCCAACAGAATAACAAATACACAGAGTACTCTGGCCGCCTGCAACTGCATGGTTCTTCAAACATGACATCTAAGCTATCTTACTTATGAAATACAGGAGAATGCCACTTCTTTCAGAGATCATTTTCCATAGGGTAGTACATATTTATATGTAATACTTTTATTTTTCAAAATTATTTTGGCAATTAGCACTTTCTAGTTTAAAGTGCCAGATTTGCAAAAGTCATTATGAATTAGAGGTCTTCGGAGAGTTTTCCTAAGATATACATTTCCACTTGACATGAATATGTTTTATAAGTATGGTATTGTGACCAGTGACAAAGCCTGCAATTAAGCGCTGGAAGCTTCCTCAAAAATGTCAGGAGAAAAAGAAGAAGAAACATTCATGCCAAACAAATTTTATTTGGTCTGGATAGATTTTCAAAATTTATTTGCAAATATCCGAGGTGATGAGGACAATTGGACAGCTGCTTAGATTCGACTGATGAGCTCCGCGTACTCATTCAATACTGAATATTTCTGTATTTATGCATTCGTAATCTTAAATACCATGCTTCGTAGGTTTCCGGAAGCAATTGCAACTCTTCGATAATTAGGAAGTGCTTGACGGATTTTGTCACGTGAAGTCTCTGTAATAAGTGAAGAAAAGTTTGTTTTTTGTTCTGTTTGATGTCGTGCTTTTAAATACAACTGTGAATATATTTCAATAGCAATATTAGCAATAGTAATTTACTAAATTGATATACAGAGGTGACAAGAGAACGTTCTTGTCAAGTTTCAAGTTATCAGCAGAAGTGTGTGAATTGCACACTTTGTTCACTTTAGATAAACAATTCACGCGACGTGGGCCAGCTGTAGAAAAATTTGGAATGTCTGAGTGGAGAGCGGAAGAAGGAATGTTTGACCAGTCTTACAATGCAAAAAGGGTCTAAGGGTGACTATACAGTAGAAAGAGTACTGAAAAGTAGTTTTAGTTCTTCGAGACATTATTCTATTATTTTAATGAAAATCATTACTTGGAGCTTCCCTTGTTATGAAAGTTAGGTCCTGCCTCGATAGTGACACAAACGACGAGATCACTTCAAACTTTTTTATTTTCACAAAAATCGTTAGCGCAATAATAACTTACACTTACGTTTTTGCACACAAATACAAAACTTCGAAACGTCACTTTAATGTTTCTTTATGTCTTGTTAGCACACACCAACTGCTACTAATCTCTCTAACCCAAACATAGGTCTACCTCTTACACGGAGTTACACGCTGATCCTAAACACAACTATGATATTCACACGTAAACTGCTTCACTGCCTGTTCCACAGCTCGGCATTTCGTCACCATAGAGTACCTCTTACTGACCAGTGAACTGCTTCCTGCACCATTCCACGGCCTATCGACACCTCCCTATGGAGCTTGGAACTTACCACACTTTTATGCACTTCTCAATCGATTCACACAACTCAAGCGGGGTGATCAGGGGTCATAAGATATATTTCCCTTGATATCTTGGTGGCAAATTTTTGCATGAAATGCACTATTTCACCTTTTTAATACACAGTAATTATGAAATTGTTATGAGTGAAATATTTTGCGTGGTCAGCTTCAAGTCATTAGAATTTCCTCCGTGTAGTCAAAATAATCAGGATGTCAGGATGTCAAGTTTAGTGCATATTCTCTCTTTACCTATGTAAAAATGTACAAAACTATTTGAAACGGTTTATATTTGCCTCCTGTTATTTGAGTCCAACAGATGCATAGCATTTCGTACCATTTTGGTATATCAGCATGATATGAAACCAGTATTTTAACCTATGACAAATATATCTGCCCAGTTTGATAAACGATTCAAAGAGGTATGGCTTTGGAAGCTTGAAGTTGAGATTGAAAAATTAATATATCAGTTTACTGTATTTCTGAGATGCTTTAATCTTACTGAGCTATGAACAAAATTTATCTCATGTAAAGGCGAAGATCTTATTGTGTATTTTCAGATGGTCTTTACCTCTCAGTGAATATAGTGATACGGGGCTGTCGCTTTTAAGCACACTTAAATATCAACGATCTGTGCTAGGTTTGAACCCGCGACCTTGGGACTAATAGGCTTGTGCCACCCTGAGGGTCCACCACCTCTGTACTGCTGCCGGAGGAGAAAAGGAAATAAAGACATACGGTATGCAGCAATGTAGGAAAGACAGGAAACATTTGGTGATAACACAACTAACTTTTCAATGACGTACGTAATGTTAATGTTGTTTCAATTACACAGCTGGTCACAGATTATGAGCAATTACAATTCGGCTCTATCCTGTGAGAATATTTATACATTGGTTGGTGTAGGAACTTGACGCCGGATCCGAAGTGTTGGTGGTTGCTTAGCAGCTCCTGGCGGTTTTATGAAGTACCTACTCTTAGCCGTTGTTAGAAGCTCCCGCGCTTGTCTGTGCGGAGGTCGCACTGTGCGAGGTGTGCCGCTCCGTGGTTTGCTTATTAGCAGACATCGGATCCCGTACACCTTAGCAATCAATGAACGCGCACAGGTACTATACAAGGCCAAGCGTGACAAACAAACGTCCGATGCCAACAAGTATACCGAAGCGCTGTGTGTACAGTCCGGTACGGATACAAAATGTAACCTACGTTACAATATGCCTTCCTGCTCATTGCTTTCGATGCGGTAATTACAGTGAACAACCATGTACATTCGTAAATGTCGAATGTAAATTTTCTGCGCCTCTTACTGAAAAAATATAAAGATATTAGCATAAAGTTCGTCCACCGTCACATGACGTTAATGGTGTATATGAGTAGTGCAAATCATTTTCATGTTTGTCCGAGACTTACTTTTTTCTTATATTACGCAGCACTGAAAATCCAGTATTTTTGTGTTGAATACTGGACATTTTATTTTTTGTTGGTTTGGTAGGTGGTGCATTCTGTATATTGTTAATTTTTGCAGACACCTCCTTGACTGCTTTTAGGCAGTTCTAAATTACATTCTTCAAGATGTTTAATGGTTGTTGATAATACCCAAAACTTTTGATTTATAAAACGGAGATTGTCCAATAATTGTAAAGGTAATGCTATTAAGGCAATATGCCAAACACCTTGTACTCCCTGGTAGACAGATCTACCTGCGTGGCGAGCAGTAGTTGCAATGAAACTAAAACTACGCGTTGCGAACCGGACTATTCCTGCACATTGTCCCCGGGACTGACGTCAGCAGTTATATACTGCGAGACAAGTAAACTTCATATTCCTTTAAAGGTGTACGGGCTCCGATGTCTGCTTATTAGTTATTACACTTACTATGTTGACAAGAGTTCATTTCCAAAGACAAATGACATATTCCTGTAGTCTCAGGGCGAGAACAACTCCTTGAAGAGCCTGAGCCGGCATACTGACCGTAATGCTCTCCTTATGGGGAGACATCGATGTAAATTGGATTAAAGTTTTATATTTATTCAGATAGGGGTTCTTGAATCCAAGGAGTTTACAAGCTGTTACAAACTTGTTGAATGTTACAAGGCGTTCGTAACTCTAACCTTGACATACACTGAGTTTTGACAATTCGGCTGAGATTAGTAACATTAGTTACACCTAAATACTTTATACTGCAATCGTGACAATATAACATAAAATTATAAGTGGCTTAGAAAACAAGAAGGAAGAAAAACATACATGTTACATCCAAGCAGTACTTGAGAAGTGTATAAACAAACAGCAGGAACACTTTGACTTTATGTTCGAGATCTTCTCGGGAAACAAGCCAGGTGAAAAGACGATTAGAAATCGACGTTTCGGGAGCGTACATACATCCCTTCCATCAGGATATTTTAAGAAATGTTATAACCACAAAATGTATTACTGAATATAACACAAACATCAACAAAGACAAAATCTTATTTTACTTTGAGTTTACTTTGAGTTTCTCTACCACTACTTTAGGTAGAGGAAGTATTGTGTTACATGCAAAATTCCAATGCCGAATATTCACCAGAAATATGTTTGGAGGCTGTTGATAAAAAACAATTTTAAATAAGTACCAGTTGTGTGTAGGAGTAGGGTAACTCATCCTACGAAAAGTAGGATACATACCAAACTTGGTATTTTTGTAAGTTCCATATTTCCCAAAGGTGCGGTATGAAGAATTAAGAATATTCCATAACCTAAGTGCCTTTTATAAGGAGCATTTTTTGAAATTTTTTATCTTTTTAAAATGTATCTTAACGATTATTGTTAAAACACTATAGGCATATGTAAAGCAACTTATGAAATGCAAAAGATTATCTTGAGTTTTGTGAGAATAGCCTAATACTGTACAGTACTGAGCACTGGCCTGGATTCATAGAATTAGATAGAAGGGAATCATTGAAACGGTCTTGGCTTAAAATGGCTGCTGAACCAAAGAAGATGAGAAGAAGTCGATTGTTTTAATGTACTGTCAGTTTCCCGCTTTGTCTTGGAGAGAATGTGGATTTCAAGTCCATCATATAATGGGCGGCTTTTAACATCTGGTTATCGATTTGGTTTCCTCTATCCACCTTGTACCTATAACTAAATGTATAATTTAACTATTTCTGCAATTTGATATCCATTAAAATGAATTGCTTAGGCAAATAAGCTTTAAAAATATTGTATAGATTTTACATCAAAATAAACAATTGGGATTTAAAAAAGCACTGTCAGATATTCTCAAGTAGGATCTATCCTCTACTGCTCTTTGTACTTTGTTCGTAAGGTATTAGAACGACGCCTTATTGATGTATTAATCACGATGTAATTATGAACTCTGGATTATCGACAAAGCAGTTGCCGGCCATTGTACTTACTTGTAAGCATCCTCAGAGACGTTGATGCGTCCTGGCTCTCCTGTAGTCTCCGTACGGCTGGTGAGGTTCACAGTATTGCCGAAGAGGCAGTAACGTGGCATTCGGTGCCCGATAACGCCCGTGACCACTTCTCCAGAATGAATTCCAATGGTAATTTTCTGTAACATACAAAAGATAATAAACATGAATTACATACTAGAGGAGAAGCGTTGTTCATAAAAGTAAACGATGTAGTGGATTATGTTGGCTAACCATCTACTTACAAGTTTTTCCGAAATTATCGTTATAAATCTCTTAAGCCCTATACAGCGGCCAGTGTTCAGGAATGTACCGCAGTACTGGTAGAGACGCGAGAAATTTCAATCCAAACACTATCTGTTGCTTCTGCCAGAAGATAGCAGTGACCATAAAAGGTACTCCTCACCACTTTAAAATGAAGGGAGCGAAAATTACTTAATCTTACGAGAGGTTACGAATTTAGCTGCTTAAACTCAAGATATCGATTGGAGTTTATTCAGACTATTCCGTAAATAAAACGTCACCGATTATATATCTTATGTTACTTTCTTACTACTGTCACTTGTAAATCATATCTCCATCAAATTAATGAGCAATCGAATGCATTATGGAGTACCAGTGAATGCTATCAACATTGAGAATAAGAAAATTAAGATCAGAGCAAGCTGAAATCAGAGGGCAATTGAGAAACATTTATGGAAATGAACACCATTTAAGGGGAGACTAAATGCCAAAAATTAACAAGAAGCTGTGGCCTTTTACCTCCCCCGCTGCGTCTGCTGATACTCTGTCTCGGGTATCAGCCACTCTGGATGTGACCCTAGCAGCCTGGATCCCGGTGGTCTGGTCGCCTAGTAGATTGCTCTATGAGTTGACTATTCTTTGCCCTGGCTAGTCATTAGAGCTGAGACCACGCTATCTACAGGGTATGCGTGAGATAGGTTGACGAATAAAAAAACAACACAGTTCCTCGTATCAGCTTTACTATTCAGTTCGTTTCGTGCTTACAGTTCACCAGGAGTTGCCGCCGCGTTCAGATCGAATTACTCTAGATTTCCACTATCACGTTAAAACTATACTGAATTGCTGAAATCTATCACGATGGAATAAATTACTAACACTGTTTTGAAAGTATACTTCGCCGCTTAATTCACTGCTGGGAGATCTTGTTCACTTAATAAGATTCTCATTACTGATTGTACTTCTCGGCGCAATCCGACGTTTGTGTCCCCGGCAGGCAAAACACGTCTACACGGTATCACGTCTCAGACTAGAAGACCGACGCTAAAACTTAATATCCCTTACCAAAACAGATATAGCCTCACCTCCAGCTGGATTTCTCTGAAAAACTCTAGTTAGCGAGCTACAACCACGCGGACATTTCCCCGAAATACTGGTTTGGGCCAGGTTTGGACCGGTCTACTAATGACCCAGGTAGCGACCCATCCCGTGACCACAGCCTTTCGACGGAACATTTTCATCCATATAGACCAGCAACTTTATTACATAGCTCTGGGTTAAAATACTTATTCGCATTCTAGTAATTGAATTTAAATGCTGTTGCTTCGTTTCATGAACTTATCCATCTGTAATATTCATTATCTTAAATTCTTTCACCTTACTTCCTCATTATAATTTAATTATCATTTTATTCAGTATTAAAATCGTATTCAATCATACGGCTGATAAAACGGCATCAAAGCTCACATTAGAAAAATGACCGTGGCAAGAGTATCTCTTGGAGTTGATATGAGCAATTCCATAGCCTTTAACCAATCCCCTCATCCCTTTTAGATAGCTTCTTTTGTAAGAAGAATTTGACAATGTCAACATACATCTTGCCACTATAGCGCATCAGCAGAGGTAGCGAGTGGCAACACAACTGAGGGACTAAGATCCATTAGATTGCCAATGTTTTAATAGTTTTCTTCCTCCTTCGCCTTCCGCATAGTTAAGAGAAATCTGACGCAGAGCATTTTAAAAGTGTAGTATACGGGGGAAAGTGGTTAATAGAGGATTTTATGTATTAACCATTATTTGAAGGCAATTTCTCCATCCAACTACCCTGGATCATTGGGGTTTGGTTTCACAGGCTATACGACCATGCTTTGTCGTTCCGCAATTGTGAACTTCGGTAATAATAATAATAATAATAATAATAATAATAATAATAATAATAATAATAATAATAATAATAATAATAATAATAATAATAATAATAATAATAATAATAATAATAATAATAATAATAATAATAATAATAATAATAATAATAATAATAATAATAATAATAATAATAATAATAATAATAATAATAATAATAGTAGTAATAATAATAGTAATAATAATAGTAATAATAATAGTAATAACAATAATAATAATAATAATAATAATAATAATAATAATAATAATAATAATAATAATAATAATAATAATAATAATAATAATAATAATAATAATAATAATAATAATAATAATAATAATAATAATAATAATAATAATAATAATAATAATAATAATAATAATAATAATAATAATAATAATAATAATAATAATAATAATAATAATAATAATAATAATAATAATAATAATAATAATAATAATAATAATAATAATAATAATAATAATAATAATAATAATAATAATAATAATAATAATAATAATAATAATAATAATAATAATAATAATAATAATAATAATAATAATAATAATAATAATAATAATAATAATAATAATAATAATAATAATAATAATAATAATAATAATAATAATAATAATAATAATAATAATAATAATAATAATAATAATAATAATAATAATAATAATAATAATAATAATAATAATAATAATAATAATAATAATAATAATAATAATAATAATAATAATAATAATAATAATAATAATAATAATAATAATAATAATAATAATAATAATAATAATAATAATAATAATAATAATAATAATAATAATAATAAAATTTATTTTAACATTTAGCATACAAAGCAATAGGTTTCGTCAGCAAGTCACTAAAATGCACCTACATTTAAGAATCCTTGTATAGTATAAAAGTTAAGTAGGTTAATCCTACTTTTTACTCCAGTTTTAAAAGAATTACTTTTCACAATTTGTCTTACATTTAAAGGTAGTTTAGGATATAATTTCACTCCTAGATATAGATGAAAATCAAGAGATTTCTATAAGCGTAATTTAGGGGGTACCATGTTATTTCCACCCCTAGTATCATAAGCATGCATATCCGAAAAAAATTCATCTGTCTTTTGAAGATGACTAAACTTAAAGCATGCAAATACATACAAAGATGCCACAGCTAAAATACCAAATTCTTTAAAAAAAGGTCCACAATGTTGGCGCGAACCACAATTTGTTATTATTCTAAGAGTCTCTTTGTAGAGCAAAAATTCTTGGTTGGCTTCTCCAGTGCTACTCCATAGCAAAATACCATAATTCAAATGACAATGAATTAAACTATAATAAACACTAAGTATTCTTAAAAGAAATAAAACGTTTGACAACTTTTTGCATATTTCCGTTATGTGGAATTTCCAACAAAGCTTGTTGTCCAACCATATTCCAAGTAGTTTAAGTCTCTGCTCATTACACTGCTTATCTTTTAAACTAAATAAAATACTTTGTGTTTTTTCTTTGTTAATATGCAAATCATTTGCCCTAAACAAGTCAGACAATTGATCCAAAGTTCTCCACCATTTGAAGGTATTTGCAGAAAGAGTATTAAGTACTGTGGTGTCATCTGCATGAGTAATCACTATATCAGGGGCAGGAGCGGGCAAATGATAGCTACGATAAAGGGAAAGGGACCCAGAATAGATCCTTGATGTACTCCTGTAGTTACATCTCGAGCTGTTGACATTTGGTCATTAATTACGAATATTTGCTTTGTTACTAAGATATGATCGAATTACAGACAGTTCTGTATGTTTTATTTCATAATAATCTAATTTATTTTGCAGCAGATAATGTGGTAAACAATCAAAAGCTTTACTAAGGTCGCACAGGCATGCTGCTGCATTATGTTTGTTCTCAGAAGCATTAAGTACTTCCTTTACAAGCAGGGACGTATTTAAGAGGGGGTCCAGCGGGTCTGGACTACCCAAATGAACTGTCATTTCAAAGTTTTAATAACGGCATAGATAGTTGAAATAGAACTTAGTTTAAGATAAATCAAAAAGTTTATTCAAGCTTCTCATCTTAACCACTCTATTCATTGTCAAGCAGACATGAAGTTACAGAGGATGTGTGCAGAATAGAACTGTAAATGTGAAAGTTTCCGCCTCTAATTGAGAACCACTTTTTAACTTTCTGGCATTTGCTATAACCAAGATCAAATACAGTGGTAGAAGTACAGGCAGCTAAAAAATAATAGAGCATGAGTGCACTGGTTATGGAATGGGCTGGTCGACAACAAGGTCATTTGGGTCCCCTCAATACAGTATGCAGCACTAGATACTGTACCTAATGAACATGCGATGTAGGTGAGATACGCCTTAATAAAAATAGTTAATTTCTGTAACGCAACACTCTCCGCTGTTTACAGATGGTCTGGTTTATTAATGCATGTGGATTAAAAGTCCTCATTAACATCGAGGACTGCAGAGGTTTGAAGGAAATCTGGTTGGATTATTTATTTTGATGCTCAAGATTATGAAAATGTTAACCTAGTAAAATACAATCACGTATTATTTGTCAGAACTACATTAAATTTGTTTCACGTGTAAGTGTAACGTTTTAAGTGAAAGATTAGGTCAACTTACGTAAGTTATACGAGCAACCTGCAGAATTATATCAGCTGTTATTATATTAATTATTAGAAAATCAAGATCAATTATCGAATATACAGCAAATAAATGTTTACATTTTATGGTTATTTAAAAACTTAAACATCGATTTATACTTCAGAAAAGTTACATAAAATATCTAATTTATTCTTTAAATGTGATATACCTAAAAGGTAAATAAGAATATTTTAGAAACTATGAACGTAAACTTTCTTAAGGGGGCTTACACATTAGCAACCATTCAGATAATTTTTCAAATGACCAAATAATGCAAGAGAGGAGCCTAAGTTTTCCAAATATAAAGGATCAAGTGCCCGCCTCGGTAGCTTTGGTGGTAGCATGTCCGCCTCACGTTCAAGAGGTCGCGACTTTGAATCTCGGTCAGGGTGAGTTACCTGGTTAAGGTTTTTTCCGGGGTTTTCACTTATCCTAAAACACGAATATCAGGTAACTATAAGCTCCTTGGACTCTGGGCCCATTTGAGCATCATTTCACCCATTCCATTCATAAAGGACCCATTCCGATACGACTTAAAAGGTTAAAGGACGTAAATTACAAAAGAATAAAAAGGTTCAAGTGGTGAGGAAACATTGGGAAGAAACTTTACCCGGGAGAAACATCAATCGGTAATCAAAACCCTGCCTCTGGGAGAAGCACAAACATCACGTACCACACTATGCTACAGCGACTGGCTGCAGAGAATGTTATTATTCATTAACTATCATCTTCACTTGTAATGGAGGAAAAAAGGGGAAAAGCTAGTTACAAAACAAAACCTTCCAGTGCGATGAAAACTCTTAATAAGTGCTTTTATCCCCCAAAAATTAATTTCATAAGGAATAAACATATCTGAGAAAAAAATTAGCAACAACGACTAAATGATCAAATGAATCTGAAACTGCAACTCATTCTTTTGTTCCCGACTGCGCACCCCTAGCTTGTCCTCAGAACTGTCTTCAGAACTGAGTTATTCTTTAAACTGAAAGAAGGGTCATTGACCAAAGTAAGTGAACATCTTCCTTTGGATGGAAGAACTTTCGTCAATGTTTATGTTTTCAGAAACATGTCTAATGATTCCGATTAAAATGTTGCATGTTTGAGACACTACAATCTTGAGTGTTCTGGGAATAGACGATAAACACTTCTTTAATTTCAATAATTATTTAACTAGGAAACCAAGGTATAATAGATAAATACATCAGGCTACAAGAGACGTGGAGCTCATAAAATATGAAACTATTATACAATTTATACTTTTCTTGTATCAGTTATTTTCAAAACATCTCATGCTACATAAGTTATATGTATATATTTGACAGTCTCTAAATTGAAAATTGTTTTATTTTTCAGCTGCATAATTACATAAGAAACCTAGTTTTTTATTTACTCATCTTTAATACTTTAACATCCTTTAACCGGATAATTACATTGGGCAGTAAATGAAAAGGGCGATACCATCAAATCATTCCAGGGTAACCAGAACATAAGATTTACCCGTCATTCGTCTTCTTAAGAAGGGAAACCTCTGTGAAAAGTCCTATTGAGGAAAGTTATCTTGATCCCGATAGGAACTCGCTTCTGCTGTGCAAAACTTTCGCTCATATGAGCAGAGGTTGGACTTTCACTTCACCCCTCCTCCTCCTGAAAGCATTTCCCCTTCACTCGCTTACTCTACATAATGGAACTTTGCAACTTAGCAAACTGTGGGTGGAGGGAGACCCTCCTTCCCCTCGCGCACCAAGGTTGGCCACTACTTCTTCACTGGGAGTCAGACACGCTACAACCACACTTTGGAGGTGGGCTCCAGTTGAAATCATTTATAACCAAACAGTTTGTCTGATATGACGATACGGGATAGAGCAATCGTGCTTTATATGAATACTGAAACTGTGAGAACCAGAGAGACTCATGTCGGTGTACGGCATTAATGTTTAGTGCCTCTACCATGTGCTCAGTAATCACAAACGTGTTATATTCCATTTAAACATTTGATATCGAGATGACACGAGGAATACAAGTTTTGAGGACATCAGAACAGGGGAAAAGAACTTACAAAAAAAAAAAAAAAAAAAAAAAAAAAAAAAAAATAAAAAAAAAAATAAAGGGTTCGCACGCGCGCTCCAGTGTGTATGTTTTTTGTTTGCTAATAGCATATTACAGAACACACATATTGGAGGGATACCAAATGTAGGATTTAATATTCTTACCTTTCAAGGATGCCAAACGAAGACTTTCGAGAAAATCGTCCAAAATGGCTTCATAATTTTAATTTAAACACCACATATTTAAGAGAGCTACATAACAAATAAAATGCCTATTGTGAATTTTCTGAGGATAAGTTCTAAAATCCGCTTTACTGGAAGTAAAGCCTGTATAACTATTCTAAACCTAAGAGATAAACGAAAAGTTGCTTCACAGCAGCTGTAGAATTCATTGAAATATACAAATAATGTCAATTGCAATAATGTGTTGCAAGGTTAACCAATTCCGATATATTATTTGTTGGTGATTAGAACTCTCAGATACTTAAAGTTGCGTAATTTCTAACTTGCTTCTAGTCCCTTTTTCATTCAAGGAGAACTAATATTTCAAATGCATCAATCATTTGTTTGTTTTTTAAATATATGATTATCGCTTATTTCACTTTATCCCAGGTATAAGAACAAAAAATGTGCAATTAAAGGCCTTTATACAGACTTTATTCAAAGAAACAAGACAAAAACAAAGGTTTTTAAGAACAATTTGTTGAAGCTTGGGTGGAGAAAGTCATGTGAATGTAATATATTACATCTGTTTCTATGTTTTACTAACATGATAGAACACATTCCCGATTGATTATTAAAAGCAAATAATTCAACGTAGATTTTTTGGACCCCCCCCCCCCCCGGAAATTTACTTCCAAATACGTGCCTGTTTATAAGTGATTCAATACCCAAAACAGTGGACCTATTAGGCCTAAAGCCATATTGTTCATCACTTAGTATTCTGTTGGGTTCAGTGTACTAAACCAACTGGTCTAACATTACAGTTTCAATGACTTTAGATATAACTGGCAAAGATGATACTGGCCTATAATTAGAAACATTTTGCCTGTTTCCCTTTTTATATACAGGAATAACTTTCCATATCTTCAAGGGATCAGACGCCAATCTTGGTGAAGTCATTGATTAACAAAGTACCAAAGGAAACACTTTGAAACACTTAACCTTAATAGTTAGAAAAACGCAGTAATCCTGACTCAGTGAATTATTAAATTTAATAATTTTACTGTAAGGATTATCTTTTGTTGTTTTCTTCTAAGTACAACTTGTTGAGTGGCCTGTCATATTATTTAGAAAATCAACAACAGACTTATCATTACTTTTTGTTTTTATATTATTTTGGGAACTGATTTAACAAAGTGGGTATTAAATTCCCGAGCTGTTATATTTATTTCATGGGCAGTTAGGAAATAATACTTAGTTCAGGAATGGCAGTGATATTACTGGCTAGCACCTTGATGTTTAACTAGAACTAATTCAGAGTAGCGAGATAAGTAGCGAGTGTCTTTATTCAACTCTCATTAACCTATCCGAGATAAGAGCAGCTAGTCAAATATACTACAGGACAGAGCGTTGAGACGTATTGACCTTCAGTGTTACAGAGCTGGGTTTGTTCGTTATCTTATTTATAGAAGAGCGAAATATTAGTAACCTGGCGTAAGTGACGAAACACAAATAGAGCACTTGGAGCTGTGTGTCTGATATGAAATGTTAGCCAATTATTTATTATATACTCAAATTTATATTACCATTGCAGTCGCCCATTTGTCATGTGACAAAAAGGGATTTTGATTCTCAATTCTTTCTCCTTGCCACAATATTCTTTCACGTTATATATGATTTCTCACATCTGCTGATGTACCACACATTGCGTCCAGAAGACATTACAACTGAACAGTGTACATACACTGGACTCGTCTTGCATGTACGATAAGCTCACGCAAACATCTGTTGTTCGCTTACACGCTCTGTCATGTAGTACGTAGGTATTAAGAACAGCAACAACCAACAACGAGTAGAACTAATAGTATTCTATGTATCTACTAATTCAATTAAGACAAGCCCTGTAAGCACGTCATCTATTCTCTTCCACCTCCCTCTTTCGGTGCTCTGCTCCACGCCAAAAGATTTCACAGTTTCTTGTGAGAGATACTGGCTTAACAGTGAGTTGTGCTTCTTCTGCCTGCCATTTTTACTCAGTTGTAAATCGGATAGGAAGTATTGAAGGAAGAGTAACCATGACAACAAAATGGTAGCGGATTTAGGGAACTTACCACAGGTTCTCCGTCCATCATCACGTCTTTGCCTAGGTCCATCATATCGAGAGCAACGCGAGCTATACACCGCGCATGCGTCTGACATGGCTCTGGTAATCCACTTACGGCCATGTACTTGTCTCCGACTGTCTCCACCTGGAAAAACATATATTTCCTTTAAAAAACATTCTTAATGTAAGTCGATTACTGAGGGCAAAAATTAAGCATGTTCAATCATGTCTTTTGTGAGGTAGTACTGATACATATACCAGGTAGCCCACGCAAGCCATCCTCTGTAGTTTTGTTTTCCGCATACGTTAATGCAAGAAGGGTTGCCATGTCGCTGTTCAAAGGGAAGTGCACATGCAAGCGAAGCTCCACTGAGAGGAACTGCTATCTGAGTGCGTTTTCTCTTGGTTTCGTTAAATAAGGTCTCGGGCCATATGTTTGTAGTTCGAGTCAGGTTTTGCAGCCAAACAGATAGCAAGTGCAATGTACTGAGAGATCTTTCCAGGTACAGCGTGACGTGGAAAGACCAATCTGCGACGCACCTGATATTTCCTGGAACGTTACTGAGTATCTTAGAGCAAATTTCATGCAAGGTTAGTTTCAGAGCTTACATTAAAATGATGCGCAAGTACAATTTTGTATAAACAATAACGTTATCGTGCTATTTCATTGTAGCTAGCGTTATAATAGCTATGTACGTATAATATTATGATCAGTATTATTAATATTATGAAGGTCATTAGCTTTCATCCATTAATACCTGCCTATTTCTCATCGTAATTAGGACAAACAAGAGCTGTAGCAGACCTGGGGATATCGAGGTCTTCGGTAATTCAGGTGTAATAAAATTAAGGGAAAATGCAGGTGACAAGTTTATGTGTAAAAATCTCTGGAAAATCTTAGTGAACTAAGTAAATGAGTGAGTACAATGAGCTTAATGTTTACTATCAAAATATTAGAGGTCTGAATACTAAGATAACTGATTTTTACCCAAGTACGCTTATTGGTTGTTATGACGTAATATTGCTTACTGAAACATGGTTTTCACAAAAAGTTAATAATTCTGAACTATTTTGTAGTAATTATAATGTATGGAAATTAATTGTTCTTTCACACTGGCCGTGTGTCGGCTAAATTGTGGAAACGTAGAGTCAGACTGAAAAATTCAATGCCATAGCCGGGATTTGAACCACGGATCTTCTGGTTTCCGTCCAGCCGCACTACCATTGTGCTACTATTGACCTAATAGTGGTTAACTATGAAGCCCGGGCCTTAAAGTACTTACAATATAGTAAGTTGCCATTAACGTAGTTGTCTCATGTCTTTATGAGAACTCCTAAGTGGTTTACCAGGAAAAATACGAGTCAGTTGGAGAATTTAATGTCATATCGGCACGTTGGCCATAGCACAATGGTAGTGCGGCTGGATGGAAACCAGAAGATCCGTGGTTCAAATCCCGGCTATGGCATTGAATTTTTCAGTCTGACTTTACGTTTCCACAATTATAATGTATATCGACAAGATAGGGAAATTAAGAGAGAAGGTGGAGTTTTAATTGCTGTTCGGAGTGATTTATACACTAGAAAATTTGACGTTGAACAAGATAATTCTGAAGCCTTAAAGTGTTTATTGCGAGGAAAATCATATTACCTAGTAAATGTGTACTTCCCAACTAACGCAAAGTTGAAAAGCTGCTTGTCATTTTTTAATACTATAGTTAGTCTTCCTGATGTATAACCTGTAATGTTCTGATAACTGGTGATTTTAACCTACCCGTGGTAACTAATTCAAACCAAAATTTCTTGAATGGTGGTCCTCATGAGAGGGCACTGGCTAATACTTTGTCTTTACTCAATATGTGTTCAGTTAATAATGTACCAAATTGTAATAACAGAACTCTTGATCTAGTTTTAACAAATATACATAATCTAGTTAGCGTATGTAGAGAACGTATACCCCTCATTTCCGAAGACAAACATCACCCATCGCTTAAACTAACTGTGACCTTGAAAATAAATAATAACTTCTATTTTCACACTCCATCTTTAGTTTATAATTTCAAGAAAGCTGATTATATGGCTATGTATATCAAATTAAAACATGTAAACTGGGAAAATCTCTCCCATCAAGATAATGTTGACACTGCTCTAACTTGTTTTTATGAAAATATGAAATCCGTATTTGACAATACTGTACCACTTAAAAGCGTGAACAAAAACAAGTTATATCCTCACTGGTTTTCTAAGGCTATTATTGCTAAACTAAAACACAAGGAGTATTTCCGAAAAATATTTAAATATTCTTCTATGAATAAACAGAGGTACGTGGAATTAAGGAAATAAATTAAAATTATGATTAATGCAGCATATAAATCCTTCATTATAAGTACTGAAAAACAAATAAAAGCCAACCCTAAATAGTTCTGGAAGTATATCAAGAGTAAAAAAGCTAAGAATAATAGTATGTCCAAAAGTATGTTTGTGAATGATGTTTGTTTGGATGATAAAAAGGTTTGCAGATGCATTTGCTACTTACTTAAAATCTGTGTATTCTGACATAACTCCTACATATGATATTCCTAAATTTGAAAGGCTGAGGGTCTCACATTCTTTATTTATAAACTCCATTTCTGAAAAAGAGATTAAACTTACAATAAGTAAGTTAAAGCCTAAAAGAACCAGTGGCCCTGATGGGATACCGCCTTACATTTTAAAAGGTTTTGGAGAATTGCTCTTGTTTCCTCTTAAAATTCTGTATAATCTCATTTTAAAACAACAATATTTTCCCTCACAATGGAAAATTATAAGCATAACTCCTGTATTTAAGACAGACGATGTAACCGAAATTGAAAAGTATAGACCAATAGCAATTCTCTCTGCTCCTGCGAAAGTTTTTGTATAACAGAATATTTTGGCATTTTAAATCTTATATTTCAGAATATCAGCATGGCTTCATTACTAAACGTTCTACTGTCACAAATTTGATTAACTTTATACAGTATGTTTCTACAGGATTGGAAAAAGGTTGCCAAATTGACAATATATATACTGATTTCTCTAAAGCCTTTGATACGTTGGACCATGATATCCTCCCACATAAACGTTCCAATTTTGGATTCTCTGTCCAAATTTTAAACTTAATTTCCTCCTATCTCTCAAACATAAAACAATATGTTAAATTTGATCAGTCAGAATCCTATACTTTGTTAATTCCGGCGTTCCTCAATGATCAAATTTGGGACCAATATTTTTCATGCTCTTCATACACGATCTGCCAAACTATGTCACTAACTTCAAGTGTCTTTTATATGCTGATGCTCTCAAATTATATAGGAAAATTTACAATGTGTGTGATATAATAAAGTTACAACCATATCTGGATAATGTTTATAAATTGAGCTTGGAAAATAAACTTCATTTCAATATTAAAAAAAAATGTTCCTTTATTATCTTTACTAGAATGAAGCACTACTTTAATTATAATTATAATTTAGACAATTTTCCACTTGCTAGAGTGAAATCCATCAGAGATTTGGGTGTTACCATGACCCAGGACTTATCTTTTAGTCAACACATTGCAATTATAACCAATAACTCTCTCAAAATGTTGGTTCTATATTCAGAATCTCCAGAGACTTAAATGATACTTAAGTTATATTAATTTTATACAAAAGCCTTGTTCGAAGTAACTTGGAATATGCTGCAGTTGTATGGTCACCTATGTTTAAATGTGATAACGGTCACCTGGAGAAAATACAGAAAAAATTTGTGATATATATATCTATATATACTACAAAACCCACGTCGTATTCATTTATAATCAGTGTATTCCATTCCATATATGCAACTGCTAAAGGAATTCAAAATAATGTCACTCTCTGATCGTAGAATACTTTCTGATCAATTATTGCTTTATAAAATTGTGAATGGCCTGGTATGTGGCGAAGAACTACTGAGTCAAATAAATTTTAATGCCAGCATTGCAAATTTTAGAAACCGTCTATTGCTCCACTTTATCACACCAAAAACGCCATAGCATAAAAATTCACCTATTTTAAGATTATACGCCAAGTAAAATGAACTTTCTTCTAAAACAGAACTGGATCATAGTTTGTCCTACATGCAATTTAAGGAAAAATTGTATACAGCAATTAATGGCATGAGATTTTCAATTGTGTTATTTATGTTTTATGTTTAATGATAACACAGTTAACAATGTCTTGTCTTAGATTATATATATGTATATTTTGTTTTAGTATTAGTTTTTTATATTCTAGTTTGTTACTCTTTGTATCGCACTTAAATTTGTATATATTTAGTCTTAGTTTTTTGTATTATATTTTACATTGTCCTTTGTCTTACTTTTATATTTATATTTAAGCATGTTTGTAAATTATTATGTATGTAGCTACTGTAATTGGAGCATTGCTATGTTGTAGCACAAATAAATAAATAAATAAATAAATAAATAAATAAATAAATAAATAAATAAATAAATAAATAAATAAATAAATAAATAAATAAATAAATAAATAAATAAATAAATAAATAAATAAATAAATAAATAAATAAATAAATAAATAAATAAATAAATAAATAAATAAATAAATAAATAAATAAATAAATAAATAAATAAATAAATAAATAAATAAATAATAAATAAATAAATAAATAAACAAACAAATAAATAAATAAATAAATAAATAAATAAATAAATAAATAAATAAATAAACAAACAAATAAATAAATAAATAAATAAGTAAATAAATAAATAAAAAATAAAAATAAATAAATGAGTAAATGAGTAAATGAATAATTGAGTAAATGAATAAGTGAATAAATGAATAAGTGAATTAGTGAATATATGAATAAATGAATAAAAAAGGATTCTGAAGGAAAGAAAATGGCATCCCTTTAAGCTGCACCTACACTAACAGTTATATGGAAACGATTTCCAAAATCGGGTTTAGATCTGCAAACCTATCTTAAAAAAAACTGACGCAAATCCGAATTCCATCAGGGAGATTTTATGGGGATATGAATGCTATTTCGCTAATGACTCTACTGTAAATAATCTACATTACTGGCTCCTGAAAATCCTCACTGATTACGAACTCATCAGGACATACCATTTATTTAATATTGCTAGTTGTGAAGCACAAATTATTACATTATATGTTTATAAATTAGCTGTGAGAAGTTGATATGTCTTAAAACATATGATTTATATGATTTGGCACTTGTATATATTCTTCTGGTGAGAGACAATCATTCTCCTACACAGATACCTTTTCCGAGCCCAAAAAATCAAACCCGGTGCCTCACCGCAGTGTGCAAGTGCTCTAGCGACGAGTTGTGAGACCAGTTGTATTAGTTAGGTTTTGGGTTTGAAGCTCTGGTCTCATATTTAACACTGTCTCATCTCTGTTGGTATCGGGTCCGCTTTACTGACATGCTTAGGCAAACCTTTCCACTTTCGCGTTATCCGGGAGTCACTAATTTCAAAGAAGGACGGCTTGCGTGGGCCGGTAGATGATGGATGGAGGATAGGTGCTTTCACATTCATGCCACCCTATTCAATCCCATTTTGTGGAATGAAAATATCAGAGGATAATTTTGGGTACCCTTTCTAAACATAGCAGAGTTTTAATGCTTTCCAGGCCAAGATTTCATTTCATGTCATATCATTGATTTGCCGCCTAATCTTCCTGAACTTTGCTATGAAAGCGTATTTTTCATATGGTTATGATAAAACTTAAAGCACTTCAGGTTTTAATCTGGCACTTTTAGAATACTTCCATTACTGTAATTTTGAATTCCTGTTTCAAACTCTGAAATAGAAATTAACATTCTCCAACCAATGTGGACAATAGTTTTTATACTTATACGACTCAAAAACTAGTACTTCAAAAAGCTGATATTGATATTTCAAGCACTCATATTAATTTGCATCATTTTACCGATTTGAACTAAAGCATTAACGATTTAGATAGAAAATTGTAAACTATACAAGACATTCAAAACCCACCCATTTTCCTATTTCGTGTTATAAAATGAGCAGAGTGACTCAGGTGGTGACAATTGGGACCCACAGTTTGATCCCCGGTGACTGACCAAACTGATCCTAATCGTTCCATGCAAATCTGGGGTCAGGGAGTATTTTGAAAACCTTCGTGTCGCATTCGTGGACGATACTGAACTTTAAATACCGAGTTCGTATTTAAGTGACTGCTCTTTTAGTTATGCTGTTTACACGCATACAAACATACCCATTCTCTCATCCATCCACCAACCCACCCACACACACATATACTGATATCTTTTTCCAAACAGTTTTTTAAATCAAGAGATCTCAATGGAATATTTGCAGTGAAGTCCTATTATCGAATTTTCTAGAGGAATGCATTATCTTCTCTACCTGCATGTGACAGAGAAAATGAACATATATCTCTCTCTCTCTCTCTCTCTCTCTCTCTCTCTCTCTGTGTGTGTGTGTGCATGCGCGCAGCATAACTTAAAATGGAAAATTTGATTGAATACCAAGCTTGGTATTTAAATTCAGATCCTCCACGAATGAGACACGGAGCTCAGCTATTTTTATGTTTTATCAACTTCATTATTAAAATTTCACATGTTGTAGATACTCGCACGACAACTAAAATGTATCTGTCCTTGTAGTCTTTTGGTTGGTATGCCAGCCCTAACATCCAGAAATTCCGGATTTGATTCCCGAAAGAAAGGGAATTTTTCTTTACCTATGATGATCCTATACTCCAAGGACTCCCAAAGTATGTGAGATTAGATTGGATTGATTTGGGTTCAATGAGTTTACTAGTACCCTCAGAGTACTGAACACTGAACATGTAAAGTAGCGTACAATTTAATAACATACATATATACTTGAATATTGGACATAAAGATACTTGGAAATTGTAATTTCACACTAGCCATGTGTAGGACGCACTATGAAGGGGTAGAGCCAGACTGTAACATTGAATACCATAGCCGGGATTTGAACCAAGGATCTTTTGGTCTCCGTCCAGCCGCTTTTAACCATTGAGTTACTATGGCCAATGTGCCAGCAGGATTCAGTTGGAGAATTTGATGTCATGCTGGCATATTGGCCATAGTAGCACAACGGTTAAAAGCGGCTGGACGCAGACCAAAAGATCCGTGGTTTAATCTCGGATAAGGCACTGCATTTTTTAATCTGACTCGGCTCTTCCATAAAAAAACATCATATACAGTCAATATGAAAAACAAGGCAGGGATAATTATATATGATACAAAACCAAGCACTACCCTGCTGAGTAGCAAATGTGTTCAGGCTGGCCCCGTAGCTTAGTCGGTAGAGCACCTGCCTACCGCGCTAGGGGTCCCCGGTTCGATTCCCGGCGGTGGGGGTGGGGATTTTTCTCCGACCAAGATAATTCCCCATCTTACCCAGAGTCTGGAAGTATGAATGAGAGTGTGAATGTGTGTGTGATGTAATGATTAAAAACCAAAGATAACGAGTTAACACCTTCGGTATGTTCCAAAGGAGAACGGCCGCCGATATGACCGGAGTAGTTAAAGGAACAATAAAAAAATGTGTTCATGCGAAAACAATGTTGTAGTCTCATATCTTTTAATTTCTTAATGTGAAATTCTCTTATCCACACGCGTAGTTTACAGTTATTCTCTATTACAGATCGTAAAACAAAAGTGATCTTGCCTTCCAGAATTATTTGTAATAAGGTGTAAACGTCTTTCAGCTGAAAAGTCGAATGGGTATACAGGTCACGTAATCTAAGAAAATATTTCAGTAAGGGTGATGCCTGCGTAGAGTCATTTACTGGAGAATGCGATTTGTCAATCAATTCTTCTGCCGGATGTTTAAGTGCCTTAAATGACAAATTCATGGCAGCAGATAATTAGTTTGAAAGTAAATGCACCATAACAGATTGCAGTAGCGTATCAGGCATGAGTGTTGGTGGTTTGGAAGGTATATTATCGTCTAATGTTGCCCATAACTCTTGGTATTTGGTCAACACTGTCCTTGAGGACATAGGTCATGTGCAAAGGGAGAAGTCAATAAGGTTTTAAGTGGATCAATGTGAAATAGCCAGGGCCGTATTCTTAACAAAAAAGTGGGGGGGGGGGGGGGGACGCACACATAAAATTTTTCCAGATGCTGGAGAACCGATCAGAATTCTGCACTTGTAGATTCGCCTTCCTGCTTTGGTTGTCCTCATTTTGCCTACGACTTTTTATCCATTCTTTTATGTAATCCTCTGGGTCCCACATATGTATTGGACGTCCATTAATAGTCATAAACTTTATTTGAATATATTTTGAATGTATACATATTTTGAATGTATACATATTTTGTATTTTTGCAGTATTTGTTTTTGGAATTTAAGTCTTCCAACGTTAAGTCATATCGGACGATGAATGGAACGGGTGAAATGATGCTCAAATGAGCCCAGGGTCCATCGACCTTAGAGTTACCTGACATTCGTCTTTCAGGATAAGGTAAAACTCCGGTAAAGCCCTATACAGGTAACTCACCCTGACCGAGATTCGAACTCGGGACCTCTTGAACGTGAGGCAGGCTTGCTACCACCACGCTACCGAGGCGGGCTATTTTTGCAGTATTTTGAATGTTCAATTAAGAAAGGCAATGAATTTAAAAAAGTATAAATAATATTATTAGTAAGGGGACTGCGACCCCACCGAAAAATGGTGTGCAGACGGCGTACATCCGCGTTACCCCTCCACTATGGCCCTGGAATTAACATTCTAGCTTTTAAACGACGTAATGCAGCCTGCGAAAGTTCTCCTAACTGTTTGGCTATTAATGTCTGAAGTTCATTAAACTGAATCTGAGAATCTTTAAACAACAAATTTCATACTGCAAGAAGCGTGTAATATCAAGTGTCACTTTGGAATTTGCTCGTAACAGTTTTATTAAATTGGGTAGGGTGTCATCACGTCATAAGACAACCCACGTAATTTTAAGTATAAATGAAGTTAATCTTCCTGTAGTAAATCAAGATTTACAAGAGACTTTCTTTGAACATTTAACTAATTCACAGGAAATAGAAACTGTAGTGCACCCTTTTTTGAGGGCAAAATTTGCAAGTCCCAGAAAGAATGGTATTTAATAAAAATGTTCATACAATCCGTAGGGACTTTCTCTATTTTTGAAAAAAATGCTGAAATTGGACGACATTAATACAGATTTCATATTTCCAATTAATTGTATAAAGATCGTAAAGTTAACATGGAAGAGAACTTTCTAAATATGCATTTCCTAAAAAAGACATGCATTAAATTAAATAGTAGAATGCAATTTAGTGATCTGTAGTTCTCTTCTTTTATACATACACACACACACACACACACTTATGCAACATAACTTTTGTTTAGTTCAACAGGCTCACTTTTTTGTACATTTCCCATTTGTACCAGAATTTACATTGAGAATTAACTGCTGTACGTTCTCCCGCTGAATGTGTTTGAACAAAAGAAAATTCATAAAATTTTGGTTTAATACACTCCGAACAAAATGGAATGTTCCATTTGGAACAGGCCGAAAAATTATTACTCTAACCATAGCCCGCTCACATACCTTTAAGCCTCGGCACTTGCCAGATGGAGTGTTATGACTAAAAGTTACAGATTTCTCCACTACCCACCGTATGGCGCTGGCTGATGACCCCTGTGCAACCCTGTTCCAGCGTACAGCTGCAATGTGTTGACATTACAAACGCAGAACTTTCCGAAGCAGTGGTTTACAGTTTAGGAATTTACGTTTTTCAAACGCTTCCGTTGTCGCAGAACCAATGCACCTTAATATTACAGGAATATAATGTTTGCATATCAGTTCACTTAGTAGTTCTGAATGCTTTCAGTTCTCTGGAGACACGAGTTAGGAACAATGTTGCATTGCTGGCACTATGTCTTCCTCTAGGCGTTTACTCACTCATACTTTAGTAGCTTAGGTACAGCAGTTGTTATAAATTTCTCTAAAACTGGCAAAAGAGAAACATACTCTGGAAATGGGTAATAGAACGTGGAGTTTTCGTCCCTTTTGAATATTAGATTTACAGGGGATGCTGTACACTTGGCGGTAGACACTATAAAATATAACATCTATAAAAATCAGTGTTCTCTTGCCCTGTACATTCAATATGTGTCCAACCCTTGCACGATGCACTATTATGTGATTCAAATGGGAAGGGTTCTGGAGTCCAGCTAATCAGATGTCGTATCACACTCAGCGTTGCCAGCTTGTTATCCCACTCCTTTTACATTTCCCTCTCTCTCGCACACTCATACAACACGCAGATCTCCTTGGCGCAGACGTAGGGGTAAGCAAATTGTATTTTACAAACTTTTACAATGATGCAGTTGCCAAAATCAAAATTTGAGAAAGCACTTTCACAAATTATATATATTTTAAAATAATATAATTGTAGTTTATGAATTACCTGTTTTTATAATCCAATGAAACTGCTAGTGGCTCATCCATATCGTTATCAATGTCACTTCCGTTAAGAGACAAGAGATAATTCGTCATTGTCACTGTCTTCATCGTCCAAGTCTTGCAAATGTATGATTATAGGTTCCAAAATCTCGTCACGGCTATTTATTTCTTAAAATCGTGTTCTTAAAGGTTTTCTGCATGCCTCACGCAGTTTTCCCACTCCTGTTGTGTTACCTTGTCAATTTCTTCGTGAACAAGTCGTTTAATGTCCGTCAGTTTAAAAGTATTATTTCTGTTTGCAAACCCCCTTTTTATTTGAGCCCACACCAACTCAATTGGATTATATTGGCAGTGGTAGGTAAGGTGGGAGGCGTATTACCTCTTGTCCCGTTTCAATTGCAAGTTGATCCAGCTGATACAGTTTTTCTGTGTTTTTAAACGGAAGTACTGACTTTTAGTTTCTTTTCCGAAAATTTTTTGCAGAACGTGTACACCTTAAAAATAATACTTCGAGCCTGACTTCGCAATACCTGCCTTTTTGACTCACCACTAATTTCACCGCACGAAGCTATTGCACTATTTAACTCTTACTCTACTGTTGTGTAAAGAAAAACTGAATGATATTGATCTGAATTCCCCAGAGTAAATGAACACTTCATATCCAGCATTCATTCATAAACATAAGCATACAGCATTCCACAGGCTAACAGGAAATGAAGTGTTTGCTCTTTCTCGAATTTAACACCTTGACTCATTCACAGTAATTTTTTTATCTGTCATGTCAGTAGTTTAAATTGCAGTTCTGAGTAATTAAAAGTATATGTACATACATAGCAACCACTTTGAACTTTAGAGTAAATAGAGATTACGAACCATTCATAAACAAAGATATAATGTGACCAGACTCGCTCTGCCAGGGCAGCAGGGAATTTATTGTTTCCTCTCGCTCGAATTAGATTATTCAAAGTATTTCTTTTATCACGTCATGTCAAACATTTAAATTTTAGTTCTGAGTAATTACAAATATACGTACACGTATACATGCCAACCTATAATGATACTCATACAGTGCTTAGGTCGCGATTTATTGTTATAATACAGGTAATAGTGGTTTGTTTATTTGTATTAGAAAAAATATTTGAGCTAAGAATATGGGATTTTCATGGTTATGTTAGATACATTACTCTCTACCTTCCACATGGATCAGTTTTGGCAAAATCTGAATTTTTGTCTTAGCGCGAATAGTATTTCATACAGATTGATTAGGTTGGCGCTCGTCACACACCACTTAGCGGGAATGCAATACAACAACACCGCAGGACTCCGATTGGTTGCTCACCTAGTAGTGCTCAAGGACAAATACCTTCCCATTTGAAACACATGATAACTACACTGAACCCAAGCCTCGTCTGTGATTTTAAGCAAATGATACACTCTGCTAGAACACTTCAATCGACTCTGGTTTTGGTTCCAAAATTTAATTTTCTTTTAGTCTTCTAAGGCTCTTTACTATTTCCAGTTTCTGTTGGCACAGAGAACTAGATGCTCTATTTATAGTTCTGTTAATGTTAGTCTTGCGTCCCTTTGCTATTGGTTTGTTCTTATGTTTTTGTGCCTTTTCCTGCAACATCAACTTATACAGAGCCGATGTTAATGTTTCAGCAATATATATTGCTACTCCTAGGCTCATTGATCCTTCTATCACATTCTTTATTGCTTGTTTCATACTTATAACCATTTTCCTTTTTTGGCTTATAAACAAAAAATAATCTAATGTCAGTGCAAGTTCTGGGGATAACCATATACCTTTGAATATGGTACTGGGAAAATCTTATCGTACGGTACAGAGCAACTCACACGTACGCATATATAACGTCATAGCACGACCCGATTCTTTTAAACCGACACTGTATTTTGTGTTTGTGTAGTCTACTTAATACCAAATAATATGATATATATGATACTTAATTAGTTCTTCACCGGACAAGGCAGTAGCAATGTCAGCAAATTATTAATCGCCCAGCTCCAGTTCACTATACGGCTTCTCTGAACAATAACTTCTGATTCAACGGTCAAAGAGGAGGGAAAACTTTCCGTAGGTAACAAAGGTAGTTGTTTATCTAAATACATACCATGAGCTTCCACTATCTATCAGCAACTATGAGATACTGAAACCGTGCGGTACAGGGCACTGTGCGGTACTGGGCGCATCTCCCCTAATGGTGATGGTAGTGGCGGGTGATAATATAACCCATGACACGACAGCCCTTAGAGGGCCAAGGCCTACCAACCCGACTGACGGCCTCACGCCCACTTACGCACGGCAGAGGTGGGCGATCATCCAACCGATACGGGGAGGAGATGTGGTCAGCATTTCGGCATCCCCCAGCCGGAATGTTGGTTTCCGTGACCAGGGCCACTTACCTAGCGTAAGCTCACTTTCCTCACGATGCTGAGTGGGCAGCGGTCCCATACCCGGTACCTAAAATCCCCACTACATGGGTGGGATCGAACCCGGGCTGCTTTCCGTGGCCAGGGACCAAGGCACAGTGGCGGGTGATACTGGTAGGATTATAATAGTGATGGTGGTGGGGATTTTGATGGCAGTAACGGTGGTTGTGGTGATAGTGATAGAAGTAATGGTATTAGTGGTGATAACAGTAGTAGTATTAGTGGTGGCAGTGGTGATGGTGATGGTGGCGGTGGTGGAAGTAGTGATGGTTAAACATTAACAATTGTTTTGATTGATGAGGGGACTGTCGATTGCTAGGATCATATCAGTAAGGGCGATGTGCCAGAATTTCGTTTCGCAGAAGTATTTTACATGCCAGTCAATCTACTGACAAGGCCTGTCGCCTTTAAGCACACTTAAAAACTAACAGTTTGGGCCGGATTTGAACCTGCTATCTTAGGATCAGTAGCCAACGCATAACTAACTGAGCCACCTAGACCGAAGGTAGCAATGGTGGTGGTATTAATCATAGAAGTCGTAATGGTAGCAGAGGTGTGGTTTTGGCGGCAGTGTTAGTAGTGGTGGTAATTGTATGGTAGTAGTAAGGGTAATGGTGGTGTGATGGTAATCGTGATTATAATGTCGGTGGTGGTTATGATGGTGATAGTGGTGGTAATGGTAATAGTGGAGGTCGCTGTGGTAATACGTGTGATAGTGGTGTTAAGAGAGATACTGGTGGTAATAGCTATGCTTGTGATAGGTAGTGATGATGCTTGTGGTAATGGTGATGGTACTGGTGGTGGCAAGTGGTGTCATTATTAATGAAAATGGTGATAATGGTGGTGATGTTGCCAACAAGCTAAAATCTCCTGCAGTAATTAAATTATTCTTATTTGATGTCCCTAGGATAAATTTAGTTTCAAGTTTTATTCTTAAGGAACTGAATATTTAAGTACATGCTTTGGTGGTTGACCCGTATTTATTTCACTCTCCCTTAGAGTTGAGGGTTTATCTTGCCTTATAAACATTGGGGTTCTTCTTGGGATCCGTGAGAACATCGAAGACAGTGTAGAGCTGGTTGAGCATGTTGACAATCTTCATGGCACCCCTGGGGTCGGTATTTGCGGCACAATAATCGCTAAAGCCCACGATACCAGAGAACAGCAATGTGACGCAGTCATACTTTCTGGCTGGAACAGGCCTCTTGTGTCGCAACTCGTTGGCAACACTGATAGGCAGAACTGAATACAGCAACCTGCAGCAATAAAGCAATAATTTATGTCATATCGTTGTAATAAACAGCAAAAAGGAACTGTTGATATTGTCCTAAAAGCTTCCTAATGTAAATCATAAACAGAGGTAGTGTGAGAGAGAGGGGAGAGCAGAAAACCGTTCATGATGTAAAAGATTTGTTATGGATTTCAGAACAGTCTTGTATCAAAATTCATAGAGTTAGCAGAGCACAGATCGCACTGTTGTGCTGTTGGGAACGTTAGGAGGAGGCTATCTATGCCTTCATTCAAACCTATTGCCGTTCAACTGAAAGACAGCACAAAAAGCATCACAGGTTTGCAGACATCGCCTGCTCTTAACTGATATTGAAGGCGTAACATTGTTTTGTGTGAATGCAACGACGAAATTAAAAATTGTACTGACAGGAACTGCAGTTTGACTAGGTCCGATCCATTCTAATGTCAGCGAGGACCTGATGATATATATATATGCGCTGATTTACGCTCTGGACCTGATGTGATTCTCATCAATGTTTCTAAACATTTCCACCTGGCAATACTCTCCCGTTTATGGATTCTGTGTACATTTCCCATGCTCCACGCAGTTATTACTGATAATTTTATACATGAAGGATCATATTTGAAAACAATGGACGATAAACAAATTAAGTTAACAATATTATAAAATTAATTTTATCTGAGCGACCACGTCGAGGCCGAGCTGTTAGACCACTTGACTCTCACCAAGGCGTCCGGGGTGTGATCCCAGACGACTACAAAGTGGGATTTGTGGTGGACAAAAGTCTCTGGGACGGCTTTCCTCCGGGATATAGGGTTCCCCCGCCATCATGACCAATTTCTCCATTATCATCTATCCTTTCATCCACTTTGGCCGCACTTCGTTCATCTACTTCCCTCACTCTCATTCTGGGGATCGGACTGTTCACTCATTCCTGGATTTCTCTCTCTGATTCATAGTTGTGGCTCCCTCACCCGACGTCTAAAATGACATAAGGGGTAGAGGACCATAAATGAACAGGACTGTGTCCTATACCAAGCAATTTACTGTGGAGAAAATTCACATATCAGGAACTAATGCACGACCGGCTAGAATTAATATCGTATTTATAAAGAATTAAGGATTTCTTCATAGACAATGTAATAACATCGCATTAAATTTGAAGAAGAAGAGAAATTTTATCCATAGTTGCAGGATATTTGACTAAAATGAAATGTGAATTTGGTTTACAGAAATAGTGGTCTGTTAACAATTTTTTTTGATATCAAACCACTATGTAAGTTTTGGCCTGAACATAAGTTTAAAATAAACTAGCTAAATTAATCCACTTAGCTTGAACAACTTAAAAGAATATGAACTCAGCTATTCTCACCCTTAGCAGCAATTCTAAAATATTTTCTTACACGGAAAACAATAAGGTAAACCAGACTATACATCAAGAGCAAATATGATATTGTGACTTTTAGTACCAAAGCAATATTAATACTTCTGTTGCTAGGGTAAAGAAATAGTTAAAGTTACTATGGAGGACATTTATGTATCACGAGAATTAATGTACGACCGGTTAGAATTAATATCGTTTTTAGAACCAAATTAAGGATTTCTGCATAGACAATGCCATAACATCGCATTAAATTTGCTTACATTTCCTTACTGATATTATATGTGGCAGAATAGTCATTTAATTTTTGGTGTCTACGTATGTTGATCTTTTACTCTGTAAACCTCTCATCCTTTCCAGAAGGTGTTGATCTTCCTATTTTGGAAACTAGTGGTATAGTACCACTCACTTACCAATGAAAAATGTACATTTTATTTATAGAAACTCATAAAACATTACTCGTCAAAGAATGAGAGGGATCATTTGAGATAGAACACTTCATTTGCTAAACTTATCTTTAAAGGTACCATCATTCATCATGAATAATTTTATCATCTTTCTGAACTTACTACTATAAATCCTAAATACTATTTTAGCTATTGTACATATTTTATGAAAGTTAAACATCTATAGTAACATACAACTGTTGAAAGCTGGGTGTGTTAAATGCATATTTCTTCATACGATAAGAGGAGATATTAATATAGTTTGAGAAACACAGGCATGACAAACCAGTAGTGACCTGGGTTTTGACACTAGAATTTTGGTGCCTCATATTACTTAAACTGCTAATCTAATTTCTAAACACTTTCTCTCATTCATATGATATGTTTGTAGTCTGTCTCATGTGCTGTTGAATTTTTATTTATTATTATATTTTATTTAATTGTTATGTTCAATTATTAACCACACTTAAAACTTAGGAAGTTCCTCGACACTCTTTACCCCATTGCATTTGAACTTGAGTCTCATGATATACCTTTTATCTTCAGTTGTTTGGAGAGTTTGTCTGGATACGTTTCGTTCATTAACCCTATTTAAGCCGAGTTTAAAGCAGTTGTGAGAATTCGCAAAGTCAGATGTTAGATTCAGGTTTGAATTACAATAAGTTTAAGGTTAATTATAAGACACTTAACTGCAGTGTTTGAAACTTGTGTTTTGGAAAGTGCAATAAGGGGATTGCTGCGACCACTGCTCACGCTATTAAGGATTTGAACAAGCCCGAGAATGTTCTGAGGAAAGTCCAAAGGACTTGGTCTTTTACTTAACTGAAGTGAACGACTCATTATTAAGATATTTAATACTATAGGTACAAAAGGCATATACAATAAATTACAATGCTCAACTGATCCTAGTTTGATATAGCCACGGATAACTGTAGTTGTAACAGAATGGGGATATTTACTCAGCTCAGACTCAAGTGTAAACCAGGTATGAAGAAGTGAAAATGTATTATTACTGGACTCTGCGGAGCTTTTCAGTTTCTATAGAAATGTATGAGTGTGTCATTAGAACATTTAGGTCCCTTAGTCATTTATTTTACATGGTTATTATTTAATTTTCTACAATACTTTATTTAATGCAGGCATTGACAGCAATGAGGCCATCAGCGTTCTTGTTTTCCAATATCTCTCTGTGGTGGGCTCAGCAGGTAGCGTTACACAGATTTGATGATGTTCTTCAATCATTTAATTTTCTTTGTTGCATGGTGTACAATTTGTATTTGTATATATTCCCAATTTATAAAAATGTTTCGCTGAATAACATGCTCTGTAGGGAGTGTACATTTCACTATTACAGTTTTACTAGGATTAATGTCTGGTTTGCAGTTTAAGGATTGCACCTGTTAACTTTGGCTTTGTTGTGTAATTCTTGAATCTGTTTTTATTGAAGTGAAAACTTCTTTAGGCGCGTTTAGCACTTTTTGTCGGTAGTGAATTAAACTGAGCCGTCACGCTGGAATATGTGACGCTCATTCGAGTGAAGTCGGCTCGAGTCGGCTCAATCCGAACCCCCTCCACCCCTCCCCGTTCTTACAAACGTCTGTCAAGTGCCGGTAACCGATATGGTCAGATATCCTTCTGTCATTTAACAAGTCGACAACATGTCAAATTCCACTTTAACCAATAATAATAGCCAAAAGGAGCAGATGATATCAACAAAGTTTGGTATTTGGGTAATTAAAACCATAATAACGAAAAATAAAACGAATGTGCTAATTGGAAATAAAAGTGTTAGGAATTCGTAAAAGAGATGTTTCATTTAAGAACTGGTTATTTTTATTGATAATTTCTCTTTATTGTGAGTAGTAAAACGTAAAATATTTATAAATTAAATGTGATAACGCGTAAATAATAAAATCATCACGCACTAAAATGACGTTTTGCGTTTATTTTCCTTTACAGCTCATAGGTTATGTTTTTCCATAAACTGAAAGACCGACCGATGGTCAAAAGATTTGATATATAAATTTGATTTTATTATAGAAAAAAGATTTAAATATATTATTGAGTTTGGAAAATAAACATTTAAAGACAAAACATCGGACAAAAACAGCAAGCAAAACCATAGATGTTATAAAAATATCGACCTCAATGCTTCGATGTGAAAAACATTCGATGTTTTCCAGTAAACATCGATGTTTCGTAAATATCGATGTCGATGTTACAGCCCTAATACTAACGGACGAAAATAATCCTCGGCTAAGTTGACAGCGGGATGACTGACGTTTGTGATGAACGGCCCTTATACTAATTAACGTCTTATTATATGCGAATTTATAAATATTTTATACTATAAAAATCGATGAAGAAAATCAAATGAATGACAAATTGCAACGGAAAAGGGAACTGGCCTGTAAGCCCACGAAAAAAATATCGTAAAAGGAAGTGAATGGAATCTCAGCAAATGAATTTTTCGATGCAGGATGACCCTAATGAAATGGAAAGCATGCGAGTTCAAGAAAAAATTGCCGAACGGAAAAAAGCAACGCGAAGGAACGTTCGAAAAGATATCGTGAGAAGAAATGTCTCAGTGCACTACAATCTGTTCATGATGTGGTTCATGATTCACAAACTCCTAGACCTATGCATGGAAATCCACCGCTCGTATTAGAAAATGAACAAACTACGATTCATAACGCAAGAATGAGGGTCAACATTAATTTTTTAAATAATATTTAAAAATAATTTAAAATGAATAGTTTTTAAGTTTTCACTTCAGTCGTGTGGTCTTAAGCTCACACATTTTTTGTATATGCTTTATATTTACGAATATGAAAGGTAAACTTAAGGTGTACCTTGAATTGAATTAAGGGTGTCCTTTTTGCAAGAAAATCAGCAGTATTTCTAATAATTCCACAAGTGTGTTTTTCAGTTTTTGAAGTTGTTGGGTAATATGGTTATATTATTTAAGTTAGATTCACATCATTTTAAGTGAACTTAATGCCTAGATTGCTGCTTTGGAAACTGGGAATTTGAAATTTATTTTTTCTGTATACCAGTTTCAGTAAAATATGAACAGCTGTAATTTCCACATAAAATTTGTGGTATGATATTCAGTTGGTTTCTGAAATGAAATAAGGCACATAAAATCCTGGCCATGAATAGTAATTAACTGTAGTTCAATTTGTGTATATATTTAAATATGTAAATGACACTGTCCTGTGGATGTCTCCATCCGGATATCCGAAAGGGAAGTGTTTTCACCTCAATAAAACGTCTCAAATGAATGTGCCATCATTTAAAATGTGAGGGAAACCGCAACCTCACAAGCTTAATTGAAGAGTAAATTAGCATATGTACACGGTGTTCATTTTTATCTGTGACTTTACCGCGCAAAATTTGACGTCATCAATAGCATCGCTGATGGAGCGAGTTTATATACGATTCCCCTAGCGGCTTGCGATCGTATTTGATGTACTGACAGCAGCTTTGAGGCCCCCCCTCTATCGGCAGGTAAATATACTATTTGAGAAGTGGGTCTGCCCGCGTAATATACAGGTGCGTAATTTCGCCTGGTGTGTAGATATGATAACTGCTTTTAAAAACTATATACTGCAATCCAATGCACTGCAAAGCTAATTATGCAGCCATGAAAGTAAATATACGAAATGATAAGTCAATGATCACTTATTTCACAATGAACATCTGTTTTTCTGTCATATTAGACATATACGCATATCGTAAACCTGTCATATAAAGTGGAAGTATTTCAATTTGATCTTAAATCTTTTCTATCACCCACAGTTTCCTCACAATGCAACTTCATTACAGAACATGTTCTAGGAATGAAAAATAAATTAGCACTACAATGTGTACAAAGCTTTTATCCAAGTCCAAACAAGAAAATATCTATCTTCTGTGTGCATTTTCTTATATTTCATTTCTCTCTTCCCCTTAAACACTGTCTGCATTGCGAGAAGGTATGCTTGAGACCTTTCTGTCATAACATTATTTATTAATTCTAGATTGGAACCAGTCACTTTATAGCGCCCAGTGTCTCTCTTTTTACGAGTACTTGATCCCGTACCTTGAAAATGTTTGATGCACCTATTGGTTTTAAAGGACACAAGGACGCTCCGAGGGACTTGTCTGAATGCCGGATAGCGTTGCATAAACTCTTCTATGCAGTGGTTTTAATTATATTTATATGTCGCACCAATTTTAATGCCGGTACGAAAGTAGCATTCAAACATGAAGACGTGGTGCTCTGTGTTCATATCCAGGGAAAGCTGGTTGTATTAGTTACAAGCGCAACCACACTCAGAGCTCTGTAATTTGCTTACTGTTCCGCAAAAATTACTGCTTCTTCTCCGTAGAGGGCACTATGATTTCAAGATAGACTCAACAGTCAACTATGACGCCATTCTTGCTCAATCGGAGGGCGGGAAATAACGAATAAAAATTAACACCGGGTATATTATTGTATCTTATTATCAGATTCATGCATATCAGTGAATGAGCATTCACATATTGTCTGTTTAAATAGGTCATCTTAACTTAGCCTGCCGTATGTCGCTAAGCGTGCAAAGAGACATACACCAGACTGAAGGACAAGGCTGTATGAATTTTCTTTGTGTATAAATATTTTGCATTATAATTTAAAATTCATTAATACCAAGTTTTCATTTTTGTGTACTTATACTCATATGCATTTCATTAGGAATTCTCGTTGTGCATATATTATTGTATTTTTATTCTACTTGCATAAGAGTAACTGCGGTAAACAGAATCAATGAACTTCCTGTTTTGTTCGGCTTATTTTCATAGGTTGTTGCAGCTGATGGTCCTATTTTACAAGTGTTCACTGATACGAGGATAAACAAAAGAAACTATGCTAAAGGCAAATAAAAGGAAAGCAAATAATGGTCTTACCTGAACGTCCGTGAGTGGATGAAACCTGCGTTGGGTAAACTACAGATAGAAGTAAAAAAGTAACAAAAATTCTAAGACATTATAATTTGTATAGCAAAAAATAATATTAGTAAGCATAAAGTTTTTATACAACATTGGCATCAACACCAGCTGCTTTAAAATAATGCCTAACATATTTTATTTATTTTACATTTAATAACCTAATTTACCTTAATCATAGGTGCATATCACATATCTCAGAAGCTATTAAATTTAAGTTAGCACTATGATTATGTAAGTTTATATAACAGTTGCTTAAATTATATTCTTCTGAACACTTTCCTATTCTACTAATATTTATTTTAAACGTTTAATTTCTGCAGTTGTACCTTAATTAATTCTAAACCAACACCTTTGAAGAAATTAGTGTAAATAACACAAAAATATCATTAACAAGAAATTGACAATGAGTATAAACGGTAAAAGTGGTTACAGGATATAGACGATATACGAACCAAAATGTTTCACTTCTTATATGGAGGACGCTTGTGTCTCTAGCGTTTATTGTTCTTTAATGAGAATTTTAATGTTTATTGTTTAAATAATAGCAAAGGGACTAGTTACTACATATGTGCACATTGTCAATTCGTTTCCCAGAAAAGCGGCAATATTTGAGATGTTGAATTCTTTCCCAATTCTTGGAGGGTCGGACGGAGTTCACTTCGTTAATACCTGTTAATCTAAACCTAAGGGTAGGTAATTAAACATATTTAAATGAACGTTATCAATATACTAATAATATGAACTTTTGTTCATATTTCTGAACTGTCCTTCACGAATATATGTTTTTCTATACAAAATATTCTATACTGATTTTTCCATTACTTATTTCACACAAGGGAAGCATTCGACCACTCGTGTCCAGACCCAATCTAAAGTTGGTATACTTTTATGTAAATGATGAACTTTAAGAAATAGAGAACAGCTTACCTCACAAACAATATAGATCTCGTTAATGTGCACTGCCTCCATCAAATACATCTTTGTAACACTATTTCATAGATATTCCTTGTTATTGGTTTCAAATCTTCAGAATGTTTTATTTTTTGAAGTGTTGGGGGAACATTCATTTGTGTCATGAAAGGAATATGAAATTTCAAAGTCAGCATGTAGCAGCACACATTTTAAACAGTACACTGTCGCTTCAAGTTCCTCATTTCCCTTTGTACCTACAACGCAATGTATAATGAAGCCGTTTTCTCAAACGCTTATCTGATTAACATGACATGGATAGAACCATAATCTTTTATATTAGTAATTTATAGGATAATGGGGGAGAAAGTCATATGAATGTAATATGAATTACTTTTTATACTTTATAACGAGCAGGTAAAACTAGTACTGTATTCTAATAAAAATTTGATATCGATATTCACCGGAAATAAATATATTGCAGCCCTATGAATAAAAGAGGGTATTTTGATAGGAAAGGAACAAAGAAGAGTCAAAATAGTTAATGATGGGGAAATTATAGAACAAGTTTCAACATTCAAGTACTTAGGATGAAAAATATCAATTCTTTACACCAAGGCAGTGTTGAAGAGAGCTTTGAAACATATAATAGTTTAAATGGATGCATAAAACGACGTTTTGATAAAAACATGATAGCAGAAATAAAGCAAAGGCTCCATAATATAATATCTGAACCAAAGCTGATGTATACTCTTGTGAAATGTGAACTTTAAGCACCAGAGGAAAGTCAAAATTGGAAGGACCTTAAATGAGATTTTTACGCCATTGTTGGGAATTACTAGGAAAGATAGGATTAGAAACACTGTAATAAGAGAAGAGCTAATGGAAGAAAACATTACTGGAAGAATTCAGAAGTATCAAAAACGATGGAAAGAACATGTTTTACGAATGCCCCCTTCAAGGTATACACGGTAAGCCTTATTTAATGAACCTTCAGGGAGACGAAGTGTTGGAAGATAACGGAAGAGACGGAGCGACCAGTTTTGTTAGTTTCGGAACAGGCCTGAAGGCCTAAACCTTGTGAGGAAGAAGAAGATTTTTGCATTGTGTAAATGTAACTCAAAAGCTGATAACTGGTAAACCTGGAATTTAAGTTCTGTATCTTTGGAATATACCACATGAAGATTTTCATGAAAAGCCCTTTTCCCACACTACCCTTTATATGGAATATGTTTCAATATTTGTTGATTTTCTAAAAAAAAAGACGCAAATGATTTTGATTGAAATACCTACTATATATTTAAGCTATTTAGAGGGACAATAAAATGCTACACCTTGAATTGTTGGAAAATACTTTCGAAGTCCTTCATTCTAAAGGCATTTTTGTATAAGTGGTAATACATATGAGACACACAAAGACATACTGAATAAAATTGTAAATCTCTTTAAATAAAACACAATTTATTTCAAATAAAGTTTTCTGTAGAGTCAATCATTTCCGAGATATGTGTATTTATTGGTGCGTAATTTTCAATATTGTGTTTTTTTAAAGTGCCATCATTGTTAAGTCATTACTTGCCATTTTACGTAAAGTCTCTCTTACCTTCCTTGTATATATCCACACGAAATGTGTGCTGAAATTATTTCTGTAAAGATTTATCTCGATCAATAAAAAAGAGAAGAATAAACTTTCGTGATCATTATTTGTGAAAGTTATACGATTGAAAATAAATTATACAGATTGGAAAAAGTCATATGAAGTTATTTATTAAATATGTTTTCTACAGGTAAAAAATTGGACTTACCATTTTGGAACGGAAATTTCAAAGTCTGCCTGGACAAAACCCCATTTAAAAACCGATCGCTAAACGGCAATCTTTCGACCACTAGCTATGAATTGCATAGATAAAATAGGTAAATTAGGCGGAGCCGTGGGCGAGGGGTTAGACCAAGGCCGTGTTCAATCCAAGGGCACCGCAGGTGGAACTTGTGGTGAACGAAACCGCGTCAGGGTGGGCTTTTCCTTGGTTCATCCATTCTACCAACTGAGTCATAATCATATTTGATTTCATCCATTGCATCAAAATTTCATATCATCTACTTCTTCACCTTCATACCAGATGTCGGGCTTATGCCCCATAGAAGACACAGAAAACCTCTACTCCTCGACAGGCGTCTGATTTTAGGTACCCATTTGTAAGTCCTCCAAGGAGGAGGGTAAAAGGGAAATGTAAATGCAAATAGGTAGGCAGGAAGTTCCAATGTATCCACTCTTATAACCCAAACGTGTAAGGGTACTCTAAACTGTAGGGACACGTCAGGTAGTTGGCTCTTTCTGTAGGAGAAAGAAGTCAGGTATTAATATAAGATAAATCCTTATAAGAATTTATAAGAAACGTTTGTACAAGAATGAGTAGTAAAAGTGATATTATCTATTGTTTATTATTTATTTATTTATATACGTCCTCCAAAATTAAGTCAGGTCAGACGATGAATGAAAGGGTGAAACAATGCTCAAATGCGCCCAGGGTCGATAGAGATTTAGAGTTATCCAACATTTGTCTTTCACCATAAGGGAAAATCCCGGGAGAAAGCCTTTTCCAGGTAAATCGCCCTGATAGAGATTCGAACTCGGGACCTCTTGAACGTGGTGGTAAGAGGGCGACACACAGAATGCGGTCCATATGACCTAGCTGTCGACAGTACTTAATCCTCCCTCCCTTTCTCCCTCCGTCACTCACTCACTCACTCACTCACTCACTCACTCACTCACTCACTCACTCACTCACTCACTCACTCACTCACTCACTCACTCACTCACTCACTCACTCACTCACTCACTCACTCACTCACTCACTCACTCACTCACTCACTCACTCACTCACTCACTCACTCACTCACTCACTCACTCACTCACTCACTCACTCACTCACTCACTCACTCACTCACTCACTCACTCACTCACTCACTCACTCACTCACTCACTCACTCACTCACTCACTCGTGATCATGCAAGTGAAACGGAAGTTCAAAAACATCATATGGGTTCTTATCATTTTGACTATATTCTCTTGCTCCCATTCTACAAATGTGTAGTAATTTCCTTTCTTTTTCTTGTTTTACAATTTGCTCCACGTTGACACCCCAAATTGAAGTATTTTATTTTTTATTATCTCGCGAAGTTGTTGGCAATTTTAAGTAAAATGTTATTATTATTATTATTATTATTATTATTATTATTATTATTATTATTATTATTATTATTATTATTATTATTATTATTATTATTATTATTATTATTATTATTATTATTATTATTATTATTATTATTATTATTATTATTATTATTATTATTATTATTATTATTATTATTATTATTATTATTATTATTATTATTATTATTATTATTATTATTATTATTATTATTATTATTATTATTATTATTATTATTATTATTATTATTATTATTATTATTATTATTATTATTATTATTATTATTATTATTATTATTATTATTATTATTATTATTATTATTATTATTATTATTATTATTATTATTATTATTATTATTATTATTATTGATGTACTTACTTTATATTTTACGATATGCGCCAGGCTGTGTTGTGACCACTTTGTAGTATACAACAATTTGATAATGAACTTTAACTTCTTTTTCCCGGCATAACTGCAGTCGACGAACACGAAAGAGTAATCCTCTGTACGTGGTCTCGGATCGATGTTTTTGTTTTTCATAAAGTATCGAAATGATTACAGCTGTGTTATGTTCAAGATTGTTTCTAACTTAACAAACACAGCTAATAAGTTGAAAAATGCAACTTTACACAACATTCTCCATAATACGTCTTCCTGACTGAGACGGAAAATGTCTAGTAGCGTTTTCCGGATGTTTATTCCGTCCCTCTAGTAACCACTTTATAATTAGTTATATATCAATCTTTTCGTCTTTAACTGTAAGTCTATTTTGTTTTGCTTCCATAAATGACTATACTTATAATCCACTACACAAAAATCTTAACTTTTTGTCGGAATTCCCAAGAAACATTTCAAAATTTACAAACAACTTTTGTTTTGGGACCAAACATAATCGCTTCAAATGTGTACCTCGATTAACACGAGGTTGATAAAGCAATAAGGATTTGTGAGATGAGTTTGTAGAGGAGAAGAGAAAATATGCTAATACAACAACTAAGATTTTTTGCGTAATAGCATTTTGTCTATTTCTTACGATTTACCTGTTATACAAACGTGATCCAAAGTGAAGAGGACTTCAGAGGATAAGCCCAGAAAATATAAGCTATACCTTTCGTTTGTCACTAAAATATTTTATTACAATATTATTTAATTAAAATCGTTAATGCAGTTTTTCGGAAAATCAAAAATATTCATCGAGTTACATCCTTGGAAGGTGGAGAACCCAAATACGAAGTTTAGTTAAGGGCAGTTTTCGTTATTGGGTTATGACACACAAGCACAAATTCATGCACACACATGACTCACACATATTTTTCTAAAACAAATTTTGGTTCCGGGGGGGGGGGGGGGTTCAAAGCGGTGAAACCTTGAGCATCGAGTTCTTGGGGAACACAATATTTCCCTTACTTAATGTGCTGTACATAAAAGTGAAAGAGAGAATTCTCAGATTCTTTGATGCTATATCGATTTGCACATCGTTTATATCCTGTATATATGGGAGAGGGAAGATTAATCAAAACCTATATAAAATAAAACACAAATATACCTAGGTACCCTCAGCCTACCTATCGGTCTTCTGTTTCTCACTCTCCAGTTCACGGTAAGTTTGTTGCAGTTTATCCGTGAGAATCTCCAGGTTTCTCGTCAGCTTGTAGTCAGCCTCGAACTGCTCGGACATGAGCACCAGGTCTCGGGTGGCATCATGTAAGGGAATATCACTGACGTATAAGCCGCGCCTGTTCGAAATAAATGACAATACCTGAGATGTAATAAAACATTAGCACTTAGAAGCTTTGTGATGGATGCTATGGAAACTAAAGCCTGACTCACAATAACTGAGACTCGTAATCAGAACAAGATCGACATTGTTGAAACATGTATTTTATAATGTAAACATTCAAAATTAACTGAAAGCTTAACGGGTCCCAGGAACTGGAAAGAAAGTTATAAGCTTCTAATTCTCGTCCTTTGCCACGACAGATTAGAGCCATATTGTGTACTTTAGACCCTTCATGTTAATCATTCTAGGGGGTTGTGACATTAAATAGTCACTAGAGTTCTCTCTCGTTGGAGGGAAAAAGCATAAAGCTGAAAGGAATTCTAGCATATCTGCGGCCTAATCTCAGGTGCTGAAACTTAAAGATTCACGGACAAGAGCGATGAGTGCTTCTAGTTAAAGTATAATAAATGTCGACTCTATCCATCAAAAACCTTAGCCCATAAACGGCTAGTGTGGAGAAATAATTAATTTCCATCAATTAACTAAAATATTAAGAGTTAAATGATGAAGCCTGGGACTCAAGTACTTACGATAGTAAGTCGCCACAAACGGTGTATCTCGGATGCGAGAGCCCCTAGTGGTCTACCGGGGAAATATACGAGTCAAATGGAGAATTTAATGTCAGGACGGTGCGTTGGCCATGGTAGCTCAACGGTTAAGAGCGACTGGACGGAAACCAGGAGATCCGTGGTTCAAATCCCGGCCATGGCATTGAATTTTTCATGTCGGCTCTATCCATCAAAAACCTTAGCTTATAAACGGCTAGTGTGGAGAAATGATTAATTTCCATCAATTGACTAATAAAATAAGTGTAATTTGCATGCAACTTAAAAGTGGCTTTTGCCTAAAAGCAAGAAGAGCAAAACACGTAATTAACAGGAAATTAACAAACAACAACTAATAACTTTAATGATCATGTAGATTTCTTCGGCCTTTGTCCATTACTTCTTTTCTGGGCTGGGCCGCGTCCTGGCTTTCAGAATCTTGCCGACGTTTCGCCGTAAACTGTGTTAGGCTTCTTCAGTAGGCGACTGCAAATTTTCTCCAAATGGTTACTGTTTTTATACTCTGGCACACACCGGAAGCCAAGAAAAAGAATAAATAAGTTTAATGTTTACAGTTATTAAAGGAATGTAAGCTTGGTGCGGTTAGAAGAATTGGAAATAATAATGAATGTGTATTTACATACTGTTTAATAAATCGAAATTTGAGGATGGCTAACCCGCTGAATTAAAAGCAGGTGGAAAAAGTATCATTGGTCAGTTAAACCACAAAGAGGTCTGAATACGCAAAATTCACTTTCTACTTTGTGATCCGTATGAAAATATATATTCATTCCCGTTGTAACCAGCATATCATGAATCTTGTATGGTGCTTTGTTTTCCGTTCTGGTTCCCCTTTTAGTTACCGTTTACGGGTTATTGTGAACCAGCCTTTATACGTTAACGTAAGTTCTCTGAATAATGACATGTGCAAAGGTGGCAAAAATTGCAGGATAAAGAAGTTAATCAATATTTACTTAACACATACTTAGCTGGAGGTTGATATTTCTTGCAAAAGCCCCCTCAAACATTAACTTGTTACAATCGTATTGCTGTGTATAGAAGATGCTATAGTTACCTTGCTAAGTCATCAAGATTCACCACACTGGGATAGCACAAGAAGATCATATAGTCCTTTTCTGGAATGTACAGCATTTGACCCTGTTAAATGAAACTCATGTTAATTATCTTTAACAAAGTTTAAAGAAAATATAATTGAAAATTCTATATATTGCAGTAAAAATAATTCTCGCACTCTTGGCATTATAAAATGTAGAAAGTACGTAATTATAATGAAATAATCCAGCATAGGTAAATAGTTGATTTAAGGGACACCAACTTCATATATTCCCAAATGAGACATTAACTGCTCTCCTTGCATTTAATTTATTAGTTATTACTTAGTGTGTTGAAGCGATAAACAAGACAGCCACATGCCTTCCCTTCCTGGGAAGGAGTGAGCAGGTGTTATGGACTTTAATGGAGTCTATTATAACAAAAAGTTGTTTAATTAGAAATCCAGATCTTAAGTGTTCTACATTTAGTAATCCACAGGTTGTCTTTGTATTTTCTTTGCTCAGAATGTCATAAAATGGTGCCATCTTCTCTCATAAGCCAAGCAACTTGTAATATGGTATACGTTATTGCCGTCGGAAATACGTCAGTCTTGTTTTTGCATGCGTGCCATAATGAACCAATTATACAGGATATTGAACGTTGCAGTGATTTTTATAATGGTAAGGTTGCATTATGTTTATATAAAAAGTGTAACGAGTGAATAAATTGGTGGACAAGTTTTCTCATTTTCACTGGTGGTATATTAAAAGAAAAGATAGGTATAAGTTTCATATAACGTTCTTTGTAATCTAGATTTATACGTGACATTAAATTGCAAAATTAGGCATTTAATTTAATTTTCGTTTCTTTTAAGCCAAATGACCGATATCATAGCTTAATATTCAAGTGCCAAGTGTGTTTTATTTACAGTAAAACCTACCTAAAACGGACCCCTTATATGCCGACAGCCTAGAAAAATGGTAACTAAATTTCGGAACGAAGCTATTTCCCATGTCTAAGACATATATGTAGTGTTTCCTTATCAGCAGGATACATTTGTGAAACATTTATTCGTATGAGAGTTTTATCAAATACAGGAATGTTTTACCTTGAGTCTAATGTAGGAGTATTCCTGAGCGTTGTCTTGATGCTCGGAAACCATTACACCTGGTTTCGTTTTAAGGACATACACTGTGTTGATGTGAGATAGAATGTTCTGAAAGTTAAACTCCAGATGTGGTCGTACCTGCGAAATAAAGAAAATCAATAGTGTAAGGAACGAATTCTAACACTAAAAACCAATTTAAACTAGGTAAGTTTTGACAAAAATTCTTCACAGTAACATACTGTAACAAAAGTAAGAAGAATTTTACCTTAACTCATTTTACTTCTCACTAAAATCTGTAGATCAATGCTAAATTACAATGAACTTCTTTTTTTCTACACATACATAGCGTAAACCCAAATCTTTAATGTTCCTTTATGTTTCCGTTGCTTGCATTAACTTGTTGCTTGTAATTTCTCTGATGTACACACAACGTTTCCCTTTGAACTGAACTGTGAACTCAACTTCTAGTCCTGCTATATCCTGTCGTACACGGCAAGAAGGTTCTGGTAAAATAGTTGAATGCTCTCAATTTATGGAGTTCGGTCTAGAAGGATCCCTCACGGAAACAATGCGAAATGCGTTTCGGGCTTCGTGAGGCAGCTAATGGCTGTCCTTGAACGTTGAAGTTATTTTTGCTTCTCGCGCCGGCAAACAACAAAGGGTGGTGCAATGGTCGACTCATACTTAATAACCCCATGTCAGTACGTTCTGTCGCCATGAACATATTTGGTAGTTTCAGTTACGGAACAACGTTCTTGAAAGGTTTGCTTGCAGTAAATTTTGTGCAAAATATCTACATGCGCTAATAAAATGTCCTATAGGTTACATAACCAATGAAAAGTCGAACACAATCTGAATAATAACTTTCATAAATTACACAGCCTCTCACGAGGCTCATCTCCTCTCATGAATCATGTTTGTCAACCCGCACCAGTAATATCTTTAATCTCACGACCTGCATATTAATCACCTGTAAACTTTTTAATAGTTTGTTTTTGAAGTAAATAAATGAAAATGTATTTATAAAAATATTATATGATATGGTGGTTAATTTTGGCATTTTAGGAGTTTAAGCCAACGAAGATTGCTTTAAGAAAAGCGCTTGTTATTAAAATGGTTATTTCCATTAGACCGTTTGCGAGATTGCTGAAAAGGTGTTTTAAGGTCCGTTAGGGACATATGTCGTAATTTGCACTCATAAATATATCCACTGTAAGGCTGTAAGGTTTTAATTACTGCCATCGTCACCTCATCGTGAGGAGTACTTGTTCGACTTTCAATTTTGATACACGTAGGACTAGAAAGACGCGCAATTCTGTAAACTTTCATAGGTATTTCAGCACATCCGAATGCTCGAGCCATTTTTCTTAACAACTACAAAAGTTATTCCAAATTGTGAAGTGTCTCGTAAGTTGTCCGTGACGAAAACATTCTGTATATACCTTGTTTTGAAGTACGATACTTGGCACAAGTATGTTCATATATATATATATATGAGGTGGCCAACTTTCAAGTAAGCAGCTGCCTCTTCGTGCGTTAAAAGCGTTGCTGAACGAAACGGGGCAGTTTCAGTTAAACTCACGGCAATGTCGTGAGCGGGCTTGGATCTGCTCCGAAGGACAAGAGGCAATTCCCAGCATTGAATTAGCATATGTAGTTTATATATATAAGGAATCTCATTTGCGTAAGAAGTTGTTCGTTAGTACACATAATTTAAATAAGCCCATTAAAGAGAAACAAATCATATTTGCATGTTTTTACAGGACACAAAAAGCTCAAAATCATTGTACTAAACTTTTACTAGCATCTATTTATGATCTAAGTTTGGGATGTTATGGCTTAATTCAAAATTTTTAAAAATATTTTATGAATATCTTCTTATAAAAATAGTCATGCATAATAAGAGTATATATTTTGCTGCTCTACAAGACGACTGGATGATTCTATTTTAAACAGTAATTCCTTTAAAAAATGAACATCTGAAGCAATTGCTTTATTTTTAAAATATTTTCTCTTTTGAGAACATCGATGTTTATTATTTGAAAAATATGTGACGTTCAGTTAAAAGAAATATAAAATTGATCTTACTAATTTAATATAAGTGTGCAATGATTAACGGTATTACAAACAATTAATGTAGATTCACTTAGGTAATTATGTAAACACCATATTGTTGTAGTTGGAGATCACAATATGCTTTTGTATAATTTTGAGAATGCTAAACTATAGTTTTGGGAAGAATTCTGCATTTCTTTCAAGTGATTATCCTTAAAATTGAATTCAGTATCCACCCAATTGTAGATTTAACACGTTCTGTATTTAGTGAATAAGTATTTGGGCGCAAATTGGGAATACATCATGAATTCTTCGAAGGCAGCAATCGGCTACAGGAGCTAACACGACCATTTCTATTTTCGTACTCCCCCAGTTACACTCTGAAATGATACCGAGACACTATATGAGTACAAAACTGCTATTTTTGGGAAAGTAGTGTCTAAAGTCCTAAACTTCAATAATTCATAAAAGTAAAATAAGGAATTGTCCTATTATTCCAAAAGCAAAAAGTAATTTTACTCAATTTATCATTAAAAATCATAATGGCATTTAGGACATGTTGGATGTACCGAATATGGCATGTGGCAATGTATTCGCAAAACTGACAATCTAAATATTACATAACTGATGTGATATTTATATTGGCCAAAGTTGTACGTTGATACTTACCGCATCCAATATGTCGGTCACTCGACAATCGGGTTGCAGAACTCGGGGCATGACCCTGGCAACTGTACTGCCAGTCTGCACGATCCTCAGCTCCCGGTCAAATAACAGATGGAAAGGAAATACTCTGCAGAACGTTGCAGGACTCACTTTCGGTTCTAGAATGAGATCTTACATCAGGCAAGACACTTTACATCAAATACAAATCGATAAAGTTGACAAGGTTTAAAGCTGATGCAGTTCTCGAGTATTGAAACATGCTACTGCAGCTTAAACTAATATCTATAACAAGCAGTTCTGTTAGTCTTCAACTGTCACTTCTAGCGTCTATTGGATCTCTCTGCTACATTTGCAAGGTAATTCAAGGAGTCTATTATAAATAGGGGAAATATCTCTTGTATAAAACACAGTGGTGAGGCGTGACTTTCAAAGCGAGGGAAGCTCCAAGTAAAATTTTCATTAAAATAAGGGAGAATAATGACTCAAAAAACTCAAGTTGCTCTTTAGTACTCACACAGCACTCACAATTTAGTACAGTCACGCGTAGGCCCTTCTTGCATTGCAAGACTGGTCACACTACAAGCATACATTACTCAGACGTTTCAATTTTTCCTAGCCCACACCGCGTGAATTGTTAATCTAAGTGCACAAAGTACGCAATTCACACACTTCTGCTAATGACTTAAGACTTCACAAGATTGTCCAGTTTGTCACCACTATATACCAATGTACATAAATTACTACTGCTAATGCAATTGAAATATACTTAAACTTGTATTTAAAAGCGCCACATAAAACAAAAAATAAACTTTTCTTCACACACTATAAAGCTTCACGTGACAAAATCTGTCAGTTGCTTCCGAAAACCTACGAAGCATGGTATTTAAGGTTACGAATGCGTGAATACAGAAATATTCAGTACTGAAGGAGCTCGCGGAACCGGTCACTGAGCTGAAGACGCTTTCAAATTGTGCGGAGCACCGCGGATGTTTGCGAATAAATTTTGAAAATGTATCCAGAGTAAATAAAATATTGTTTGGCATGAATTTCTTATTTTTATTCTTTTTCTCCCGAAGTTCTTGAGAAAGCTGCGCTTCCAGCGCTTCGCTGCACGCTTCGCCACTGATGAAACATTAGTTACATATACTGCGAGATGGTGGCGCGGTAATGTAAGGTAGTGCCGCGACTCTCATTCGGGAAGTCACGAGTTTCATTCCCGTTAAATGCACAACTAACTTGGTTTTTTGTTGTTGTTATTTCCTCTTTTTACGTAGGTGAATGTTGGGGTGTTTACAAACATACCTCGATTTCATCCCCTTCATTTGCGTTCATTCCATTTCTTTATCATATTCCAGGTGCACCTACTACAGGCTCGTGATGTATGACAGAGCCGGACACATAGTGCGGATGGTGTTCCCGACGCTGAGCGGCTTTGTGTGGTACTGTCTTCACGTGGATGGACGCTTTTCGACACGGGACCTGGAGTTCTGGTGGCTGCACAGCGGGCGGAATGAAGCACTCTCAGCACTTGCTAGGGACTCCCGCGCGTCTCTGTAGTCTGCGACCTGCCTTCTCACCTCATCCCTTCCTTGTGGACTGTTAGCCGCAATATATCTGCAGGAGGTGACAGTGCACGTGGAGTTCCCCTACATCGTCTACCCTTTACTCTTTATATATAATGCTACAAATACAGTAAGCTTTAATGGAACTTCAAAGGAAATGAATGTAGTGTTTAACGCCCGCTTTTACTACATATGGCACCACAGGCGATAACACTGATGATACATGAGATGAAGATGGAGCACCGGTGGAATGAGATGGAAGGGAAACCGGAGATCCCGGGGAAAACCCGCCCCAGCGCCGTGTTATTCACCACAAATCTCACTTTGCGGTCGCCTGGGATCGAATCCGGGCCGCCTTGGTGAGAGCCAAGCGGTCTAACCACTGAGCCACGGTGCGGCCAGGAACTTTAAAGGATGCTGCAAGTGAAGATAATATAGAAAACTGTGAAATTCGCGTGCCGGCCACCACCAAATGACACTTTCTTTCCATTAGTTTCAGTCTGACAACCAGATGAAGCCTGAATTTGGAGGTTCGGATGACTGTCCAAGAAGAATTAATATGCTAAAGTTTAGAGGTTGCTTATGAAGGCTACAGCCGCTAGAAGAAGAATTTATAGCCGTCGCGCTCCCAAACGCTAAACGGCTGCCTCACTTGTGCCTATTTTCGCCTTAAACGCAAATCATTTTTTTATCACCTTGCTTGCACTGCTCCCAAATGTTTAGTATGCCTATGTCCCACAAATATTAAGCTTAAAATACGAAGTTAATGTTTCTTTTCTCACAATTATTTTCTTTTTCTTTGAGGAAAGGAAAAGACTGAATATTGTTTATAACTGCTTAGTATCAATGCAGTGTTCAGTGGTAAATTCTGCTGAATACTATGATTTTTATAAAGGCAAGAGCTGCCAGAAAGGCATATATTTTTGACTTCCTTATAAATAATAAACTAAACTCGTCTTCTCAGAATGGAGGACAAACTGAAAAAAAAAAAAAATGAAAACACAATTATGGGTAACCATTTTAAAACACGTGTATTTTGATATATGACGATATAAATATTTCAGCTTAGTAAAAAATATTAAATGTTGAATTCTATACACACAAAATCACTATTTTCTAAAACCACAAGCAGTTTTCTAAATTCTTTGTCGATTATCTGCAGTAAAACGATTTTATACTCAAAATGACCAAGATATCTGTTATATTCAATTGTATTATTCATTCTTTAGCAACTTGAACGCTTAAAATTTTACAATTTGAAATAATTTACAACATAAAGTATAGTCGCTTTAACAACAGAGTAAACAGAAAAGTAATGTGGTACTCTTCTTTTTGTTTTAACGCTGGAACGCTAAGCAACACTTTATAGAAATGTTCATTCTGCAGTGTATAAAACAATGAATTTTGTAACATTAGGTAAAGACGACATTTAAGTAAATTTAGAGGACGTAAGAAATAGCCAAACATAAGTAGCTAAATAGTTACAGAATGTATGCTGTAACTCAAATAGGACAAAATAATCTCATGTTTCGTAATACAAGTATGATTTATTTTATAAAAAAGAGAGAAAAAACGGGATTTTAAAGGTTTCAATACTGATTTTCAGACATGGCGCGAAAGCATCCTCCAAACGAGAAAATAAATTTGTTGTTGGGCTGGCGCCGTAGCGCAGTCGGTAGAGCACCTGCCTACGGTGCTAGCGGTCCCGGGTTCGATTCCCGGCGGTGGGAGTGGGGATTTTTCTCCGACCAAGGTAATTCCGCATCTTCCCCAGAGTCTGGAAGTATGAATGAGAGTGTGAATGTGTGCGTGATGTACTGATTAAAAAAACCCAAAGATAACGAGTCAACACCTTCAGTATGTTCCAAAGTAGAACGGCCGCCGATATGACCATAGTAGCTAAAGGCGGGGTATAAATGGAACAAGCAAAAAAAAAAAAAAAAAAAAAAAAAAAAAAGTTTGTTGTTGCATTCCATCAACTTACACATATAGTTGGTAAGTTAACCCTGTAATTTATGATAGTGAAATGCGCTTTCATTTTATTGGCAGTGAATAAAGAGGCTTTATTTTGTTTCCTGGGTGACACAGTGGATGAGACTATCGAAGGACGCTGTGAGTGATGAACTGATGAGGTATGTATGCATCATGCGTGGGTGGAACCTTGATGAGATCTTTGTGGAAAGCAGCTTCAGAAAGAAGCGATGGTAGTTGAAAAAATAGTTTAGAATTTTACACGCTTTTCTATTCTAAGGATACTATGAAAGCGCAGCATACTCCTAAATGTTTCGAAGGTCAAATGTTAACATTTAAGTACACAAAAGCGTACTCCGTCTTAGAATTTAAGTATACTTTGTAAATGTAAAGGCTATTTTAAATAATATATTCCTTTTAGATCACCCATATAACTTTTATCGGGCATATTTTGTTTAACAGGAGCAAGTTATTGAACCAGTTGAATTTTATGCTTTCTTTTATAAAACTAATATATTAAACATCGTACTATGTGCAGCATTTAAAACAAAATTCAAGAAAAAAGTAACAACAAAATATTAAGTAACTAAATGCGTATTAGAAATGTTTAAGAAACTCATTTTTAAATAAGAGTTACAGTTTTGAAAGAAGGTGTATAGGGTATGGGGTATAGAGAAGAGCGGGGAACTTCTTGTACTTTGTCTTACGTGAGATCTATTGCGGCTACAATCGTACAGGAGAAAGGGATGAAGTGAAAGGACCATTAAGGCTACAGGCCACAGGCATAGGTCACAGAAATGCGTGGTAGTCCGTGAGAGTTCCAGGCTGGAAGACTCGTCCCACTCCTGGAGCTGTCCAGGGAGAGTAATGAATAACCTACAAATCAAGCAGCCTTCCATTGGGTATTCTCTTTTCTTGGAGCAAGTACGGTCATACGTGACAAAACCTAGAAGCAAACCTGAAAGATGTGAAGTCAAAACCACCACACCATTCGCTTTCTGATCATGAGGTCAAAGTGGTCTGTCGAGGCTATTGAAACTGAGACCTCTAGAATGCGAGCCTCACACATTACCGTGGTATAACATGACTAACACGTTACCGCGCCATCTAGTTGCGTAATTATAAGGCATGTATTAGTTCGTAAATAAAAATACAAATACATATTTAAGCTATTTTACGTTAATTTTTCTTAGAACATTTACCTTAATCTAGATTCAACTTAGAATGTTTGACTGGGTTCCTTTACATAAATTAGAAAACTTAAATAACTTTATTAAACATATATTAAATAGTTAACTTTCTAATTTGCTATTTCACTAATTCAAATTTTCCAAATTGCGTTATTTGAATATTTGCATACTAAGAACTAACTAGTATCTACGTAACCTTTGTATATTATTTTGAAAGGTAATTCTCTCTATGTTCACCACATTAAGATAATTTATTTTTAAAACAACCATTGTATAGATCTTTGGAGATGAATTAATTATAGAAATATTTTAGAATGTTGAATAATTTTCTCGCGGGGAGGGGGAATTCTCATTTTGCGCTTTTTCAAAGTAAAAATATTGGCTAAGTTATGATGCAACTGTTCACCAAATATGCCACTTGTTCAAACAATCTAAAAATCGTTCAATCGTTCAAACAATCTCTTAAAATCGTTCATATATTGTAATGTAACATTATATAAAGTTCGAGTGAATCATTCTAATTATGTGCATTAAAGCATTAAGTTAATCTGAAAATAATGAATCACATTGATATTTTGCAATTTACAAGAACATGTTTAGACAAGAAGCTTAATTTTATATCAGTTCACTGCCCCTCATCAACAGAAAATGATGAATGAGACATTGAAAAATGAAAATTAAAGTGATAGAAAACATAAGTCTAATAGCTCAGTTACGAAGTATGTAAAATAACATTTAAACTGATATATTACGTCGTATAATCGCTTAAGTTATGCCGTATGATGTAGCAGTTACCTACCAATACTGTTAACACAATATAATTCATAACAGACGAAGCTAGTTGTAAGCCTTCATTAATCAGAGATGTGCGGAGATGTGCGGAGATGTGCGGAGACGTGCGGAGACGTGCATCAAGTGACTGCTGCCATCTTTGGGATAACTATTGTATCTTATTGAAAAGGACCATTGATGAACTTAGTGAGAGTTACCTTATTTTCTAAGAGCTAAGTCTAAAATGTAACTAGGTGTACAAACAACTGAGCACGCAGGGCTTAGTATGAAGCATTGTTCTTAAAGATTCAGCATGATGCAATTCATTCATGTTTGCTGTATGACGTTTAGAGCTGCCGCTTTATACTTGTTTATTTCTTGTAAACTGGTTTATTTTTGCATGAACATTTAGGTGGTTTGGAAGGATTACTGATTGCACATACATTTATAGGTCGACAACTTAGAAAAGAATGTTTGGAGGGGAACTTATCATTGTTGTTTGAGGTACTGCTTCTCACACTCTTGCCTCTTTCTCCTTCCTTGCGTGCTGTCCCCCTACCTCTCTTTGGGCAGCCGGAAGAAGGGGAAATGTATCCACTGCTCATGCGCATGCGCTTAGTGGCCAATGTCTAGGATTCGAGGAAGAAAGAACATAATGGGGGAAGCGTTCTCCCTACCTAAGTGCGCGCCTGCGCAGAAGAACATTCTTTACAAAGTTGTCGACCTATACTGAGGAACAACAGGTCATGAATGAATGACTGCTGGCATCTGGAATTGGATAGCTTAGAAATACACAAATCATGAATCTATTCTGATGTGCTTGACCGACTTTAGAAAAGACCGCTTAGCATACGCTAACACAACCTAGTGCTATTCCAATATCTTGGTAACGAGACTATTGCTGTTACTGGCGTTTATGCAATAAATACACGTCACGCGTGGTTTTACAAAGCTGCGAAGTGTATAACGATTCCAAAGGGCATTCAAAGTTTTAAACTTTCTCTAAGAATTATTGTAAGTTATAACGTATGAGATAGCACATTAGAATGGAACACTTATACAGATTTCACTTTATTTAGTCCCGTTTTATATGAAACCGATGATATGCAGCTTATGGTATTAGAATGAGCAGAACATTTCAGAAATTCAGTTTTATGATTTTGACGCATTGTTGTGATGCAGTATTAGATTGGATCATTCATTTATAAGTCATCATTGGATATCTCTTAGATTAATTGTATTTACTAATATATGATATAAAACGATTACTGACTTTTAGTTGAGATGACAGAGAATTTATAGTATATTTTGTGAATTGTTAGCAGTAGAAAAAAAGAATTTTAAAGATTTTTCCTGGTTTCGAGATTTAAAAACTTTTAATATAGCCATCACTGACCGTGCCTTCTTAAAACGCATCTGCTGTATTCCTCTAAAAAGGGAAGCACCTCAAAATGAACTGGTCCAATTTATTTCTTAATCAATAGATAATGGTTTGGTTAAGTCATCCCGATAAATATTCTACCTGCCTCGAGAAAAGAGGGCTTCAAATTTGAATTAACATATGCTGACACACATATTGAACTGTGCTGTAAGTTATAGCCGAGATTCATTCTATTATACTAACATGGAAGTGTTTTTGTAACTTTTATGTATGTTGCATACTCCAAAATAGGCTAATAAGCCTTTTAAAATCTATTAATATATTTTATATGTATTTTTATTTCTGGTTTCTGCTAAGTTCAACGATTTAATAGGCATCTCGTGGCATTAAAAATAGTTACAAAATTCGCGACAGGCAAAAATGCTGGTGGAATGACTTTTACAATTCCTTATCGACGAAAACGAACCTGCATACTGATTTAAAAAGAAATCAGTGTTGCCTACCTGAGGTGATTCCCTTAAAAGTATTTTTTGAGGTTCAATAATACAAATAAATATAACGATTTATGGAAGCGAAACAATATAGGTTTGTTATGCGAACGATTAAAGGGAAACTGCTTCAGTGCTAAGGCCATGTGTCTAGAATAGAAAATGAAGGAATACCTAACATTTGTGTGGGAATAGGACATTTAGAGGAGACGTTAATGACAATCTGCTAACATCGTTAGCAAATGTACAAATATCTTCGTAAAGATCTGGGCAGTGGAAGATGTCGTGCAAGGTAGGGATTACTGTTGTAACTTTACACAAAACTAGTGATAAATTCTGAACAAGATAAACCTTAGGCTAAGGAAATAGATATATACAGGAGGAGAGTACACTGAAACTTTAATATATCCAATGCTTCATCTTAAACCCTGGTCTCTCTATAAACTTTGCTACCTTGTCATAGAATATTCAAACCTAAGGAGAGTGTCTCAGTCTCGGTAATTTCCGGACGTCGAGACGCCTTGTTGGGTCCCGAGAGTTCTGTGATGAGGAACTGCACATGATCACATTCTTCTTTTGTCTTAAGAATCTCAACCTCAACTTCTGTGTCATGTAGCTTGCTGGCAACCGTCTGAAATTATATTAAATTATTTTTTTCTGGGCACTTTCACTTATCTAGTACATCTGGCGTTCATTTTCATACTGTAATAGCATCGCGTCTAATGCCCATATCTCGTTTCGTTTCAGTGTTTGTGTGAAAAATTTACAAAATGGTGGCACCGGAGTAGAGCATAGTTCTCGTAATATATTGAGCAGGTCTAATATTGAAGTGGAGGGTTGCATGGATTATTATTAGAGCCCGGATTTCTAAGGCAAATGCTTATAAATGCTTTTTCGCTGATATACGGTTATGATCACTTATTTTATGGGTTTTAATTAAAACAGCTTATTTCATCCATACTATGTAAATTTAAAAGTACATTTTCACTCCTAGCCAACATTTTATCATTCAGACAGTTTACATCGTCTCGCTGAAGCATTTAGGAGCCAATATGAAGACTGGATCTTCTTGTCTTTAGTGTAAAGAAAGTGTACTGTCTCTGATTAGAGTTAAAAAAATTTCATGAAGTCCTTTCAAATTTGTCCTTACCTCCTCAGCCAGTTTTAACTCAATGGTGTTCGTTCTTGGCTAAAGGTTGTGCCATACTACGCAGAACATTTCAATTAAATGCAAACAATGTTGTACTCCTTAGATGCAGGGATGTTTTGCTAATACTGGCATCCAAGACAAAGTAGAGTACATTCATAACCGGTTCTCCAAAATACCTGCTATTATAACACAGCTTGAAATAATACGCTAGAGCATTCATTTTCTTTATTATATGAAATTTTAGTAAATTTGTCCAAAGAGAATCACGGCGTTATTAAAACTGCATTTGAGAAACTAAGTAAGGTATTAACAAATACGCTGGTTACGAAACACTGTGTAAATTTTCTAAAATGCTTTCTGGTACAGACTTGTATACCGAAGAGGAATTCACTCAAGAAGAACTGTGGTGCATTTAACAAGTTCCAGTAACGTTATACGACATACAGAGATCCTTTTCACTGTATGAAGAAAATCACACAAGAATATCTCGAGAATACCTTCATCGTGCACTGTATCAAGCTTACGTAAGCTAAGAATTATACGAAACAATATGTTTATGATTACATTTTTATTTTTATTCGCTTATTTTTGGTGCTTATTTGCATCTTTTTTCTGCCTATATGCTTGTTTATTTTACTATTTGATTATGCTTACAAATCCGGGCTCTAAATATTATTAAGTCTCCTCGAAAGTCTGTTTTGGGCACCTAAGAAGGTTCAAAAACCATGGACACTGAATAAGCTGCTTTAGACATCTAAACAGGAGCTTTCGTGAGGGAAACATCTCATCTCCCTCATCTAAAACGTATTTCTACTTTTTAATCTCAGGAAAAGGTATAAAAGGCAAACTATAAAGCATTGCAGAAGCAGTAAATTTACTGCACTAATGTGGCTAGCAATGTTATATGTTCATAATTGTAAGGGGTATTACATTCCACCCAAAACTTCGGTAAAGCTTTAGTTGAAATACATGCTTCGGGACCTTCTGTTAAAAAAGTACATTCATGAAAAAACGCCTTCGCGCGCGCGTGTGTGTCTGTGTGCGTTTTATGTCATAACTCAGAAACGAAAATCTATAGGTTGAATACCAAGCAAAGATATAAAGATAGAACATCAGGATTTTTAAGAAAATCTTATATCCAAACCACCACTTACCCCGAAACACTTTACTTTCTGAAAAGTGATCTTAAAATTTTTATTCAAATACAGTGTAATTACTCATTTACAGAAACCTGAAAATATATCTTAAATTTCATGGGAATGAAGTTCGCATCATTCAAAAAGCATTTTGTATAACTTTGTTTATCTAGTAGATACACAAAATGGATCCTGCAGAAAAAAGAAAGGCATGTTATTTGTGTAACGCATTCAGTTTATTCCAAATAATTTTGGGGCATCAAGTATTTCGAAAATATTCATTGTTATTTGTTTCAATTTTTTACTACCTTTTGCCATTTTTTGGAAGTGCTGAGGCTATTCAGTTATTTCTCATGATATCATAGAAAGAGGTTACTTCGATGCCAGCAATAGCCACACACTTTTAAACATCTAATTATCCATTCGTTTTCCTCTTTCTCCCTTGTATTTGCAAAGTAATGTGTCAGGAAGCTATTTTCTCAAATGTTTATCTGGATTAACATGAAGTAGATAGAACAAAGTCTGATGTGTTGCACTCACATGAGTTTCTTTACTCTTGTACAAACTATTCTTACAAAGGCTTATTTCTCTACCTAGTCCATGCTAACCCAGATAATAGTTTACAGAGGTTGTCTTATGGCTAATTTTTCTGTGGGTGAAAGGGAATATGGAAACACAATAAGCTTTAAGCTCTATTCAAAGCTTTTAAGAACACAGTGACCTCTATGCGAAGCTATGCAGATGCGTTCTCTTTGCAAAGCACACGCACATAAACACATACACACAAATGTATTTGAGATAAGCTTTTATTTTAACTATATCTCGTGTTTAGTGAATTGACATTTTGCCTACTTGTTGCAATTTACCAGTGATGCAAACGTCATATAGAATGAGAGAACTTCTGAGAACATCCCCAGGGCATTCAATATATATATTTGGGTAATGAAACCAAAATGTTTAGAACGATTTTTGAAAGAAATCACCATTTCGAAAAATGCTCAGGTTAAAGGTTGCTCTCCTCGGTAGCGTAGAGGGTAACGTGTCTGATTCACGTTCAAGAGATCCCGAGATCGAATCTCGGTCAGGGTGTTAGCTGGAAAAGGTTCTTTCCGGGGTTTTGCCTTAAACTGAAAGATGAATGTGAGGTGACTCTAAGCTCTATGGAGCCTAGACTGATCTGACCCTGGACTCATTTCACCCATTTCATTCATCTCCGATATGACCTAGCGTTGGAGGACGTAAATTAAGAAAAAAATATGTAAAGGTTCGAAAGAGGTGGAGGATTTTCTTAAAACATTAAGTATCCCATTCATGGAGAATGCTGAAAACTGAAATATCAAGTTTGGTATTAACTGACTTTTCATTTTTGAGTTATGCATTCCACAGGCAGAGAGAATCATTACACGTTTATAAAATGTGTTTTAGTGTTTATGTATAGTGTATGTTACCATTTTACTGAGGAATGGTTTGAAGTAACTGCCATGAAACGTTGTATGTAACATAGAATCGCGTTCACCTAAATAGGTTTGTAACAGGGAAAAGTCAAAAGCTTAACAATTAGGTTTATTGTTGGGTTTGGAGTAAGATGATACAAAACAAAATCTTGCAAGTTTTGTGTTTCTAACAATCTTTTTCTTTTTTGTATTTTTATAAGATGAATGTGTAAGAAATCATTTTGTGCTTCAGCATGAAACCTAAACTAAATGGAGTATGATATAGGCAGCTTAATTGTGGCTATGTATACATTTTGGCGTTTGTTTAGAGTATTACTTGCACTTATATCTAGGCTGTGTACGTACCCTAACAATACCGATGACGATGTGCTCTAGGCCAGGTCTATCAGAGTAATAGTGAAGAACAGTAGCACCATCTTCAGGCCGCTCTGTGCACCTAAATGAAGGAGCACGCATTCCGGGATACAGGGTTCCCAAATGATCATGAAGGGCATCCAGATTCTGTAAAAGGAAATGCTTCCAGTGGTATCATTCCGTTGTCTGAAGAGAAGGAGTTGGAAAGGTAGTGGATTATGTAAAAGAGATTGTTATATTGCATCACAGTTTCGTAGTGGGAGATTTCATTTCAGTAAAAGTTAATGAACAACTGATTCGATTCTGCACATTACTTTTTGAAACCATCTGGAAGCTTATTCTCCGGCATATGTGCTGCCAGCTGCTCTAGTGAATAACTATGAGATCTTTATTTCCAGATATGCGTGGTTATATGTGAGGATAAACAACACCAGTTAAGTTGACAAAAACTGTAATGGAGGTTGAAAATTATGTAAATGAAGTGATTTGCCAACGGTTGAGATTGATGAGTTATTATTTTCTTTTAAATTTTATTACTCGACGTTGCAACTATTGAATTATATCTGGCAACTTTTGAAGTATCCAGACTATAGGGTTTAAAATAACTACTTGTGCACCGATAATATGAACTGTATGTTGCCGTTTGTCGCAAGAATGTTAAGCTGAAATAAGCGCCAAATCAACATAGCTCGAGCGTGGGTTTTGGGCGCCAGCAAATTTCAGTGATTGATCACAGTAACAATTCTGAATTTCTGTAAAGATATGACGGGAAAGATGCAAATCTGGCCTTTGCCACTATTTGTTTCTCAAGAGTCCTGATGACCACATAGTTAAGGGTCCTTAAATATATTATCTATATGAAAGACGTAAATTTTAGCAACATACGCACTTCTATTAACTTAAGTGTATCTATGAAGCCGCCTGCCTCAGTAGTGTGGTGGTAGCATGCCTGCCTCACTTTCAAAAGGTCGCGAGTTCGAATCTCGGTCAGGGTGAGTTACCTGGATAAGGCTTTTTCCGGGATTTTCCCTTGTCCTGAGAGTCGAATGTAGGATAACTCTAAGCTCTATGGACCCTGGGCTCACTTGAGCATCATTTCACCTATTCCATTCATCGTCCGATATACTTAACGTTGGAGGACGTAAATTAAAAAAAAAAAAAAAAACAGACACACAAGCAACATTCTTACAGGCATTACCAACTCTTAAAGCTACTAATTCGTATCTGAAATATTACTGTTACTATATAAGATGAAGAAATTCCAAGAATTTCTATTATAGTTTTCAGAACTTTTTCTCCGAGGGGACTGCACGTCCCCTATCGGATTTCCAGGTACAACTTAAGCTAATAGTAACCTGGTCCACTAAATTTCATTGTAACTTTAAATAGCTAATGACCTCATGACAGCTTTTTAGATTGCCAAGGAATGAGAAAAACCCAGGCTTATTGCATGATGCATTGATTTTCACACATGTAAATTATTTATTTAAATTTTTTGTCTATCTCGCTATAATTTATTTATAAAACTTTGGAACTTACCTTTCAATAATTCCAGTATGAAAACAAAGGAACATATGTTTTGGCTTTTACTTAGTTAACTTTTTGACATTTTTGGTATAAATTTAGCAAAGAATAGATAAAGTGAAATATAAAAATGAAGCACTTTTGGCCGTATGCGGATATTCAGAAGCAGTGGTGCAACATATACGAAGCAGCCTTCCAAGAGGTATTTGGCCCTGCTAGTTACCTGAAATGGGCCCAAGTGTCGGTGTTGTATTGTAGGTTTGCCAAGTGAATGGGCTTTTCAGATTTAAAGAATGGAAGCACTGGTAGCATAATGCACGCATTAAACACAAAAGTATACATAAACTAAATTTAATACGGCATTAAACATGTAAAAGAAAGGGACCCATCCCCGATGAAAAGTTGCTATATAATGTATTTGAATATGTGTTACACATCGATATATAAATATATTAACTAAAAATTACAGTAATCATATGGGTAAGAAAGAGAAATTTTATCCATAAATTAACAGAATAAAAAAGCGCTAAACTTAAAACATTTTAAGCAATGCGTTATATGTATTATATATTTAGTATGAAAAGGTAACTCAGGGAATAATTATAGAAGGTTATGATTGTCCAAATATTACACCACTATACGTAGTCTTTGTATAATTTTTTGTTTAGATTGACTCAAATTTAATATTGGGAAAGGTGCTATTTTTTAGATTAAGGACAGAGAATAATAATTATGTTTTAAAGAAAATAAATACGTTAGTAACAGACACGATTCAAAGATCTAGCTCTGTTAAAAGGGCCATTCAAAATACCAGGGCATTATCGAATCAGAAAATGAACATGATTAGGTAATTGATCCTCCCTTGGCGTGTGTGGCATTCTATTTGCTTAAATAGCTGTATATGAATGAACATGAAGTATGTTGTTCCTTTAAGAAAGTATAAATATCATTGGGTTTATTTTATGTTTTAAAATTAAACGTATAAAGAATTGGATTTATTCGGTATCTATGGTCGTTTCTGATATGCATTTCTTCTTATACACTACAAACGCGACTTTAAAATGTATATTCTTTTTGTATGTAGAAAGAATGAGCCAGCATGCAGCGATGTCAATGGAAATGCTTCACTGTTGATTTAATACCTCAAAAAGGAGTGAAATACTAGGCATTTTTACATCATCAGTTTCTATCGCCTTGAAAGTGAACATCAATAGGAAAGCTCGAAACGTCTCTGGTATTTACGGTTTCTAAAAAAGTATACGTTTTATTTCAAAGACAGAAAACTTTGAGGACCAGATAACATTCTTTATCTTTCTTTTTCTAAGAGATTACCTGCTGTATGTGGCATGTCTTATCCTCGGACACAACTTTACTAATGTTTATGTATTTTCATAGAAGAAATGTCAAAGGAATCTGTAAAATCTTGTGACAAAGATTTTTTAAAATCTTTAACCAAATTGCCAATCAAACATAGACTTTATGACCAAGACACAAATTGAAATTTTGGCTGAGATTATTTCTGTGAATCTGGAGAATTACAGAATAATGTTTTTATGATGAAACACGGTACTCACTTGCAAGAAATCTCTAGGGGTAGCTCCCAGTACCTGAAGGATTTTGTCATATCCAGAATCCTGGCAAAATTCGAAGAATGTCTTGCCGAATAATTCGAGAATAGCATTTGCAGGAATCTCTGAAAATAGAAGGAAAGTTAAAATCAGTTTTATGATAATAAAACATTAGTTAATGAAAATTAATGTGCTAGGATGGGCCTAGAGCCTAGGGAACCGGACGATTTTTAAATAGGCTAATAATCAGATCACCAGGACTTTATTGAATAATACTGCTATGGTTAAAATGAAACACATTTTTTAAGCGATGGATTTTAATTAGAGAATATTTCTTCGTTATTTCAGTATTTCACACCATGTGGGTTCTTAGCAAAGATAGCAAACTTCAGCAGACAAATTTCTAACCTATTGTTAGATTGGCCTTGAGGTAGGTCTTTCACTGTTCAGGCAGAAAGCTGCTATGTTCCTACCATTCCAGTTTACGATAAATACATTTAGACACTTGAAAAAATATATGGCTTAAACTTTGAATACGATAGAGTGGGCTACTACGATTTATATTTAATAATTACTAATTTATTTTATATTTTTTCATTTAGTTATGAAAACGCTCAAGTTCCCGCATTTACCTCACAGCAGCATGGTAATCTATTTACTTATTTTTTATCATTTTCAGCATTCCTCAGTAGATGCTTGAAACTTAATTCAGAATTAATATCTCCCAGTATTTGTATTAGTTCCCAAACTAGAGTAAATTGAAAAGCGTGTAATTTGGAATGCTTTAAAATGGGGACTTATTGCGTTTTGATAGCTTAAGATTGAAGCACTTTTGCTACTACATAGATAGTAGTAAAACAAACTCTCTGTGGAGCATAGCAGCTGAAGTTGAAGACTCTTCATTGATTTTTAAGCTATTGTAGCAGTGTTTCTACTTTATTTTGGATGAGTAAAAGGCTAACTCAAGCCCAAGTAGCGATTTTCGGCTTCTTACATTATTCGCAGCCAACTGGTGGTTCTATGAGAGCATGTAGGATTTTGTTGCCTCTGAGAACTGTATATCGGGAATGTAAGAAAGGATACACAGCTTTAGGAAGTAAAGATTTAAGAAGAAGAGGGAAAAGAAAAAGAGTGATAATTGAACCTGTGTAGTGAAGTATCACTCGGTTGATTTTCAAACAAACATGAATGGTTGTGTGACAATTATGGACTTACGTAATCTTTCTACTGCTGCCTGAATGAGATTGTAGGTTATTTCATCCTCGTAAATCTGTCTGACCAGGAACTGACCTTCCATTGTAACTTCGGCATCTTTCCTGCAATTGAAGAATAGGTTAAAATTCGCATACTGAAAAGTAAATTCCTTCAGAAGCAATGGAAAATTGTCTGAAATGTACAATAATGATTTAACTTTTCGAAAGACTTCCTTTAAGATCTCAAACTTAAGCTTAATTTAGTCCATTTTCAGAAATTCAAAATACCTGATGTGCATGAATTGACGTACTAACTTTCTAGGGTAGTGATCTTTGAGCAAATGGACACAAACATGTAAAATAAATTATATACTATGTGCAATATTTTCTCGTACTACAGTTCTCATGGGACAAGTAGCATCACGTTGCCGTCCAGGCAATGGCCGACCTACTAGCTTATGTTTACACCTTATCTTAGATAACTTAAGGAATTATAAAAAGGAAGATAGAGAAGAAAGTCGCTTCATCAACTCCGCTGCATGCTAATGTAGACGTCAAGCACCAGAACGATAAGGACAACTTGTGTTAAATGCAGTGTGATTTCCCCACTCGACTAGCGGGATGACTCAGGCGGTTTCGTGACATCTTGGGTCGGCCGCCCTTGTCTCCTCTCGCCTCAGCCTTACTCCTGGGGATGCCCCACTTGGGGCTTAGGTACAATAAATCATAGGTTTTGGTGCCGAATACCCTCCATAGTAATCCCAATCCTTCCCCCACTCCTGAAGCAAAGACGACCAACAGCACTGGCCAGCCCACTGACAAAATACGAGATATCTGGGTCAGCATTCCACTTGCACTGAGCGAGATAAGTGCCTCCAGGTTTCAATATTTCTTGTCTCTCGCCCCCGAAAAACTTGCAAATTCGTGACGGTGAGATGGAATTAATGACTTTTCATTGTTTATATTTTACAGCTATTGAACACAACTGTTACACTTAAAGAGGAAATATATTATAGCCATGCAATAACATGTGAGGGTGCGGAATGTGAGTTCTTTTGTCATCAACAGGGTTAGATGTTTTAGATGCAAATTTAAAATAACAAAAGGAAGGAAAGGGAAAGAGTGCTCAATTAAGGCAAAAGAACCAATAGGGCAAAGGTGCTGGTTTACTCAACTAATTCAACAGTTTACCACTCCTTTATTCTAGTTTATTGGATTACAAAGAAAAACCTTAAGTTATCACTCATCAGAAGAAGGGGAAAACATGAAGTGGTTGTAATATTTTATGAGATAAACATTTGCATAAGTTAATTTATTGCTAATTTTCTTGTAGGTGCAAGGGAAATATGGGAATACAGTGGGGTTTATGCCACTGTCAAGTCCTTTGAAGTTGGTTTTTACGTTGGTTTGAAATTAAGTCCTCTTTGCACTACCAAGAGATAAATAGTGCAGACACAAGACGTTCTCTGCTCTTGTACAAACTCTTATTCTTCTGTTTGCTCTTTTTTTCTTTTTACGGTTTGTCAGTTATATAAATAAAACCTATAGTATCTTTTTTCATTTAGGAAGTTGGGTCAGGTTCGGGAGATGGATCAGGAAGGTAGTTATTTAATTTTTTAATTTTTATTTTTTAAATTTTATTTATTTATTTTTGAAGTCTTTCATAAATTAAAGTCCAAATGCTCATTTGGGATCTTCTATATGTGAGGGCGTCGTCTCATCCGGTATGCTTCTTCCTTTAGCCATGATTTAAAGTCTGTTAAAAACGGTTACTCGTAACTGAGACAATAATGGTAGAAGCCAAAAGTCAACCATACCTGGGTGTTCTCTGTTGCTCTCTTCTGGAAGTTCCAAGATAAGAAAACTGAGATTATAGAATTTTATGACGTGACCCCGAGCAAGTGTCCCGTCCATTTCTTTCTCCATTTCAAGATGTGACATACAGTCACGCAGCAGGCAGTTCTGTGGCGTTGAGTATATACTTGTCCACAATGTTTACATCACGGCGCAGGCACTATATGGCACACTTGGCTTCCGTGGGGATGATTTGGTTGACAAACCGATACAAGGATGCTTTCCAGTCTAACGGTATAAAACGATAGCCGAAGAGTTTCCATATATTCTTCCATGGAGCATTTGGGTAGTTGAGTACAATCGCCGGCACTGTCAGGGCGTCCTGCAATAATTCCGTATATATCGTTTTGGATGTTAACATCGTTATTGTCCTTTTAGTTAAAGCCAATACTCTCTCATAATTCTTTTGCACCTGCCGATAGGCTGGAGGAGGTATTATTTCTGCGCGAATCAATTTTTTGCTAAACTGTATATCCTGTTGGCTTCCTTGGCCATTGATGGCTGTCAGGATAGAATACAATAACAGGGCACGACACTTGTAATTCCAGCAAATTCCATCCGCCACTGATTATGGTCCTGGCAAATGAGGTCGAGCAACCTTATAGTACTGATTCTTTTAAATGTAGTTGCTTATCGCCCGTTCGAACCGCTGTGAGAACTGATGGGGCAGTACGTAACAACTTAATTTGATGATCAAGTTGTATAGATATGTGCTTCTTAAGCCAACTGATTTCCATTTTTAAGCCTGATTTCCAAGAGGAGCTGAACTGAAATCCAGCATCTATACAGCTTGATCATCAAATTAAGTAGTTACGTTTCTCTGACCTAATTAGTTTTCTACACTCACGCCATCTCCTGACCTGGCATTTAATTTACTGCAAACAGTCTGTTGTTCAGTGATGAGGGTATTGGTAGTGTTTTCTATTTGTTGATTTTTATGTTGTATCTATGGTTATGACATTTCTTAAAAATACCCTGATAATGGGAGCGAAACGTCGATTTCTAAACGTCTTTTCACCTGGCTTGTTTCCCGAGAATATCTTGAACATATTCGTCGCCAGGAAAGCTTCAGGTCTTATTTAAAGTTTCACGAGGCAACACATATGCTGAGGTAGAAACACTTAGCTGCACCCAAGTGCGAAATTTCCTCCAGGCAGGTAGCGAGCAACTGACTTCAAGACATTAATCATCTTTATATGCTTAAAGGTTAGTCTGTTATTTATTAGAAGAAATAAATTAAACAGAGATTAAATTAATTCGTAAACTGCTTCTTCTTCATCTGCGGGAGTAATACAGCACGCGGTGACGTCACCTGCTGAACTCGGTTCAGTGTTAGCATGTATAGCGGTATGAGCTGATATCAGAGCGACACTGTCTGTCATGCCCGATGTAGAAAATTTCAAGGCAAGAAAAACAGTTGATTACACATGACGAAAATACAAAGTACATTATTTTGAGGTATTATGCGGCTCCACTGTCTTGAAGCTGCTATTCACTGACGCTCCGAGCCGAGCGCTTCCATCCCGATGACTCCCAAAATCATGAAGCCACTCATTGCCGAGCTGTGACTTTTTAAGAAGCATTAATGATTAGAGACAGGCAAGATATAAAACAGCAATTTCTAAACCATGCTTTGTGCCTCTATGAGAACAAGTATTCTTATGTTTAGCATATAAAAATTTCATATATGATAGTATTTTCGTAAAATCATCATATTTTATGAAAATCGTCACATTCCTTCACATTTTGTAAGATTTACGTTTTTTCGGGTTTAAAATGCTTTCCAACACACTAGGTTTTCCACATATTCTATTCATGTAGCATTTTGAGATCAATTTAGAAAAACTGAGTCGCCATTTCCAACAAGTCAGACAACGTTGGCAAAATACAGCATTTCCTCTATATATCTACAAGTGTAAAATAAACGCTATTTATTCTTAGTTTTGCAAACCTCTAGTTTAACTTTCAATTTTTCATTTTCACGAACTATTACGAAGAGCACTATTTATATTTCGAACCTAATAGTTAAAGAAACTGTTTTATTGTTTATCAAAATATTTTCTTTTATGATCAATACACTTCTGCACCCGTTTGTCAAAGAATTTATTCCAGTCTTCTTGAGACACCTCCAAATCATGATTTTTGAAGGCACCAATGGCTCCTTCTGCCAACTAAAATCATTGTCCATGCAATTTATTCATGATGTTCGAGAACAAAAAAAGTCATTGGGTGCCAAATCGGGACTGTATGGCGGATGATCCATCAATTCGATTTTTTGAGCCTTGAAATATTCTGTTGTTAGACAAGATGTGTTTGCGCTCGCATTGTCTTAATGAAGAACGATTCTACGCTTCTTGTTGGTTTTGCTTACTTCAACGAAGACTTACGGCAAACAAATGGTTGTGTAGTATTCAGCATGGATCACCGTTTTACGTTGCTCTAAAGGCACTGTTGCCACATGGCCAGTTTTGCTGAAAAAACAGGCGACCATTTGTTTCGAGTGTGAACAACTTATGTTGGATTTGCTTCATCTTGAAACACCCATACAGTCGACTGCTGTTTACGTTCCGGCTCATATGCATCGGTCTATGATTCTTCACCTGTTAAAATTTTATATATGTCTTTTGAGGCGCCGTCATTTTATTTCTTGAGAATTTTTGTACAGCAATCGATATGAGCATATTTTTGAGATTGCGTTAAATTATAAGTGGCATCCAACGAGAGCGAATCCTTTTCACGGCTAAATAATAATGCAATATTTTATATACGCTGGTTGAAGAAATGCCTAGGGTTGCCACAATCTCACAACATGCCATATGACGATCTCGCATTATTAATTTGGCTTAGCATCAATGTTTTCTGGCACAACAACTGATTTTAGACGACCTACATGAACTTCATCATTGAGTGAACATCGGCCACGATTAAATTAGTTATACCAGCGATTTACAGTAATAAAGGATAGAGCTTCGTCGCCAAATATGGAAGCCAGCTATTCGATGCACTATTATCTTGACAATATACGTCACAAATCATAATAAATCATTGTACGAAAATTTTCACGGGTTAATTCGATATTTTTGTTGAAACACAATTTTCAAGTTAATGTAAACAAAGCATATGACGTTCCACTGACAAAATATATGACGTAGATTATGTTCAACAATGTCAACCTTTCCATTGGAAATATCAGATGGAGACTACAACATTCAGAGTTGCCAAGACATAAAATATAAC